>JAAAPX010000005.1:0-385002 GCA_012656285.1 Aspergillus fumigatiaffinis | reverse complement strand
ATGTGGTGGAGGAGGGGGAGGAGGAGGAGGCGGAGGAGGATGTGGAGGTGGAGGCGGTAGCTGAGACTATGCTTATATCCCATGCGCGTCGTTGATTTTGAGATTTTTGATGATAATGACTTCCTAATTGCTTATAATATGCTCGTTCAATGCCTGTGGTGTTGCTCCAATTGTCTACAGCCAAATTCATAAAACCGAGTGAGTTGCCAAACTGCAATAGCATTTCGTAACGAAAGTCGAGACACGGTCTCATGGGTATCCAAATATCGAGCGTGAAATCAGAATTCCGAAGCGCTGTCCCAAGAAGCATGCATGTATGTATATCGAGTCGAATATATCCAGAAAACAGTCCCAAACAGTGGTATGGATACTTCAATAAATGCTTCAAGCAGACAGAATATGAAAGATGAAAAATGGAAACCAGGACTAGCCTACATCAAAACACATCTAGATCGCCTTTTGCTCCTTTCGTAGATCGTTTGTTCGTTCCACTCCTCTATACGTCTTCGCCACAGCTCATTCGCTGATGTGGACGACAGTGTAGGATCTGTGGATACTCGGCGATTAAGAGGTTGGATTCCTGTTGATGGCAACCGGATGTCATGAGATTGTGAGCGTCGAGTTGCCGATCTATGGACACCATGTAGTCGGCTGCTATTTTGCACGGTTGCTGGATCAATGAATTCAGAACCTGAAACCTGCAGGTTAGGAGATGAGACCGAAAATGGATAATGATTCATTCCCTGGGGTATGGCAAGAGCTGCAGATGCATCGAATTGCCAGTCGTGATGTAAAAAGGGCTGGTCGATCACAGTTTGCGCTTGCAAGGGGGCCGGCGCAGGACTTATTGGAAGGGGTGAATGGGTTGGAGTATGAGTACCATCTACTCCTGCTGATGGCTCCTCGACATTGGTAGGTGCTTCTGGGAATTCAGTTTGACGTGAACGGCTGGCAGAACGGCCTCTCCTTCGAAAAATGTCGTCTGGTCGCAAACTCTGATGACGGGTTTCGGAATCCCTCCTTCTCCGGGCCCATAGGGAGCCGGCGACGGTGTTCAGCCTCTGCGGGGGAGTTGCAGAAGTTCCT
The DNA here is from genome assembly GCA_012656285.1 of Aspergillus fumigatiaffinis. NCBI lineage: Eukaryota > Fungi > Ascomycota > Eurotiomycetes > Eurotiales > Aspergillaceae > Aspergillus > Aspergillus fumigatiaffinis. Next base: position 383,916 of record JAAAPX010000005.1, on the reverse strand, counting down.
TCCTGGGACACATTGTCCCAGCGAGTAGTTTGCGATCTCCGGACTGAAGTAGGCGCGACACCAACTCTCAAAGACGGTTCAGTTCTCGTGGGAAGAAGAGTCCTCCTAAGATACTCCGGAAGTGGAGCGTCAGGCTCACTAGAGTAAGGAGGGGGTGGGGGGACCCAGTTGTCGGCATCACTTTCGTGAGGGATTTGAAACGCCTCAGGCACCTGCGGTATTTGCCTCTCATTCTGTATCCGGCTCCATCGATCACGGTACAAAGGGTTGTATCGCCCACGACTCGATGATGCAGCCGTAGCAGCACGACGCAATGTGTCTTGAGAGCGTGGTTGCGTGTTGTCGTAGGGAGAATCGGGTATTGGAGGCGTTTCGTTATCATTTGAGGAGCTGGAGAAGAAGGAACTATGCCTCCGAGGACTGAAGGACAATATATGGTGATTTTCACGATTTATAGATGTGCGAGTCTCTCGAGCAGCAGCTCTTACTTGTTGAGACGCGGCATCACTGCGATGCAGGAGGGTCCGCCTCCTTTCCAACTCCACTTCGGTGTCCAAACTCGAATTCGGCTCGCTCAGTAGTTTTGGTTCTGCTTCCCCGATCTCAATACTAACCTCGGTGATTTGTCCGTTGGTTGTAGACCGCTCAAAGTCCAAGAGAAGGACTCTTCCACCGTCAACTGGGACATCTTCATCGCCGATCGTAGGCGGGCTGACGCCACCAGGAGCCACTGCCACCAACCGACGTTGTCCGACCATAGAGTGTGCGTACCGAACCCAGCGGGCTGCGGTCATTCCGGGCATGTCGCTCATCTTGTGTCCGCTGACGATTGTTTTGGGCTTGTCGATCGTCCACTCCAACCGGAGTGCATTATTATGCGGCAGACTGCCCAAATCTCTCATCGAACGGTCTTGAGGGGCATTAGGTGTAGCTTGCGTTTCTCCAGTCGAACTAGCAATATCAAGTCGGCTTGGTACTCCATACACCCAAAGGCCGGAATCCTGGAATCCCAACGCAACGAGCTCGCCTTGGCCGTCAGCGGAGGGAAGCATTGTCGGTAATGCCTCCTGTAATGTGTTGGCCGAGATGGGCCCCACAAAATACGTTGTTCCGGAGTTTGCATTGGTGACCCCAAACGCTCTGAAAGCTCGGATCCGGCGGTCATACCCCAGAATCCAGCTGCCCTCGCCCTCTGCATGAAGTGGCAGTAAGCACGCGTGGCTGTAACCAGATATCAGGTCCGGGAAGAGGATCTGGGTCGTCCACATCCGAACTTGGACCTCTCTCGGGGATGATTCGGTGTCTGGGTCAGTGTAGAAGGGCACTGTTATAGTGACCAAGCTGCTACTGGAGCTCTCAGCAGAAGAGCCAATCAGCATGACGCCGTCAGAAGAGAACGAGATTGCGTCAACCCCATCGCAGCGGACGGCTCTGCGTTCAGTGGTGAGAGCTCCCTCTCTGATAGCGTACATTTCGATTTTGTCACTGTAGGCGACTGCCAGGACGCCTCCGCTGGGGGAAAGCGCCAAAGCTCGGGGCACTTCTGTCAACTTAAGATCTTGGATCAATGAAGCTTCTTCGTTTGTTAGACTATAGATATTGATTTGGTGATCAGAAGAAACAACTGCAAGGAGGGAACCATCATCGAGAATGGTGGCGTTGAGGGGCCGTCTCCATATTTTGAGCTCATGCTTTACGGCAGCGGAATCAGAAGTTACGTCGAGGACAACAATCCTTGAAGAACTGATGCAGAGGATCATCTGAGCATTGGGCGAGAAAGCAAAACGAAAAGCCTCGCCCTGCGGAAAAGCTGTTGAAGAGCTCATGGACGTTGAGATGAGTTTGATCAGAGTTTGACGAGGTCTGAGAAAGACCTCGAACGCATTTCGCCTGATCTCTGATAAGAATCGGCGTTTGAGACATGCCAAGTTCTCCGGGTTAGCTGCACTGGAGATAGACTCTCGCATCATGGAGAATGATGGACATCGAGACAAGTGATGGGCATACAGTGCGGCACAGTCCGAGATGCGCCTCCATTTTCGATTGAGCAAGGCAAGACTCGCGAAAGTGTTGGCATCAACAAGGTATAGAATCCTATGTGGACCATTAGCGCAATCTTCTCATCCTGTCGCGGAGTATACGTATGAACGACAACAACAACATCGAGAGGCATTGCGAGCTGAACTTCAAGCGACTTACTGCTCAATCACACTGCGAGGTAAAAGACCGAAAGGCGCCGAGTTCTGTTCAGGAGCCTCCTTTTCGGATCTCATGCACGGCTGACACTCTTCCTGTACGAGACAGGAACCCTCTACCCGCTCGACGCTCGGCATCCGAACATCCTGGTCCATGATAGTCGCATGGAGACATCTACGTCTGGTAGAATAAGACCATGTCTGTAGCCAGATCAATTCAATTCAGCTCCAGACAATTATGGGGATCTGCTTTTCCCCAAGAAGCGAGTAGACTAGTGGTATAGCAGAAAATCCAGAGTGACATTTGACGTGTTTTAGGGGAAGATGCAAGGATAAAGGCGCCAGTGCGGGCACCAAGCGGTGCTTGTGGCTGTGTTTGCACGCCAACGGTGATCTATTACTTAGCTACCTCGAGCGCGTCTGGTAGGTGTTTCAGAAGCGCGCAGAGTCAGAAGGATTGGGGATAAGACATCGTATGTGACGATGTTATACTCCACCAGGTGGATAGCTGTCATTTGAAGATGGTAGAAAGATGAAGACGATGAAGATCGGACCCTGGCGATCGAACTCGCCAGCTCGATACTCTATCTGTCCAGGTATCACTTTAGTGTCTCCGTGACAAGTAACAATAACTGGATAAAAATAGCAGAGGCACGTGGTTGACTCACTGCTGAGTCAGCATCCCGATAAGAAAGGGAAAAATGGGCAAGAAAAAAGAGGAGAAAAAAGAGCCGAAAAGAAGAAGAAAGGAATAGCGCAAAAGCAAAACAGACGACAGGAGAGAACTGAAACTCAAAAAAAGAGGAGAAAGACTAGCCAGAGTCGATCAATCACGGTCGGCATTTTTTGCAGCCACTTCCCCCGCATATCAGTCTCATTCGTCAAGCTCGGCAGATACACTGGTGGATATCGGATTTACCTCTTGCTTTTTACTACTACTTGGCCCGGAAGTGTGAGGATTCGGCAGTTTCCGATACCAATTTTGCCTCATCTACCCCATAGTCCAGGTCATGACGGACTACAGACGGCTCTGCAATTGTCAGTAGCAGTCAAGTACATATTTCTTGGCTTCATTCTTGCTTCACCCTCGATGTCGTCGGCATAGTCGCCTTTGCGCTAGTGCTGTTTCGGTGATTGGCTCAGTGACTCCTCGGGAAGTCTTTACTATTATTCCCTTCAGGATATCGGAGTACGACCTTCGAGCTCCTGAGGGCTATTAGTTTACGACTATCTTACCATTCGCGACTACTAGGTAGTCTAGTTCCTTGTGGTATTTGCTTCCGAGCGAGTATCCATCATCAAGCTTTCGCAACCGTACCGTCTCGTCCTTCCACTCCGTCGGCGTTTCAAACGCCAGCCGTGGAGGACCCTGTGGGACCCTCAATTGGCGCGCTTCGCAGTTGATGACATTATAGTCCCTGTCTTGCGTTGGTCTGATATTTTTTTGGTGACTCAACATGCCTCCTGCGACTACCCAGAATAGCTCAACGCAGAAACATGCTTCCCCCAGTTTCAACGCCGGGGCCAGACCATACAGATCGCACAAAGTCAGGGCTTGCGATCTCTGCAGAAAGCGCAAATCCCGATGCACTGTGGATATTCCCGGCCAATCATGCCTGCTCTGTCGGGTTCAAGGTGCCGACTGTCATTATCAGGAGGAACCCCTTCCGGACGCTTCGATCTCCAATGGCTCTGATTCTAAACGATGGTCTGTCGACCAGGTCAGTGAGAGTTTGAGTACGGGACAGAAACGCAAGCGTACTCCCGATACTACTATCTCCTCTCCTAATCCATCTCGAAGGCGTGAGAGTTTCAGTCGGCCGCGTGCCTATTCCGATAGTCGCGGAACAGACCGTAGACGCAATGGAACAGAAGACCCCCACAATGAATCCGTCTTCATTGTCGGACCCGTGGTGGCCGACGATGCGCAGGTGATCGAGAAATTCATGCCCCCGGAAGAGCGTTCCAGCAAGTCTGTGGAGCCAAAGAGTCACCCGTACAACGTCTACTCGAGTGATCCGCGCAAACCGATCCTCTACACCACCGTCTCCAGGCGGAGACAGGGTATGCGCGTCGGTGTTCCCCCTGGTGAAAACCAGAAGGAAATCCTTGAACAGATCCTTGGCCCTTTCAAACATGATCTAGTCAGGCTGTATGTTTCTCTTCTGAGCCATCTGTCATGGTCTCCAATCAACTAACATATATCGCCAGTTTTCTCGATAGGTTCAACATAGCTTTCCCGATATTTGATGGAGAAAGCTTCTGGGAAGCATATATATCGGAGTCACCAGGCGAACCACCGGCGTCGCTTCTCTGTCAAGTGTACTCCATGTCATTAGTCTACTGGAAGCACACGCCTAAGCTCGCATGCCATCCGAAACCAGATGTTCGGTATGCCGTGAACATGACGGTAGCCGCCCTCCACGAGGAATTCTCCGCACCTGGCCTATCAACGATCAGCGCTGCTCTAGTAGATTTGACCGGACGTCCGATCTTTTCGATGACGGGTAACGCCATCAGCTGCGGTCGACTTGTCGCACTAGCTCATTGCTTGGGCCTCAACCGGGACCCTAGCAACTGGAAGCTGTCTCCCCAGGAGAAGAACAATCGTATTCGCTTATGGTGGGGCGTTGTCATCCATGACCGCTGGTAAGCTCTTCCCCATCTACCCTTTAACCGACGTAGATACTAACCTCCACCAAGGGGAAGCTTTGGACATGGAGTTCCTCCTCAAATCGCCAAGAATCAATACGACGTTCCTCTTCCCACCATCGACGTGTTGGTGCCACTAACGCGCCAGACCACGGAACGAGTGAGGGCAGCCCACTGTCACATCTGCCTTTGCCGTTTGACGGAGATTCTGGGAGAGTTGCTGCCGCTTGTTTACGGTCTACAGCATAGCTTACCACGCGAGACGACTAAAAAGCTGCGACAGATTCGAACGGACCTCGACATGTGGGAAGACTCCCTTCCTGACTGGCTCAGAACACCGGTGCACCATAGCTCAGAGTCGCGCGTCTCAGGAATCAGTAGCCTGCAGTTGTCCTTCCTGGCAGTTAAGATGCTGGTGAGCAGAGTCGAGCTCAAGGTACGTCGTTGTGAATTGCATCTGCCCTTGCTCCAGGCGTTATGCTCTAATACGGCCTATGCAGGAAGTGAATAATGCCGAGACGGACAACCCAGAAGCCCGTCGGTACTTTCAGACCGAGTGTCGAAAATCAGCAGAGGAGATTGTGCGATTTATCTCGTCTCTGCGCAAGCAAAACTTTCAAGAATTCTGGCTACCATGTACGTCCGCCCTACTTAGACTTTCCCTCCCACCCAGATCTTGGAACCACCGTTCTATGCTAACCCTCCATTAGACAGCGCATTCCACCTCACATCAACCGCCACCCTCCTTGTCCGCTGCGCCCTAGAAACAACAGACAGCGAAGTAGCCCGCTCCTGCCTCGCAAATGTCGAAACTTTCCGGAGCATCCTGCGCCGCGTCAGAGAAGAAGAAGACTGGGATGTCGCCGACATGTGCCTCGATCACTGCGAACGCATCCTCAACCGACTGGCCGCCAACGGAGGCACGGCAGACCCGACCCTCAACCCGTCGACCGGTCAATACGACAATCGTATCGTGAATCCAGCTGCCATCTCGCTCCCTGTCTCGCTCCCTGAAACCCAAACCAACAATGATATCGTGGACGATATGATGTCTATCTCGGGGACATTCGGGACCATGGACGGATTCCCCTTTGACATGACCGGGATTTGGGATGTATCTGTCTTTCAGGATGTCAATCTCACGTAGTACATACATGCATAATGTAATTGGGCTGAAGTGGAAAAGGTGTGGGTGGATTTCTCTCTGTTTTTTGAACTATACCCGATTGAAAGGCTTATGTGAGGTTGTTGGGCTTGTATTTAGGCAGTAATACCTGCTGATTAAAAGCTTGGAAGGAACATACCTACTATTTGCTCCTGTGCAGAGTTGAGTGAGATTAGATACCTCGGCATTAAAAGAATTTTCCAATTTATACACAACAAGAATCAACCAATGCGCTATTTTACAAATGCCCCCATGATGCTCAGGAGCCCAAAGAACCATCTAGAGACGAACCCCTCACCGAGATGATGAGGACCACAGATATACATTATAGGATAGAAGAGAAGGAATGGGTTTGCCACAAGTCGTCAAGCATTACGGCCGCAAACATCCCTTTACTGCTTACCAGCACCAAACATGCTGGTGAAGGAACCCTTCATCATCTTCATCTGTTCCTGACGAGCCTTCTCCTCTTCAGCGGCCATTTCCGCGAGCCACTTCTCTCCATTCTCACGGATCTCCTTCTCAATCATCTCATAGTTCTTCTGGCCTCGTTCACGGATCTGGTCCCAGAGCATCTTGCCTTGAGCCAGGCCCTCAGATGGGCTCTGTTCGCCGTCCAGTGTGCGGGCAGACTTCAAGCCCAGAGCAGATGCCAGGCTGCCGACTCCACGCTTGGGCCGTCTCTTTTGCTCTTCCTCCATTTCCTTTTCGAACTTCTCACGCATGATCTTCTCGCGCTTGGCGAATTCAACAGGGATGGAAGTACCCTCGAATGATTTCAATACAGGGCGCACATCTTCGATACCCATACCGGCAATATATTCAAGGAAGGGAATCAATGCAACAAGGTTCTTGTCCTTGGGGTCACCAAGCCACTTGTCCAGAATGATGGCATTCTCAGGCTGCAGGCGCGCATGCTCCTCCTTGGTATCAACCAGGATCACCTTGGACAGATCGCGGTTCAGGTATGACAGGTCCTATGGATATGTTAGTGAGTTCCGTCTAAAGGCCGGGTCTGGACTAGCCTGGCCTACCTTGATGTATTCACCATCCTTGTACCTGGTAGCTTCTCTGAACAGTGGCCAGCGGATGATACGGTAGGGGTCGAGCTTCCGGAGAACCTGATCCGCCATCATACTGGGGACACTAGTGAAGAGAACAAGCTCGTAGTACTGGTTCAGGTAACGAAGGAAGTAGTCGACACCTGGCCGCTTGGCAATGCGCCATCCGTGTTCACGGCTCCACTCACTATGCACAAGCAGATCCTCCAGACTGAGAACAAGCGTGTAAGGTTGGCGGAGATTGGGATCCTCATCAGGGAGCAGCTTCGGGAAAGCGGGATCCTTGTAGTAGCTGGTGAGATCGCTCAAACGGGCCTTCATGCGGTTATACCATGACGAGAAGCTCCAGCCGGATGGAATGTCGGGGTGCGCCTTCGCTTCTTCTTCGGTCTCCCAGTTCCGTCCCAAGTAAGCCACTCCTCCAGCGCCGGCTAAGAGGAAAAAGGCGTACATCAAGTTGGCCATACGAGCCCTGCGGCGATCGAGCGAGGAGACGTAGCCATCCTTGGGAATATCGCCTCGGCCATCATCGGTATAATCTTCGGAACGCGAAGGGTCCTCTGTGAGATTCAACGAAGTCTGTCCAGATTTCTTCGTACGACCTTCTAATTCCGCGGCAAGAGTGGACGGAATACCCTGGGTGAGGTCAGGAAGCGGTTGTTGAGGTTTAGATTCGGTCTGCAGAGGGTTGGAGAATTAGATAGAGTCTGGAACACTTCAGAGAATCAAACGCTTACAGCTTCAGAAGCCTCCGGCGCAGCGTTCCCCGCTGGATCCGCCTTTGTATCGAACTCTGTTTGTTCCGCCGAGTATTCTGGTTTGGGGGTAGATGAGGGCTGTTCGGACTGTGAAGGCTTGACGGAATCTGGCAGCTTATAAGGAGCCTTGGGCTTAGTGCTCTTTGCGTACCATCGCGATTTCGGGACTGAAAGAGCTGATACGCGGATAGTGGAAGTAAGGACGCTGGACCTCGTTAAAGGTAGTACAGCACGGCTAAGCATAATGACGATGAGAAGACGGAGCACTTAATAGTATGGGATAAGAGAAGGCAGCGCACTCATGCTCCGCTTGGGAAGAATTTAGATAGAACTAATAAAGACAGACAACTAGGTGATCAGATGGAAAAGTTGTCTGTCCTGATAATTGGCATATGATTAGAAGTTGTCTCGTTCCAGACGACCTTCAGAAAAGTTGGAAGCGCTCGAATACGGCGGGCGGCAGAATCCATTAACGCAGCCCTTTCCACCGATCTTAAAATCCGCCATCTTCCGCCAGCTTTCGTTCTTCTTCTCTTCTTCTTTTCTTCTTCAGTTTTGAAAGTTGATTCAACCCAGATTAATTTGACCCAACAAGCTCTCATATCATGCATGCCGGGTTGTATTAGCTGGGGAGACTGAAGATTCTCTTCTATCCCACTCCCAAGAGCCGCAGCAAAGGTTTCCAGTGAAGCTGCAGCCCCGTTCGTGGGATACAATTTTTTCTTTCCTCGCAAGATATATCTGGCCTCTGATGTATACTCCCTTCAGGAGCTCTTGTTCCTTAAGAAGTGACTAATCCTCAGTTAAGTACAAAAATGGCATGAACACAGAATTTGACTTAAGGCCATTCTCCTTTCCTTAAATATCCGCAGCGTATTTGTACTTAGCCTCGGACTTCCATTATCTGCCAACATGGATTCCCTCTCAGATGCTTTTGAGAAGGTAAAGATCGAGGGCCCGCCACCGCAACCCGATACAAGTGAGAATCAAGAGGACGAGGACATCCTCGAGGAGGAGTTCATTCCTCCGACGCCCTTTCGCTTCCTCGATCTTCCTTCCGAGATTCGTCTGCGCATATATGACCTTGTGCTATTCACACCTTATCGTTTGAAACCGCGGCGAGCCAACGGAAGTGTAGGCGCCTCAGCAAAGAATCCTCCCATCGCTCCCTTTCGGGTCCGTGTCGCTCTGTTCCTCGTGTGTCGGCGTATCCACGATGAGGCTACGGATTATTTCTACTCTGCGCTGACTTTCCGCCTTTTCCCAATTCAGGATTGGAGCCGCACGCCAACTGTCAGAGCTTTGCCAGCAAGACACAAGGCGTCCGTGAGGACGATCGAGCTGATTCTGGGCTCCAGTTGGACCTCGCCTCCTCGGGACTGGGTGGTGAACAATCGGCTGGGGCTAGAAAAAATGGTGCGCGTTAGAACATTGAAGGTCTTCCTTGAGTGCGATCCATCGCATCCTGTTTTTGAAGGTTTTCGCATATCTCCAGGCTTCTACAACGATTTTGCGGGCAAGATCCTCAAGCAGATTCTGGAGAGATTGCCCCATGTTGTACAAGTGGAGTTTGATGGTTTTCCATCTGTCTCCAAAAGCGGAAGCCTAATGAAGCGCCTGGTACATGAGGCGAGGGCAGCACAGAAAAAGATTCTCTGGGGACCCGAGCGAGGATGGACAGACTGGGATAGTGAGAGTGAACAAAAACCGAACCAAGTGGAATTTGAAGAAGCCGACTGCCAGAATTCAGTGCAATAAATAGTGACACAACGTCTGGCTAAGGATTTTCTCGATGCGCAGTGGATCTGAACCTTTCACATAGAGTCAGGTGGATACGCTATATAATCTCCAATAGTTTGAGGAGCACCTGGCGTTGTGCAGTCCTAACAGGCTGAATCACTACATGGCGTTCGGGTTTGTATAACTACACATTATTGTTTTAGCGCATTGTCTCAACCATTCATACTATATCAAGCATCATTTATCTATTTGTAATTTCATCTCTTCGGTCCATAGAAGTCAAGCATAGAGCTCCACAACATAGGGGAAAAAGTCGGTTGGCATTCCTCATCTTTCTCCGGAGTGTATCTATAGTTCCTCGTCCACATCCATGCCCGTCCCCTCTTGAGTTCCCTTTCCGCTGGACAAACGCGCCACCGAAGCCTCCTTGTCAATCATCTGCCGCGATACCGCAACGATGTTGTCTTCGATCAGTTGCTGGCTCACATCTTCAATATCTGTAAAGATGGTTAATAACAAGCAAATCAAGGAAAGACAGGTGTAGGACTTACGCTTCTTGGGGTCGACCTTTCCAACATATCGCGTCTTGAGTTGCTCCTTGGTGAGCTCTGTCTCCTCCTTGACCCGCTTCTCGTAACCTTCAGCAAGGCTCACTAGCTGCTTCATCCGCTCCACGTTGTGCTGGCCTTCTTCATGGAAGTCGTTCATCTGCAATGCTTCTGTCCACACGTGCTTGTGCAGGTTCATCAGCATGTTCTCCTCCAGCCCCGTCTTGCGATAGTTGATAGCGATACTGTAGTAATGTCTGTTCAATCCGTGGATGAGCGCCTGGATTGATGGCTTGTTCAGGTGGCCCAAGTTGGATGTCGTTTGCCGGGGCTCCTGGCCCATGACAACGGTCTGAGGCTGGATTAGTCGGAAGGCATCGATGACAACCTTCCCCTTAACGGATTGAATCGGATCAACCACAACTGCGACTGCTCGGGGAGTGAGCTGTTCGAATGACTGCTGAGTGTTGATGTCCACGGACGAAAGCCAGCAGCCAAAACCAGGATGGGAGTGGTACCATCCCACGACTGTTTCCGGCCTGCGTTTCGAAAAATCCATCAGCGGTGCAACTTTCAAACTGGTCTCATCCCGTTAAGACCTACCGTCCAGTTTGCCGAAGCATCTCCATCATCTTGGTCTGAAAAACGGGGTCCACGGCCTCAACACTGACACCAGTACCGCTCTGGGGCATGGCAAAAACATCAACCACACGAACTGTGTATTCATCGACGAACTCTCCCAGCATCAAGCCCATGACTTCCATAGGCACACCTGCCCGACCATGTCTTAACATCTTCAACAAAGCTAGTGATGAAATGTGTACAGTCTCGGAGTTATCGATCAGGTTCGGGGTGTCCTATAAGAAGTATAGTATCAGCCACCATAGTTCTCAGTGACTTGATGCCATAAATGATCTATATTCAACTATTACAGAAGCCTTTGGAGAAGACCTTGGATAGATGGTCACGAGTAACAGAGATGCAAAGCGTGAATGACGCAAAGGGCCACTTACACCACCCGGAGCCGCGCTTCCCATACCCATGCCCTGGGCGGCCTGAAGCATCCGATTGAGTCGGTCCATAGTGACTCAAAGTCTCTGAAAGAACTGGGAAAGAGTGTAGAATAGCTTCCTCTATGGAAGCAATGACGGCGCGACAGTCGGTCGGTGACACACAGGCAGATTTTCTGTTGCGTAGAGGGCGAAGTGAGTAGAAGCCAATGGAATTAAATGTTAGGTAGCCCAGTTGAAGGAGTTGAGCTTAGATGGAGAAAATGATGACTGTAGAAATAGAACGAGCCAGTTGGTTGAGTGGTGATGCTCCGGAGATCTAAGCAATATCCTTAGCTGGGCGTGACCGAGCTCAAGATCCAGCGAGCCTGACGGAGGCGGTGGGAGCAGCTCTTCCGTCTAGTCTCGGCCTCCCCCTCTGGCCTCTGCGGCCTTTGCTCGGCCTCCCCTTCGCTTCCTCCATCACTCATAATTTCCCCAGCCGGCAGGACGGAAATTCATTGCAGCACCATAACCTTTGATATTGTTCTGTCTTCTCATATCAGGGCTGAAGCATTTTTTCCATCAGAAACCATCTAACTTTTAAGACCTCTTCAAACCTTTGGCGCAGTTCTCTTGCTTTACCATCACCCCATCTTGAGCACTTCTATAATCGATCCGAGCCATACCACTTTGCCATCTCGCGACTTCTCTCACATAATTATACGCGGCTCTGAGTGAAGAAAACCTGTGCATTTATGCACAGTCTCATTTACAATGGCCGCTCCTCCGATTGACCTGGATCTCAATGGCTCCGGTGATCGCAGCAAGAAGGTTGCGTACTTCTACGACTCGGACGTAGGTAACTACGCCTATGTTTCAGGGCATCCGATGAAGCCGCACCGTATCAGGATGACACATAGCCTGGTCATGAACTATGGCCTCTACAAGAAGATGGAGATTTACGTGAGTGTTCACGGATTTTCAAGGTTAGATTCAAACAGAATACTAATGGGTTATCGGCGCAGCGTGCGAAACCAGCCTCCAAGTATGAAATGACACAATTCCACACCGATGAATATATCGACTTCCTTTCGAAAGTTACACCAGACAATATGGACCAGTTTTCCAAAGAACAAGGCAGGTATAATGTTGGGGATGACTGTCCGGTTTTCGACGGACTGTTTGAGTTCTGCGGTATTAGCGCTGGAGGCAGCATGGAGGGTGCGGCGCGCCTCAACCGCAACAAATGCGACATCGCTGTAAATTGGGCTGGAGGTCTCCATCACGCGAAGAAGAGCGAAGCCAGTGGTTTCTGCTATGTGAATGGTAAGCTTGTCTTCCTGTGCGGCGATTGTCATTATCGACCGACATCATCTCACGTTTCACAGATATCGTTCTTGGTATCCTCGAGCTGTTACGATTCAAGCAAAGAGTCCTTTACGTCGATATCGATGTGCACCACGGCGACGGCGTCGAGGAAGCGTTCTATACAACTGACCGCGTCATGACTGTCTCATTCCACAAGTACGGAGAATACTTCCCGGGAACTGGCGAGCTTCGTGATATTGGAGTGGGACAGGGCAAGCACTACGCTGTCAACTTTCCACTTCGTGATGGCATCGATGACATTTCGTACAAGAGTATCTTTGAGCCCGTTATCCGAAGTGTCATGGAATGGTACCGCCCAGAAGCTGTCGTCCTTCAATGTGGTGGTGACAGTCTCTCGGGTGATCGTCTAGGTTGTTTCAACCTGAGCATGAGAGGCCACGCAAATTGTGTGAACTTCGTCAAGAGCTTCAATTTACCAACGATGATTCTCGGTGGCGGTGGTTACACAATGCGCAATGTTGCGCGAACGTGGGCATTTGAGACTGGAATTCTGCTAGGGGACAGCCTAGGTCCAGAACTCCCTTACAATGACTATTACGAGGTGGGTCCATACTTGTTTGAATGCTGAATGCCCGCAGATTGCTAACAAGATACCTTAGTACTTTGCACCGGACTACGAACTGGATGTGCGTCCGTCGAATATGGACAATGCCAACACGAAGGATTATCTCGACAAGATCCGAGCTCAAGTGGTAGAGAATCTCAAGCGGACGGCTTTTGCACCCTCTGTGCAAATGACCGACGTACCTCGCGAACCTCTTGTTGAAGGCATGGACGACGAGGCAGACGCAATCCTCGATGATCTCGACGAAGACGAAAACAAGGACAAACGCTTCACGAGACGTCGATTCGATCAGTATATCGAGAAGCCTGGTGAACTCAGCGATAGTGAAGACGAGGAAGAGAATGCGGCGAACGGAGTTCTTCGCAAGCCTCAATCGCTGAAGCGCAGAAACCAGATCAATTATCGGAATGTCGACCTGGACTCCGGGCTTGATAGCGGGGTTGCCACTCCTCAAGAAGCCTCGTCAGTCCCGGATGACGAGATGGACACCACTGCCGACACGAAAATGGCTGAAGCACCACTACCCGAGTCTGATGTTCCACGCTCGCCATCCGCCGCCGGATCGACTTCTAGGAGAGACGAAAAAGCGGCTGCAGGGCCTACTGAGATGGCTGTTGACGGACCAGAGGAGGTTTCCCCTTCCGCTGCTGTCTCCCGCCAACAATCCCCGAAGCCGCAGGATGAGGACACTACGATGGAAGACGCAGGCGCGCCTGTCCCTGAAACTGAGCAGTCGGAGAAACCAGCGTTGTCAGTTGAGGGACAGGAAGAGGAGAAGAAGCCAGAGACACCGGCTCCAGAAAAGGCAGCCCCAGAACCTTCATCTCCCGTCAAGGCTTCGCCTATTCCAGGCGAGGAAGACGTCTCGGACAAGCCAGAAACAAATGATGCAACGGAACCGGTAGAGGTCAAGGCCAAGGAGAAGACTCCTGAGGCCCCTACCGATCAACAGGCTGTGAAAACCGAGCAGGGAACTTCTGAGGATGCCGGTGAAAACAAGACAAGCCAACCCACAGAAGTAAGCACAAAACAGCAACCTGAGGAGCCTGAGAAAGGCGGGGAATGATGTTCTGCTTTCTGTCTGTGAAGGCGTCCGTCCATTGGAAGTTTCTGGCGTAACAGGGCAATGGTAGTATGGTGTTTCGGGCTCTCGAAATCATTGCATATGTTCTATGAGGTGGCCTTTTTATTTTCTTTACATTCTGGTGCTAGGTTTTGCTTGTTTCTTTGAGCAAGATATGGTCCAATATGACTTCGTTTTTATTCACTCTTCGCTGGCATGTTATCTTTCGTCAACCAATCTCCTTGTATACTATCTACATTTGTTGACTCCGAGAATCCAGGGTTTGCACAGATCATTTAGTCTCTAAATGAGTCTAATAATATAAGAAGTATATGAAAGCATTTAGTATATGGAAAGCATTTAAGTCTTGCTTTCAGTATCGAGCAATACGAGCTATGGACTTTTTTTGGTATGATAGACTGGATACAATTGAGCGATACAATTGAACTCTCGTACATAGGCAAGTAAGCAGGTAACTGGTTAACTTAACACGGAGCACTGTTAGGTAATCAAGACTAGCCCTATCCAAGCTTAGCATTAGGGCACGCTCTGATTCCCAAGGCGGGGCTGAAGAGCCAATGGTGATTAAGCGCCAAGATTTTACACACCACGCACACTAAGCGAGAGCAATTCGAAACCCGAACCGCCGTGCAAACCCTCGACGTCGCCCAGATCCCTCCCGACCTTCGTCGCCCTTTCGCCCTTTTCCCAGTATCCGACACCGACTACGTGATACCTAGCCAAGATGTCTAAGAGAGGGTGAGTCACAATGCTTCTTTTCCGGGTTTTGCGGAGCGCTGCGCGGTCGACAAAGAGCGCACTGTGGTGGACGGTTCTTTTGATGGCTGGAGACCAAGGAGCGTGAGGTGGATTATCGTTGAAATAAGAGGAGGAACTGAAGAATCTGCAAAGTGTCATTTTGGAGCGGCATTTTGAGAGAAATAGCGCTGGGGCCTAGGGGATATTGGGATTTTCAGGAAGGGCCAGATATTGAAGGAATGAAATGCTGACGATTGATTTGGAACAGTCGTGGTGCCGCCTCCGGCAACAAGCTCAAGATGACCCTCGGTCTGCCTTGGTACGTTATTGCAATTCCTACTCTACCGAGTCGAACACGATTGTCGAAGTGACCTGTGTCCACTGTCTCATTCGAACCTACACAACCCGTCATTCATCATCACGAAAAAGCCCACCTACAATCTCAGTCAACCACCAAATCAGCTCTCCCCGTCAAACGTGTTCGACTCATTTGAAAGGAGGAATCATAGACTAACATGTTATTTCGTGATATAGCGGTGCCGTGATGAACTGCTGCGACAACTCCGGTGCCCGTAACCTGTACATCATCTCGGTCAAGGGAATTGGTGCCCGCCTGAACCGTCTCCCCGCTGCCGGTGTCGGTGACATGGTCATGGCCACCGTCAAGAAGGGAAAGCCCGAGCTCCGTAAGAAGGTCATGCCCGCCGTTGTCGTCCGTCAGAGCAAGCCCTGGAGAAGACCCGACGGTATCTACCTGTACTTCGAGGACAACGCTGGTGTGGTGAGTACACCCTTTTTCCTTTGTCTGGAGCGGCGGTTACAATTTCTACTTGTGGTTTCGAGATATGAACGAGAGGCCGTCGCTATCAGCTATGACCGATCCAAGAACGAATGCTAATCACTCAATCTATTACAGATCGTCAACGCCAAGGGTGAGATGAAGGGATCCGCCATCACCGGCCCCGTCGGTAAGGAGGCTGCTGAGCTCTGGCCCGTAAGTTCCCTATGATTTTCGACACACGCTCTTGTCAACGCACAGGTACTAATGCTCTGTCAAATAGCGTATTGCTTCCAACTCCGGTGTCGTTATGTAAAAGAATCAATGCAAAAAGGCGTCGTGACATTAGGAAGTCAGGGAGAGATAGAAGCAGCGATACCAGGGAATGAAATCATCTTTTTTTTTCGGTGCACATGACACAAAGCCACGAATCTGCATGAACGGGTCCGATCTCATCTAAAGCCGCCCATCTCTTTCCTAAATGACGTGTCTCTCTATTGTTTCTTCTACTGGCGATTCGGAAATACAAAAAATGTTCAAAATCGTTTCCTCTTCTTGATATTTTGCCAGTATGTTTCTACGGATGACCTATGACCGGAGAGATCCGATGCGGCCGGCTTCATTCGAGCGACAAGTAATGGAATCGAGGCACTGCTGGTCTTTATCGTGTTGCAACCACTTGCCCTGGGATGCTTCGAACAAGTCTAATTCTAGAACCTACACATTACAGACCCAGTATTCTGAACGTAGACGTAACCAAAATTATATACATGTTTGAGAAATCGAGAAGAGAAACAGACCAATGGTATATAACACAACATTAGTATGGTACAAAGAAATCCAGCTCGAGGAAACGGAAAAGCAAGTCGCTCGCTACTGATGCTAACCTTCAAAATATCCGAGATCGGTCTATGACTTGACGTGCGGACCTTTCGTAGAGACAGACTTTGCTGCTTGTCGCTGTTGCTTCAGTCCAATGGATCTAGGCAAAAGAGTATATACCAAAAGAATCAAGACGGTCACAATGTCGATCACATGGATCGCCCACCAGATATGCTGCACTCCGGCCTTGCACATGGTGATCTCATACTTCCATTCATTCACGGCCGGGTTGGCGTCAAACCAGACGGACAGGAGGCCAGCGTTGCCGCCGTAATCGCCCATCATGGCTCGGAGAGTGACTTCGCGAATGGAGGGCGTATCCGATCTATCCTCCGGGATTGCACTATAGCGTCTTGCGTCCCACTTCCACGTTTGCTGGGTTGCATCGTCCCCCGTGTCAGTGGTGATTGACTGGTTTACAAAGTGGACGACGTCACATCCGGTGTGGTCGTGGCCGTTGAGGATGAGCCCGTTGCGGCCCCAGCCTCCGCCCGGAACTTCTTTGTCGCCGCTCATGCCATATATTCCTTGGAGGACGCCGATGGCGCTGAGCTGCTCGCTCAGATGGTTCTGCTCCCGTAGTCCTCCCTCCTTGAAGCGGGGGATACCATCTGGCCCGTCTTCGTCATCGGACTCGTGGTAGGTAAAGAACGGACCGTCGGTGCAGATGCCCTCCTTCTTATGTAGGGGCAGATGGGTGAGGAGGAGCGTGAAGGTTGTCCGATCTTCGACGGGGTACGTGCGATGGGCTATCAGATCGTTGATGAAGGCGTAGCTGTTCGACTGGACTTGTTCGGATAGCGCTGGCCCATCGAGGGTCAACGTGTTGAGGTTGATCAAGTGCAAAGTAGGCTTGACAGCAGCGTCTGCCGCATCACCAGTTTGGTTCTCGAGGGTATGCTGAAAGCGGACATCCCAGTTCGCGCGCCCAAACATGCGCTCGAATCGCTCAATCCGCGCCTCACTGGCGTCTCCCGCATACCCTATATCATGGTTCCCAGCAATGTTGATGACTCTCCGACTCCAAGCCGAGTCCGTCGCATTCAGCTCCTCCAACCGAGACACAGTATCAGAACCCGCTCCATACCCCGCCGACCCAGTAACCGTAATCTCATCACTGACCCGCTCGCTCCCTCTGAACACCCGATTCCAGTACCTGTCTGCCCTTCGCTCAAACTCCTCATCGTTAACCCACTGGCTTCCAATCAGATCCCCCAGCACAGTGACATGCGTAGGACGCGTCCACCAATGCAGTGTACGGTATATATGCGCGAGATAGAAATCGTTCCCGAGTAAATCAAGCCGTTTTCTCGCGGCCAGAAGCGAGCGCGGAACGTCTTCCTGCGCGAGTGTGCGGAGCGCGGCAGTTACGTTGCGTAGGACATCGCGGTGGAAGGGCGACCCGGACTCCGTAACAGATGACCTGATTGCAGTCCAGTGCTGCTTGATCCGGGCGGGGAGCTCTTCGTCCGGACTAGGGAGAGAGCTATCACCTTCTAGTTGCGGGTCTGCAAGAACTAGTAGCCTGAAGACTGCTGGCTCGCTTGCGGCCTGCTGTCCGAAGTGTTGCGAAAGGGTGTGGAACAGTGGACTATGCGCGGGACTGAATGCATCAGGTGGGCGCTCATTCTTGTTGACTGGAAGTGGAAATGCGCAATTCCGGAAGATCGGATAGAGGTAGAGGGAGAGACTGGACGTTATTGCGAGTGGAACGACCACGACGAGGGCGCGGAATAGGAGAAGGCGGAGGGGGGACATGTGGACACGACTGAGAGACGACCGCGCATTGGCGTGGATATTTGATTTATACGGGCTATAAAGTCATGAGATCATAAAGCATGCAAATAATTGATTTTCAAAAGTCACGCAACGAAGAAACGGGGAGGTGAAGAGAAAATGGGTTAAGGGGATCCGAGTTGTTGGAGATTCGAAGAAAGTCCGCGTAGTTTAAACAAAATTATTACTGCAGCGAATAAAAATGAAACGAGTCACCATGACAGACAGGATCATTCTAAGGTCTATACGCACCGCGGCTTGCCGTTAAGATAAGAAAATTATTTTTATTAAAAGAACATTAATGGTTTTCATCAAAGGTATACAAATAGAAAAGAATTGAAAAGATGTCATTCCGGGTTTTCATCATGTTCTAGCCAGCAACAAACATCTTGAACCTCATGGTATATCCGCATATTCCTATGCCTTCAGAACACCCAACAGAAAGAGGTCTGAAGCAGATAAAGCAAACTGCCATAATCTCAAACTCGGAGGAGGTAGGGTTTTCGAAAAGAGAACAAGAAATCAGATCAAAAGGGGGTATATCACATAACGCCAACCGGGGTGAATAGTGGTGCAGCAGGGCAGCAAGCCGGTAAACTTGCCTCATTAATCGGATTTCAAAAGAGTCTCTGGTAGCAAAGAAGATGGCCCTGTATCGAGACCACCAAGAGAGTTTGGAGAAGCAGGTTCGTCTTCCTTGTCCTCACCGCTTGCGGGCGCTTTGTCGACATTTAGGCCTTGGATTCGCAAGCCGTTGTTGCGTTCCTCTGTTTCGGTCGACGCTCGATTGCGCTTCTCTTCTTCCTTGGCCTCTTGTAGTTCTGCCTCAGTCATCAGTGCAGGGGGTCGTTGGTTCATCATCCGGGCCTGCTTCAAACTGACTGTCTTTTGCTTGTTCGTTGTCTCGACGGGCAGGCTCATATCACGCTCGATAGTCGCCTTCATCAGCGCAGCCATCCATAGTCGGCCTTCTCTGACACTGTCCACTTGGAAGTAATGTACCGCGGGTTTGGTGAATTGTACGGTACGGGATGTCTTGGGAGGCACAAGCTTGAAAAAGAACGGCCCCTCCGGATCAAGCTTGGAATTGCGAGAGGAAGGTGAGGTGGACGATTTGTCCGCCGAAGAAGTGTCAGCACCATTGGAAAGAGAGGGTGATGTTGGCGATGCCGTGGCGCCGGTGATAGTTGCATGCAAGGCGACAATGGGATCGTTATCTGCTCGTAGTACACGATGAGCGGTGATGTCAATGAGGCCTCTTTCCTCGGTGTCGTTCTCGGAGTAGTAGTACGACAGACGGCGGCCACGTAGGACAAATAGGCGAGGTTTCCACGTAGTCATGAGATTTGATGATCTCTTCTTCATCCACCCGGAGTAATCACAACCGTCCATTTGCTCTTGCGGTGTCTTCTTTTCCAGGCCTCGCATATAGGCGCTGGTGTCTTTCTTGGATTTTGGGCCCGCCTTGACGGATGCCCTTGGACGCGGCAAAGATATTCCTCCCTCTGCGTTCTTGATTGAACTTTCAGTGCTATGTCTCTCAGAACTCTTCGACGTCGACGGTGTAGTAGAACCGGTTCTGACCGAAGCTGGATCAGTATCTCTAACGGGCGAGGCTGGCGCGACAGAGGTGTCGATACCCTTCCCGACAACATCGGATATGATACGGAGCCCACCTGTGCGCCGTGCTTTGGGCCCACCACTCTTGCTCTGAGAGAAGGATAAGGAAGATGCACGTCCTGACCCTTCAGCATCCGACTTTCCCACGAAGGGGGCAAGCGGTGCAAAGGATGCAAAGAAGCCAGAGCTAGAGCCAGGCTTCTCTGTAGAAGTTGTGGTGGTGGAAGACTGCGAAGCTGGACCGCGTCGGTCAATCACTCGAGTGCTCAGGCTCCTAAATCGGCTTTTCGGCGCTGCAGTAGTCTGAGCGTCCACCACAGCAGCAGGAGGAGTTTGCTTGGCCGTATCTCGGATTGAGTCAACGCTGGAGATGCGGGAATGTCGCTTGTTGACTTTCAATTTATCATCGGCGTAACTGGGTTGCCGAGAATGGGTTGCACTTCCAGTCACGGAGGTCCGTTTCTGCAACAATCTCCTGTTCTTCGTGGTATCTCCCTCGGGACCAGAGAAGTATCCCCGTTCTAGCTCATCATACCGATCGGTCACGGAGACCGCAGAGTCAGACTCGTTGGTATCCGGGCGCCGGAAAGCGTGTTGGGGAAGCACTCCTTCCTGATATATGGGGTAAGTGCCTGAGCGAGAGGGCACACGCTGTGATCCGCTGGCCATAGTCCAGTTTCTGTCAAATGAAGACTGCTTAAAATGACCAGTGTGAGGCGATGTATCAACGCGGTGGCCTGTGTCTATAGAAGAATGACGACGGTGGTGATTGATCTCCCGGATGGACGCTGCTGAAGGTCTTCTTTGATGATCCATGAAGTTGGGAGTCTGGGGAGTCATAGGAGAACTTGTGGTACTCGATATCCCGCTACTCACAAGCCGTGGGTGCTGCATGGAGCCGGCCGAGCCTCTTGTAAGGTGAGGGATGCGGGGAAGAAAAGGGCCAGTGTGGCTGGCACGGCTGAGAGATCTTTCTTCCGACGGCGCAGGATAGCTGGAGGCAGAGCCCCGTTGCTGCTGCTGTTGTTTGAGACCCTTGACCTCCTCTTGGAAAGCCTTGACTTTGTGCCACGTCTTCAACCGACGACCCATGACGCCGAAGTCAAACTCCTTCATAAAGAGAAAATCCTGATCCATGTCCAGTAGCACATCACCGGTTATCTCTTGCTCCTCAAATATATCACAGTGTTTTGCCTCGACTCCCAGTTCACGCAGATGCCTCGCTGTCTCAGCCGCATCCCAGCCCCGCACTTGCTCCTCGGTCGGCTGGTTTTCCTCTTCTTCATCGGTTTCATGGCCCCTGATGTACGAGACCCGATGTTCAAGATGGCTGCTATATTCGCTCGAGGAATCGTTATTTGCTTTATTTTCGCGATTGGCCACGCTATGACGCGGGGTGCTCAGGTCCGTTATGTGCTCATCGATAACACTCAAGGTCTCATTCATAACTGGACTGTCCTGGCCTTTCAATTGACCGTCTAGGGTCTGTCTTATCGACTGCTGAATATCGACGGCGAGTCGCGAAGTGGGCAAAGGAGATGAACTTGACCGGTGCTGCTGGTTGGGGGAAGGCCTCATGGATGGTAGGTCCGTGGCTACTTCTGGCGGTTGTGTCTCCGATATGCTAGCGTGTCGAGATGCCTGTGGCGTAGATTCTCCGCTCTTGGGCGAGGCAACCAATTCGGACGAGAGCTGGTCCTCCGCTGCCGGTTTGGGGTCGTCCAAATCAATCATGTCCTCTCTCGGCTGTCGGATAGGGATCTTCGGGGCGGCGGTTGTGTAAACTAAATCAAACGACCTTTATTAGTTATGATCACAACGACTAGCCTGTCCGAAAAAGGAGAGCATACCACCAGGGAAAAGACCGGTTGTCCCTGTTCTCACATCTTTTCCCAAGTACCAACCATCGCCGAAGCCTTCGTCAAGTTCTATCAATTCAATTTTCTCCCCTCGTCGCAAAGTAAGCTCATCCACTCCACGCGCGTCGAAGTCATCTAAAGACCAGCCACAGGTCAGTTATCGTGATGAGTTCTGTCAAGCCTGATCGACCGGCGAGCGGAGGTAAATCGCGGCAATCCATGCGACCGGGGCAAGGCAAATTATCTACTTACGGACAACGAGCAAAAAATCACCCGGGCGAACGCCGCGGGGCGGTGTTGAGAGAGCCATCGAAAACCCTCAATCGATCAACAATTCAAAGAAGCAAGGTGGGGTTGTCCGTCGTCAGAGCAGGAGCGGCAACAGAAGTGATAGCGGAAGGATTGGGCAGGACATGGGGCCAAGAAGCCCTCTCGGGTAAACTGGAAGTTTAAGTCTCTGAGGCAACAGTGAGAGATGGATTGCGCTTCTTTCCCTTTTTCTCTTCTATTATTATTTTGTTTGGCGAAAGGAGGGCGGGGCGTCCTCAAGCGGTCTTGAAGACAGGGAGGGGGCTCGCGAACGGAATGGCAGATGACGATGCGCTTGCGTTCAGGAATGCGACAGCCACGCGAAGGCACCACCGCCTTGAATCAAGTAAGGCCAGGCCGTCTGGAATCTAGGTAAAACGGAGAAGAGAAGAATGAACTTAGGGAAGATCCAAGACAGGGACAGGAAAACGGCGGGGCCGAGAAGCGGGCGCAAATTGGAGCGAGGCTCGAGATTGGCCCAACACTGCACTAGAGATAAGTTTGACAGTCTTAGTTTTCAAGCACCTTGTACCTTTCTCGAGATCAGCATAGGTTTGGCGAAAAGTGAGCGGGACAATCCGTCGTTCTATATCTCGCTCGATTCACTTGATCGACCGAAAATAGAACAGAACACAAGGAACAACAAAAGGAACAAAATTAAGCTTCAGTTTGCTCTTGCTGGGGGTTCACCAGGCGGATAAGCAAACCAGCGACGATCCCAGGGTCATGTATGGACTCAATATGGCCAGAACGCTAAGGAGTGGGAACGGGCGCCAAATGGGCGGCTGCACGAGCGTCAGGTCTTCCAGCTTTCCCGTAGTACTCTGTACGCCACGTCAAAATTCCGGCATCCGGTACAGTGAAACTGGATGAGCGGATATTTGATTATGCTGAATGGTGAATATCCGCGGTGGACGGGGTCTCGACGAAGGCGAAGGTAACAAGTGGAGTTGAGGAAAGTAAAAATAATGGCCTGAGGATTTGATGCTTGGCGCTTGCGGTCGTCAGAGCGTCGGCCGTAAATAGCTTAATTGATTCGACTCACTGCTCCAGTGTTCAGTCGTCCCAGAGGAGCTGTTTTGGTAGAACACTCGGGGGAGAAGTTCGACTTTTTGAGTCAAATCGATGGATGGGATCTAGAGATATACAAATAGTGGTATCTCCTTGAGGCTCGATCAGGTTGATGATCGTGGAATTGCGACTTGATGATGATGACGAAGATGTGATAGATGGAAGCGGATGACTGGAGCCAACAGAAGAGAGAGATACCTCACGAGGAACAGGTGTACATACTCTACTATGTAAGTGGATCTCAGGCCAGACAATTTGGGCAGTGTTATTGTATCTACTGTGATCTCCCGGAGTGTTTACTCGAGCGAAAATAATGAGTCGCAGCGATAGTCCCTCTTTTGAGTTCGTCTTCGGCGCAAGGAGTCGATTCATATACTTGGATGTGTACAGAGTATGTGTGTGCGCTCCCAGGTATGCACACAAACTAGTAGTACTAGTTATTTGGTGGGGGTAGACCAGAATACGACCCATCTTTAGAATCAGCCTTGATACTACGTATCCAAATGAGAGGATGTCAGACTGCTATCTTCGACAGTCAGCGTTTAAATGATTATTACATGCTGTCTAAGATATCAACCCAGCATCTGTATAAGCATCACCGACTGGACTGCATACAAGGCCTCGAGACTCGTATATAAGGGAATTCGACTGATCCACATTTGATTTATCGATGAATCTCAGGCTATGATGGGAAGCGAGGGTTTATAATATAGTCTAACCCTTGGATAGGCCTCTGGTCGGTCTAGGGGTCTGAAGGTAGAGTGCCCTTGGTGCGGAGTAGGCTGGTCCCTTCGAACTATATAATACTTGAATGGCTACCTAGCATACTATAGAATCCTGTATCCATCATTCTTGATTTTTGGACTGTAAGCACTGTGTGTCTACCCCTATATACCTACCTATATTAAGGACATGCTTATGCAGCAGTCTACTTCGTACAGCGTATGGATATTTGTATTATGCCTGTATTTGCGCGAGATCCCTCTGCAGGTACCTTTGAAAGTGCGTTGGAAGGGGTGTTTCCATAGTGATATTGCCGCAGAGGTACAGTAAAGAAAGCGAGTGGATAGATAGAATATAAGCATTAAGATGTTGATCATATTATGATTCTAGATCTTCTTTCTTTCACTTTTAATAGCTATCACTTCTCTGACACCTGTGAGTTAATAGTGAATAGGAAGTAATTACCCTACTTATAGCTCTATATCCAGTACCTTTGGTAGTCCCTACCTTACCCTCCACCCTTCCTTATTCACTACTTCCTCTGTTTCTTTATCACCCTTTTCTTTATTCTATTATAAGACTAAACCCCGCCCCAGCTGTCTTAAGTATTCCACCTAGGTTAAATACTTCTATATTTCCCTCTTAATTAAATCTCTAGATCCCTGTGCAGACACTCATATCACCATCCTAGCTGGTCCTGGAACAAACGGCGTTTCCTTGGATCTGCATGGACAACAACAAACGGTGAGGGGATCACAGATAAATACACCTCCGCGCTGTTAATCTACCACAAGGACGATTCCTACTTGTCGTTTTATTTTCTTTGACACAAATAAAGCAAAAAAACATAACCAAAGAAAAAGGATTCATTGCTTAAGGGAAACAATAAACCATGTTTGCCCTTCACCATGAGTCCTTCGACCACCAAGAATCGTCCGCACTTACCTAATAATCCGCATCACCAACTGGAATGGTCCAATTCGACGGCAAACTTATTCCT
This sequence comes from Aspergillus fumigatiaffinis, assembly GCA_012656285.1. Classification (NCBI taxonomy): domain Eukaryota; kingdom Fungi; phylum Ascomycota; class Eurotiomycetes; order Eurotiales; family Aspergillaceae; genus Aspergillus; species Aspergillus fumigatiaffinis. Next base: position 359,011 of record JAAAPX010000005.1, on the reverse strand, counting down.
GGGCGGTGTTGGGGTGCGGAGATCGTGGATGCTGGGTGCTTCATCGTCCTTGTCAATCAGCTCTGCTTCTGCAACTGCAGCAGCTCCTCCTCCTGCTGCTGCTACTGTCCCTCCCGATTCATCCTCCCAGTCTTCACTTGCTGTTGTCTCGGCTCCGTCTTCTGCCTCTGCCTCTGCCTCTGCCTCTGCCGTTGCCAACCGACCCAAAAGTCGGCCGCAAGGCATGCAAAACTCCCCTTCATCCTCCGTCACAATCGTCCCCCAGAGTCGGAAGAGCAAAAGAGATAATAATGGTGTCGCCTTCACTGCCAATGGTAGCATCATCCCTGCTCCTGCTACGTCCCCGCCGTCAGTCTTAATGTCACCCGTGACGCCCGGGGGAATCCTTCCGCAAAATCGCGAAATTCCACCACCCTGTCCTGGGGTACCGCCAAGCCCTCGCGTGTTTACCACAACGCCTACCACGAATTTCAGCGTTACTCCTTTGACAAGTGAGTCAACGGCGTTCGTCCATGCAACTCAACCGCTGCAGCAGTCACAGTCCGCCTCACTTCCGTCTCCCGATCCAAGCAGTGCCTCCCATCCTAGCCCCGCTAGCGCTGGAGACCGGAATGACCGAAGTTTGTCACATGGCGTTCTTCCATCCCCTCCGCCAGTCTCGGGGCCGATGCAGATACACGGACAACTGGAGAATCCTAGGCAAATTGGCTATCGCAATCTCATGCCCGCCAGCGCATCGCCGACCACAGCGGGCGGGGAGAGGATGGCCGAGGAAGCTTCGGCGCCAGCCACCATTAGAGGCCGGCAGAGACACCAGGCGATTGCGAGTCCCCAGCAGTTCATAGCCCCGGCTCCCCCTGAAGCACAACAGCAGTTAAGACCATCAATGACCAGTGCTCCGCCCGACTCGAACCATGTTCCTTCCAGCCCCGTTGGCCCGGGTCCTCCGACTTCCTTCATCAACCAGACATTTTGGACACAGTCGCAGGAGGGACTGGATGCTTTCGTGGCAAGAGCGGAGGCTGCCATGCTGCTCTCAGAGACAGTGGAACTGCCACGGACACGTCTTCTACGGGATGCCTGTCTCGAAAAGGATCTATTCTACCTAACTCTCCATCAAATATACACCCTGCGCACCTTTGCTCCCTCAGAATTTGCTCGGCTACCGTACGTAAGCGGGCAAAACGAGACGGGAATGCAAGTTGTGCAGCAGCTTCTAGTAGACAACCACCGTCTATCAGGCGACTTCTTGAGGTGGAGCGTTAATTTTCCTCGGCCGTTGGGTGTGATGTGTCAGACTCGCGAGTTCCCAATAGTTCTCCATCAGATCGCTCGTTGCCTGGGTTTCTTTTCTGAAAAGTGGACAGCTTTTGATCGCCATGTCCGAGAGCGCGGCTATCCACCTTTGATTGATGAATTAGTCGTGCAATTTGGCATAACATCGTCCGTACTATTATCAATAGTATTCCTAGCCTTGTCTCGAAGGATTTTCGGCACCCAGCATGAAGACCAGTTGCGGAGTATCTACAGCAAGAACAAGCGGAATTACGTGAAACGGTTCGGTTCCAGGCACACTCCGCAGCAGATTCATCGCGAGAACGAGCGTTTGATCCAGGCGTACAAGGCCCTTTCCCGCGCCCGGACATCGCCTGTTGGTCAACATACTTCACCTGTGGCACGAGAGCATGCAGCTCAGCCCTTACCACAGCGCTCAATGCAGTCCGTTAGGCCCACAGGGCAGGTCACATATGTCGCGGTCCCAAGCCCTCAGATGTCGTCCCCGCAAGTACCTGTACATAGCTCTCAACCGCAGACCCAGCCAATTCCTGTTCACGCTCCTGGTGCCATGAATCGTGCCGCGCCGATGCTTCTGAATGGTCAGAGACCCCAGCATCCACTCCCTACACAGCCAAACCTCGTGCATCCCAGGGGGCTTGACACTTCCTCTCAAGTGCCGGCTGGGCAGATGACAGGCATGGCTGCTCATTCACCGGTGCCTGCGCCTGCACCTGCACCTGCTGGACATCAGGCGCAAATACTGTCGCACCCGCCTTCTCAGAATGTCCGCCAAATTCCACCACAGCCTTCCCCTCAGGCTATGCCAATCACAACTCCTATTCATCGCTTTACTACTCAAACACGGCAGGCGCAAGGACTGGTGCAGCAACCGCAGCAAAGTCCGCCGATACCACAACCGCTCCTTCCTCCGCCGGGGCCCCTACCATCTACCACGACACGGCCTAACCCTCTCCGCCATGCCCTACATCAAGCACATCTCCGCGATCCCATTATCAAGTGGACTTCTTCGGGACCAGGAGGAGAAAAGACAGACAAGGAGACGAATCTGTTCCATTACTTAAAATCGTTCGCGGTACCGCCGACTTCCTTGGGGCAGACAGAGTCTGCTTTCGAATGGCAGTTTCCTCTTTCCCGAGCAGACTTTGACCGGCTTCCTCGAATCGTGCCTCGCGATATTGGCCAACGTCTAGTGCGATCCCTGGTTGATGGTAGTCAGATCTATCGTCTGCGGTGTATTCGCATTTCGCCGTCGGCGAATGAGGTGAGCCAGCATACTTGGTGTCTCACAGAATCTGTATGGCCCAGTGTTATTTACATCTTTGTGAATGGTGTAGAACTCTATGTTCGCCGCAAATTTCACAACGGCAAAGATATTCCTCTGGACATCAGTGGTCATCTAAAAGAAGGCTTGAATACTGTCACCCTGCATTTCATCCGCAACGCCGCCGAGAACAGAGACGTAGTATATGCGTTGGCGGTGGAGGTCATGGATATCCTCAGTTTCACTCAAGTGAAGAAGCTCGCTCAGACCCTACCCGCACCCCAGTCTCGTGAGCGGATTCGTCGACGCCTCTCCTCCAGCACTGCCGACGATGAATTAAGTATTGTCAGTGACTACCTCACTGTCAATCTAGTGGACCCGTTCATGGCTCGAATTTTCAACATTCCTGCTCGCGGAATTACTTGCGAGCACGTGGAATGCTTTGATCTCGAGACATACATCTTAACCAGGGCCTCCAAGGCGGGTAAAGCTGTCTTGAAGGAGAATTGGAAATGCCCAATCTGCAGCGCAGACGCCCGTCCTCAACATTTGATCATCGATGGCTTTCTTAGCGAAGTCCGTGCCGATCTTGTACGCACGGGTTGTCTTGAGGGAGCAAGAGCAATCAAGATCAAGGCGGACGGATCTTGGGAGCTCAAGAGTGATGGGGAAGGTGCTTCATCTGAAAAGGAGCTTGCACGGGCACAAGAAGGCAGCTCATTGAAACGAAAATGTGAGGGCGTTATTTCGCCTGTCGCAACTCAGAGGCCGAAGACAGAGGGCGCTGGTCGAGAATCGCTAGCTTCTCGCGAATCTTCAGCATCTTTGGTCATCGAACTCGATTAGTTAGGTGATTTGATAGTGCCGCTGACTCTACATACAACGGACTTGATTGCTTCTTGATTTCAGCATACCATCTGCACAGTGGTGCATTTTGGTCGGCGTTTTTGATTTGGTCTACAGCACAAGATACCCCAATTCCATGTTCTTGCGCAGAAATTAAATATACTTTTACCGCTGTACTGATACACCTTGTCTTTGAACGCTTCTGGAACCAAGTAGTCTTCACGAACTGCCTTTGAAAACTGGGAGCGGAATCACATTCCACACACATGGGAGAAAGTTTCGGTATGAGAAACCAGAGAGTTGGATATAATTTGTCATAAGGTGACATGTATAAGACAACCGCTGCGATGGGTATAATAGTATCTGAAATGAAAAGTGCACCACGGTGCCCCTGTGGCCGTCCCACACCCGCCCAGAGATTGCGTGCATCAAGGTATTCACCTTGATAGGGAGCCAGGTCCCGCTGGCTGCGGGTAGGCCATTAGGATCGAGCTGTGGCCAGCGACACGCATAGAAGCAACTCTTGATCCAACCCTCGTGAACCGAGTAATGCATCTCTGTTATTTCCTCCCGGCGCAACTGAAAATGTTCGAACTGCCTCGGAAGGGACGCTGTAGCAACCTCAGATGATAGATAGCCGCCTTGAAGCCCAAGACACAGCGCAATGACATGCAAAGATGATAGTCAATTCCCTAGTGCGCGGCATTTCACCGTCGACAGGAAATTTTCGCGACAATATTCGAGTCGCTCAGTCGAAGCTGTCAGGTAGCCGCTCGATAACATATTTGCCTCTGGCAACCTTCATGATCGGCACACCGGGTATTTTGCGGATGCGCCGCACAAGGTCCTTATCGTTCGTAGCGACGGTGTAGATTCTGTGCTTCATGACCTATCACGCCGAATCGAAAATTAGCAAAAGGCTTGCAAACCATGACACTCGAAAGCGGGAAAGCAGTCTTACCCTGTCCACAATGCAGTCATCAGCATAGGTACCGGCGTGATCACAATGCAGCCTATTCCATCTCGGGTCCTTTGCGACCCTCAGCGCCAGCCGAAACTTCGGGCCCAGCTTCTCCAATTCGGCAATGGTGCAGTCTGTGAAGGTCGGGATGCACTTGGCATACAGCCTAGCCACACAAATGTCAGTCTCGTTGGTCAGATGAAAAACCAAGTGCAGCGGTCTTACAGATCCATCATAGCAGGCAGCATATCCAGTTTCGCGCGGATCGTGTGCGAGACAAAGTTGGTATCCACGAGCACGGTGTAGGGAGGACCCAGGGCGGTGTTGGCGGCAAAGAACATGTTTGATGGAGCGACGGGGATGTGTCGGGTGAGTTCTTCGCCTTCGGGCTTCTTCTCTTCTTTCTTGCCGTTCAGGGGCTGCTTCACGCGGTTGTCTCGCTGGCTGATGGCGCGTTTGACCTGTTGTTTCGTTGCTTGAGTTAGTATTGGTGCTGGGTGTAGTTGGTGTTGTTCTGTGGACTTGCCTGCGCGAACTTGCGAGTCTTCTTGGCGATACCCATTGTGGTTGATGATCTGGTGCAGAAAACCGATTTTCAGGGTCCAGACAAGTGCTTTGATCAGACAGAATTAAAGGCGAGGTGAAGGCGTTGAAACTGTTCATGTAAAGTTGAGCATCTGGGATGCTTTGGAGAAAATCTTTGCGGGCCGATGTTTCGCCGTTTGATTGGAACAGTGGACAGTGGGTCTCTCTATCATGGCAGATTTCGATAACTTGGGGAAGACAGCAACAAATAAATACTAGGTAGCCATGTTCTAATGATACAGATGAAAAATTTAGGGACATTCTGTCGACTTCATTATTGTTTTATTTTATGCTTTTCCTCGAATTTCTACTGTCGTACTGTCTTCCTGTGCCCACCAACGAACTATATATTCAGTATCCAAGGTACTACTCTGGTCTCTTTATGGCAGCAGAACAAAATCATGATCATGAGAACCCTGCAAATAATCATAATCCTCCCCCATCCAGTCCACAAATGGCTCTAGATCTCCCCACTCAATCTCACCTCTGCAACTTTGCGGGAGTCTCATCTTCAGCTCACTCCTATACCAGCGTGCAAATAACACAGTGACAAGCATAACCCGCGGCTCATCCGTCCAATTCGGCATCCCAGCATGCCACAACCTAAAGTCCCGAATGATGATGGACCCTTTGGGTAATACAGGTTGCACCGGCGGACAGAGCTTGCGTCGAGCTTCCGCCAGCTCCTTCCGAACCACTCCATCATTGTCAGGCATCAGCAGCGACACATCAGTGCCATTGTGCGTTCCAGGCCAGATCTCAGTCGCGCCATTCGTAGCTGTCGTCTCAACCAGATTTACATTCACGCAGAAGCCGAACGGAACGCGGGGAAAGTCAAACGCAACGTCGATATGCGGTGGCTGACGACCTGCCTCCTTTGTCCTGAAGGCCGTGTTTGCACTGAGGAATCGAAGCTGTGGCTTGGGGCCTAGCATGCACTCGATGATAGCGGTGGCGAAGGGGTTTGCGATGATCATCGATAAGGGATTCTGCGACTTATGTTCGCCATCCTCGGCATCGGGTATCTGCTCGCGAAAACGGTCAATGGCCTTTTGTACGGGGACTTCTTGCTGGATGTTCCCCGTTTCGGGCCCAAAGTTCCGGTGCGTAGATCGTTTCTCGTAGAGTGTGTAAGCGTCAGGAGTCATGAGAGTGTTGAGCTCGTCCAAGTAGGAAGGAGGAATTGCGTTCTCCACGACAACAACACCATCCTGGTGAAGAGCTTCGATGGCACGCTGAAGATTATGAGAATCGATTTGCCGGCTGCATATTTCAGAGTCAGTGAGGTGAATGCTGGTAATTTCTTTCAAGTGATGAGGCAATGGTATGGATGACATTTTGACGATAATCACAGAACGTTGAACGCATGGTTCGGGACAAATGAAGCGTATTTAAATGGAATGGGGTTACGTGCAGGGGTCGTAGATAGAGGAAAGTCCAGCCGATCAGAGGTGGCAGATGCGGAGAATCCAAGGCATGGACGGATGAATCTGGCTATTGATAACTCCATTAATTAATGATATCATACACTTTAATTCGACGATGTCTATCTGGCGACGAAAAAGCCATCATCACCCGAACTCGGGCGAAGATATACCCAACATTCATGAGGAAGTCAGGTTTCCATGGCGGATAGGATATGACGAGGTTCCGACCTCGGGTTCAACAGAATAAGATTGGTATCTAGCGCTTTTCTCCCATGAGTCGACCGAGAGATAGTATCCAAAAGAGACAAGAAAGAAAAAAGCCCCATATTATATGATATTACCTGTATTTCTTCACTTCCTCACACGCCTTGCGTGATTGACAAGATTCTCTATCACGCCTTCAAATGCCTCCCTCTCACTGACTAGTCCATCTCGACGCTTCAGCCAGTATTCAAGGACAGAACTAGCCCGAAGCGTGACTTGCTCAAGTTCCTTGACATGCGCTCTCAACTCCGCGTCGGTCAACCCGTCCAATGCTGCATCGGTGGTGGCACACAGTCGCCGCACCGCAGACAAATCCAGCTCAGGAGCCGGAGATCGGTCACGGCGACGAGATGTTCGATGCCGAGCCGCCGGACCAGACGTTGTGGGGCTGTCAATACCGTCTTGTGAGCCGCTTTTCCTGGCCTGACTATGAGAGCGTGAGTGAACGGCAGATCCAGTAGTGTCTGAGCCGCTCAGATTGATAGATGGAAGCACGAGCTTCTTTTGCTTTGAAGCCGGTAGTATCTCATCCAGGTCAACGGGAACGCCCAAAGAAACCAAGAAAAGACGGCGAATTCGAGACTTGACCCAGTTTTGCGGCTGCAATGGCGGCGGCGCGACGAGCTGAGACCAAAGTGACAGAGATCGCTCAGTACTGAAGATGGAGGAGGCATCTTGGATTGGCTCTAGAGGAGGGAGCGATGAAACATTTTTGGAAGTGGGATAGAGTTTGTCGAGGTATTGATCCAAGGCGGCGTGGAGATCGGGAAAAGAATGGAAGGTGTCGAAATCTATTATGGGAGGCTGCAAATCCGAATTGATATTAGCATATATATGCGCAAAAAGGGCTCGATTGATACTGCAGCCATTTCCGACAAGTTTTCGTAGAGGACTACTCACAGCTAAAGGATGCGGGAGAGGCTGCTGGGGCTCAATCGGTTCGGGCTCAGCAGTCTCTCCATCCGGTTCTTGAAAGGCATCGTCAAAGTCACCAAAGTCATCATCTGCCAAATCTTGCTCTTCTGCAAAGTCATCAAAGTCGTCCGCAGCTGCTTGATCCTGAGGAGTTTCGGGTTCCGCGTTGTCTTCATAGTCAAAGTCGTCCTCAACATCACCTGAATCACGATTGAGGTTTTCACTCGTTAACGAGCCTCTTCGTGAGGTGTGATCTGGATGCGCGGAGCTATTTGTTGATAATGAATCGGGTAGATCTGAATTGGTCAATGGTCCCCCGAGACTATGTGATGGGAAAATGATTCGAAGCATACCTGGTGTATCTGAAATCTTCTCTATCACATCTGGAGCGGCATCACTTGGGCGCCTCCTATGAGCCTGTAGGCTTGAAGTCGTGTCTTCAATTGCCGTTGAATCTACTTGTGAGACCACTGTTGCAGGGACCTGCGTGTCGGTGACAGACTCAGGCTCGTTTGATTGGGGGTCATCCGCTGGTGAATCGATATCGGGTTCTGGCGCTTTGATGACAAGGTCTGGTACTGCGTCCGCTCTACGCTTCTCATATGCAAGCGTCCCAGGGACGTCCCCATGGCTTGGTTGGTTTACATCGACCTTTTCAACAATTGTTCGAGGGATGGGCGACCCTCCGGGAGTCAATGGGCGGTTTTGTGACCCCACAGTGGACGAGCTCCTGCTACGTGACCCTGTCGGGATGATTTCAATTTCATCAGGGACAGCGTCTTGTTCCCTTTTTTCATATGCAGTTGTACCGGGAACTTCACCGTGTGCGGGTCGATCGTCCACCCTCTCAACTCGAGTCAACGGGATAGGGGATGTGCTACCGGACTGTGGGCGAGAGCGCTCGTGGCCTTCGCTGGCGTCTGAAAAATGTTCATCATCACTGTTGGGAACCGCTGAGGAAACCAAATCGAGTATGTTAATTCAATTGTTACGCAGAAGCACGAGAGAGTTGGTAAAACCCTTACCTGAGTCTTGAGCCCCCGAGTCTTCCAACTCAACACTCCTCCTCGGGGGCTCCAGATATGGACTGGACGGACGGGAGAGCCGCTCCGACATTTAAGATAACTCAATTTTTTGGGCAGTATTTCATATAGAACCGGTCAGTAGAGGCAAGAAGGTTGTCTGAAGGAAGGGAATAATGGATATATAGGTGAGAAAGGGATGCCTTGCTTTGGGTGACGTTGTCATCAATATGTAGTTGTTGTCGATGACCAGGTTCTATGGGAGTCTCGGCCATGTGCCTTAGGCACACCGAAAAGTACGTGCCTAGTGGCCTGAGGTATCAACCATGAAGTTGCCTAGACGCCAGCCGCCAATACTAGGGTAGAAGCGCGCGTTTCCCTCCCCAAAGAAAGCATCTGGTACTCCAGCTAAAAGCATCAAGCTTCTCCTCGTTGCTTGCCATTGCTATTACTCCTGTTGCAATTGAGGAAAGCTTCTTCAATAACGATAGTCACCATATTCGCAAATTCTGCCTTGACAGGTCTTATTTTCTCCGGGCGCAGTAAGTTTCTCTCATTTTGATTTTTCCCTAGCACCCTCCATCTTAACTGTTTTTCATTGCGTCCCTTCTGACGGTCACCAGGGCAGCCCTGAAAATTCCCCCCGGCGAACGATTCTCATCATGTCGAACACATTTTCTTTCGGTGCGCCGGCCTCCAGCGGCGCCTCAAGCGGAGGTCTATTTGGAACTGCTGGCAACGCTTTTGGTTCCAATCAGAACAGCCCAAACACCACCACCGGAGGTGGTCTCTTTGGCAATGTAGGAGCTTCCTCTAGCGGCACTTCTACACCCTCATTATTCGGATCGGCACCTGCGGCGGGGAAATCTGGCAATACCCTGTTTGGTGGTGGTACCGGTGCTGCGAGCAGCGGCACACCTACCGGAAGTACGCCTGCATTTAGTTTTGGAACTCAAACCAAGTCTGGTAGCACACCTCAGTCACCGTCCTTGTTTGGCGGCGGATCGCAGACTCCCAAACCAGGAGAGTCTCCTGCTTCTGGGCAAACCGGCGGCAATGCTCTCTTTGGGAATGCCGCAAAGCCTGCTGGGAATATATTCAGAGGCACCGCAGCGACTCCTGCGCCATCCGGAGGCTCACTCTTCGGCAACACCTCTACCACACCTGCTGGCCCTCCGCCACAGGGAACCGCGGCCGGGCAGGGACAGTCGCTTTTCGGACAGGCAGCTCAGAAACCAGGCGGTCTCTTCGGTGGATTGAACGCAACTACTACTTCCTCATCGACAGCATCTCCCGCAGCCACGACAGCGCCCGCGACGGCCGGAACGCCTACACTTTTTGGGGGAGCTCAACAGTCACAATCTACCGGAGGTAGTCTCTTTGGATCGAACGCTCAACAAAAACCACTATTTGGAAATACTCCGTCGGCACCCAGTGGCGGTGGTTTGTTCGGCAACGCCGCCAAGGACAAGCCTGCGGAATCAACAACCCCAACAACCACCGCCGACGGTGCTGCGAAACCCCTCTTTGGAGCTGCCCCGTCAGCACCCGCCGGGCAAGCTCAAGGCTCATCACTCTTCAAGATGCCATCCTCTGGCGCCGATTCGGGGACGAAACCTGCTTTCCCCTCTCTCGGTACAACTACCACAACCACGACCGGCCAACCCTCTACAGCCTTGACCACATCATCCGACACTCCGCAAAAGTCACTATTCCCCAGTCTTGGAGGTGCTACGTCCGCAACCCCGTCAGCTACACCAGCGGCTGCTCCAGCTGGAGGTGGTCTGTTTGCTGGACTGGGTGCGTCCAAGCCTGCGGAAACAGGTGCGGCAACAACCACCACCGCTCCCGCTTCTCAACCCGCAGCGGCGACCGGTGGACTGTTCGGTAAACCTGCTGAGACCACACTCTCTACACAGGCCCCGAGCACTGCTGCAGGCGCCACTGCAACCACTGGTGGTGCCAAGCCATCGCTCACAGCGACTTCCGGGCCGGCAACATCGACAACCACCACCACTACTGGAGCCGCTGCCGGGACGACCACAGCGGCCGGAGGTACTGCTCTTGGAGCATCGACGGTTGGCCCAACACCTCCGGCGCAGTCTCGCCTGAAGAACAAGACCATGGATGAGATTATCACGAGGTGGGCTACCGATTTGACCAAATACCAGAAGGAATTCCGAGAGCAGGCCGAGAAGGTTGCGGAATGGGACCGTATGTTGGTGGAGAATACCGCCAAGGTCCAGAAACTCTATGGCAGTACGGTCGACGCCGATCGGGCCACGCAGGAGATCGAGCGCCAGCTCGCATCTGTTGAAGGGCAGCAGGAAGAGCTTAGCTCGTGGTTAGATCGGTATGAGCGTGAGGTGGATGAGATGATGTCGAAACAAGTGGGACCTGGCGAAGCCCTCCAAGGGCCGGATCAGGAACGTGAAAGAACGTATGTGATGTTGCTCCTTGAATATCGATTCATGTGGCAGCTGCTAATTCTGGCAATAGCTACAAACTGGCCGAAAGACTGTCCGAGCAGTTGGACGAAATGGGCAAGGATTTGACGAGCATGATTGAAGAAGTCAATGGTGCTTCGGCTACTCTAAGCAAGACCAACAAGGCCGATGAACCGGTATGTACATTTATGATTGTTCTCTTTTAAGAGGGTATCATTTCAGTCAGTCACGGTTGTGCTAACGAACCTGCCTAGATTTCTCAAATCGTGCGCATCCTCAACTCGCATCTTTCTCAACTGCAGCTTATCGACCAGGGCACATCCGAGCTGCAGGCTAAGGTCAGCGCCGCGCAAAAGTCCGGACACACATTGTCATCCCGTTTTGGTCATGGATTCAGCAGCTCTGGGATGGGCGGCGGAAGCGCGGCGGATGACTTCTATCGCTCCTACATGGGACGGCGGTGATTGATTCTCGTTATTCATGTTTTCTGATTACTAGAGCGAGGGAAATCGGAGACGATGGATCGGTACGCGATTGTAATTTCAATGCTAGGAATAATGGTTTTGAGATGATTTGAGCTAGTTCATTGTCAAGCTCACGATTACTGCTTGCGATTGCGACCTCGTTCCGTAGGATTAGGCTATTCAGGAACCAAAAAACAGATAGTACTTTATGCTAGGCTTTGACATGGTTTCCCGATAGTGATATTTCTTGATAGTGATAATTCTTGTAATTTGCGGCCAGACGGCAGTCAAGACGAATTACATGGGAAGAGTGGACATGGTCATTCATAACAATGTGAAAGGCAACATTGAGAGTCGGTTACACCGTTGAGTAATCTCTGGATTCTAAGACGTGCAGATTTGGTAAAGGTGGATGTTGTTCGAATTCAGTTCTTCTCGCCGCCCTGGTTCCGGCTGAGCTCCTCACTGCAGGTAGAACAGAGGTTAGCCACTTGTCGCTTGATATGGGAATAGAAGAGGACGAAGGTGATTCATGAGGACATACAGATGCTTATCAAGCTCATTGAGATGCTCTTGTTGTTCCTGGATCTTTCTCTTGAGAGATGCGAGCCTGGCAATCAGACGGTTTAGTATCCTGTTCATCGACCCATTGCCGGAAGTCCGGCGTCAAAAATCAAGGTGCAAAACATACTTCTCCTTCTCCTTCTCATGGATGTACATGCTTTCCTGTGCAGCTTCCCGGCGTGTGAAGGAATCCCTGGGAGAGATTGTCCAGTTAGCCCTCTCTCAACAGCTTCCGGTCGGGAATAAGTGATGTCATCCGTTTAGGCGACAGCGACAGCGCCAGCGCACTGACAACGAAGGAAGAGAAATACAGAGGGAAGAGACATACCCGCTCTGAATACCGCCAGGACGAGGAGCACCGGTGTCGCCTTCACCCATTCTGGGAGCAAGAGCAGAGAAGGAGCGGGTGAGAGCGCGGTTGGCGGTTGTGAGGGGACGGACGGATTGGCGGAGCATGTTGTGATGGATGGTGTTATATGAGAGTGGAATGGAAGAAAAAAGGGTAGGAAATGGTGATCAAATGACAATATGGAAAATGATGTGCGTCAGAGAATATGATGAGGAGGAAAGATGGCTCTTTATGAGTGGTTGGTGATGGTGGTGGTGGCTTGATTGTACGAAGTACCTCTCAGCTCACTTGGGTTAGCTTGCCAGTGATGCCTGTCAATCAACCTCTCCGGGCTCACCCATGCAAGCTCTTGTAGTCAGCTTTTCAAGTCTCGGACCTGGACTGGGCATAATGCCGTCGGCCGGAAATCACCTATGACGACATAAATGGGCCCAACAGATCATGTGATAGTGTATGAGTCAGCGCAAAATGCGTGCTTACCCGGTCGGGACTAGTGCAGAATAGGGGATCGCCTGCTTACTTGATCTGTGTCTGGCGAGGTCAGGTGAACACCAAAAAGCCATTTTTTTTGTTGAGCGCTTCTAGATCTCATGAAGGCCAAAGATTAACTATTCAAATTTAAGCCTCTTTCTGCCAAAAATTAAAGGCGACGAGGACGAGGATCGCGAGGGATCGATAGCTCACAGTCAGCAGCGCAACTTCAAGGTGCAGCTCTTCCTAATGGACTTCAACAATCTACTATTATTATGTTTTCCTACCCACTATCAACCCAAGAGAACTACTCGTTTATTTGCGGGTGCATTAGCCTTGATAACCATGGAACAGTGCCCTGGAGGCAGCAAGAGTCTGGAGTAAGGTAGTTAAGATCCGGTCCTGCTATCTTCGAGTACAGATTCGCACCGTGAAATCTAATATAAAGGATTATGATATTGATGGATTGTCTCCAGTGAGGTGTCACGTAGTTTGCAGAGGAGCTTCAATCAATCAATAGTAGATAGATAATGGCTAATTAAAGAATTCAAGTCCTTGGAGGACGAAAGGAGGATCCTATCTCTCATACACGCGGGACGATTGGCGGGTGTGAAATAGGGATGACGATGGATGGCCCACCGAACCACACAAACGACCAAGAGGTGGTCTGGAGAGAGGAGGGAGGGAGACAGACAGCTTTGATGGAAAAGGAGACAGGAGAACCAGTTGTATTACAATGAAGAATGGGATTATTGTATGAATTCTGAAAGAGAGTCGTAAAATGAGTAAGATGACAAGCAATCTTGAAGAGAATTCTGAATTTTTATCAGCATCCGAACAATCCCTCCTTCTCTAGGGATAGTAAAAACAAGCAGCAAATCACGCGTCGTTGAGGAGAGAGGGAGATTACTGCATTGTTCTCTTGGATTCTGTTGTGCTTCTCTCAGCCAGACAGCAAGCAGCCTCATGCTAATTATTATTATTATTACTACTACGTACTGCCAAATAGTAACTGGAGTAGTACCAGAGCCAGCGCCAGCGCCAGCAACAGCACCAGCACTGGCACTCCTGCTTCTACCTACCACTATCTACTATTACCACCACCACCACCACCGCTAGTCCCCTCTTCCCCCCTTCTCCCTGTCTCTCCCTCTCTCTCTTTTCCCCTCCCACTTCAACTTTCCTTCCCCCATCTTCTATTTCCAACTCCAAATATCTACCTCCAAAACTTCCAACAACCTCGCTCTCCTTCCCTCGATTTATCTACTTTCTCGTTTTTCAAAAATCTCCTATCAAGCCGTTTAATTAGGTGAGTTAGATTCTGTGTTTTCTTCTGCATCTTTCCCCTCCTTTCTCCCTGAGCCATTGTTTCCCAAAGTGATGATCAACCTCATCACCACCACATTGCACCTTATCATTACTCTTGCAAGCCGCACAAAAATCTCGTCTGGAAGTGCAGGGATGGGATTTGTGGCCATTCAATCGCCAAAACTGTGTAATCGCAGGATCAGATCTTGTTTTGACGACCGCTTCGCACCCCTCCCATGTCTGTCGGAATGGGGCCTTCCAACGACGCATATGAACGGTTCTCCTGAGGGGAGGCAGCGCTAGTGCAACATAGAATGTCAACAATATTTCATGACTTCTTCCAGCTGCAATGATTCCATAATTTTGAAAGAATCGGCTGCAAAACACGATAGCTTTGCCCAGATTGTATCAAATGGGAGCCTCAAGATGGGAGAGTTTTTGGAGGGGTATTGTACTCCGCGCCCGTCGAATCACCAACGTGTTTTCGCAGCCTCACTTGCGGTCCTGTGACTGCCGTCATACTGCCCCTCGCCCTTTTTAACACGATCAAGCATCCCACGGCTACTTGGACATCCCTCACAACCGGACGAGATTGCTGTTTTGACCATTAATTTCGTTCATACTGATAAATTGTTGCTAACCGCCGGTGCTGATCAGAACTTTCTCCACAATGGGTCACGAAGATGCTGTTTACCTGGCCAAGCTCGCCGAGCAGGCTGAACGCTACGAAGGTTTGTCATCTGAAGCAACCCCCAATTTAGTGAGGTTCTCGGACTAACAGCTTCGCTTCAGAGATGGTCGAGAACATGAAGGTTGTCGCCTCCTCCGATGTAGAGCTCACCGTCGAGGAGCGGAATCTTCTCTCTGTCGCCTACAAGAACGTCATTGGAGCCAGACGTGCGTCGTGGAGAATCGTCACCTCGATTGAGCAGAAGGAGGAATCGAAGGGCAACGAGTCCCAGGTCGCTCTGATCAAGGAGTACCGCCAGAAGATCGAGGCCGAGCTTGCTAAGATCTGCGATGACATCCTGGACGTTCTGGACAAGCACCTGATCCCCTCTGCTGCGAGCGGCGAGTCCAAGGTCTTCTACCATAAGATGTACGTCTTCTTTATCCTCTGCCAGAATACGAAGAAAGGGGGGAATTGTGCTGATTTCTCATCTTTTTGAATCAACAGGAAGGGTGACTACCACCGTTACCTTGCCGAGTTCGCCGTTGGCGACCGCCGCAAGGCCGCCGCCGATGCCTCTCTCGAGGCTTACAAGAACGCTACCGAAGTCGCTCAGACCGACCTCGCTCCCACCCACCCCATCCGCCTTGGATTGGCTCTTAACTTCTCCGTCTTCTACTACGAAATCCTCAACTCTCCCGACCAGGCTTGCCACCTTGCCAAGCTCGCTTTCGATGATGCCATTGCTGGTATGTCAAATCTATGTCCGCGATAAGACACATGGGAGTTGCACGAAGACTAACGCGCCACAGAGCTCGACACCCTGAGCGAAGAGAGTTACAAGGACTCCACTCTCATCATGCAGCTTCTCAGAGACAACCTGGTAAGATGTCTTTCCTTTGGGTGATTTTCTCATGGAGTATATGCTAACGGACTCAGACTCTCTGGACCTCATCTGAGGCTGAGCCCGCTGCTGAGTCGAACACTCCTGCCGAGAAGAAGGAGGAGGCCCCTGCCGCTGAGGGCGAGAAGCCCGCTGAATAAACAAGGAAAAACAAAAAAAAGAAAGATGGAGGAATTCGCGTCCGACCGCGGATGGAACCAACAAGGTTGAGGGGCTTGCTTGTTGGCGCATAGTAGAACTGAAGCGCATGAGAAGGAACGGGGATGAGATGCATCTTCCCATTCGCGTCACTATTAGCCCCCTAGGCTGAGGACCTCTTCGAGGATTTTGGCACAGGGATGAAGATGCGATTTCGTGAAGAAGATCTTTGGACCCTTTTCCTCTTTTCGCGTCTACAGTCACCTCGCGCTGCTTGAGAGTTTTGTCTGGCATCTGGTTTGATGCACTTGTTCTCTCTATCCGTGGTCCCCATCCTTCATCTTGTTTACCCATCTTGTTCATTTTCTCGTTTGCAATTTTGCTTATCACCTCAATTACCCAAAGAATACCTTTCTGTCTTACAGAATCGCGCTCTCCACCAAGTCTCCCCCAATTTTTTACACCCCCGAAGGTCCTGACTTGTCACGGATCCTGTCTTGGTTTCCCTATCTACGTATTTTGTGCCGCGCACGGCGTTTGATTCTTCGCCTTAGCTCGAATTTAGATCTAAACCCAGGCGCAGTGGCTCTCAAAGAAAGTTGAAATTTACCCTGAAGCGGAAATTGGCTCCATAGTAGCTGCTCGTTAACCCAACAGTCTATGCGTCGCGATAATCTGGACAGGCACAGAGCACAACAGAACGTCACTTGACTATTGTCCCTATGATCCAACTCGATGAGATATATTAGGAGATCAATCAAACTGAATCCTCAAGCAAACTTCCATTGCCGCTCGCCTCAGCCTCAGCCTCTCACCCTGAAACCATGACGTATGCGGCGTGCCCCAGCCGCCCTTAATCTCAGCCTGCCCCTGTACACACTAAAAGGTATCTACATGGGGGGGATATAGAATATCCATGCTTAGCCACATTTGCCACATCTGTCATGCCGTCTAAAGGTACTATTACGATAGATCATCAGGATCTATTATGTTCCTCAGGGGTAGTAGAAAAGTACCCCCGTTATAAACAGAATATGACGATGCCAACTTCCCATAGGCCGTAGGACGTGCACGTTTGAAAATGATGTCATTGTTCCTCTGTGTTTGGCTTTGTTTCGTATTGTTGCATTTCTTGATATCCTTCCTACAAGAAGGCGCAGTCGATGGCGTTTGTCTTGGTTTACCCTGCTTGCTTCAGCTGTGATGTCTCTGGGTGGTGGCGACTGACGAGGATGGGAGTAACTGAACTGACTACTGGTGGTCTACTCCGTACTAGGGGCATGCTGCAAATGCGTATTGTCTTGTAGATAGAGGATATACTGACGCTACGACGACCGGTATTAAAAGTCTATACTAGTATGTGCGATGCATGCATTATGATCTGCGCCACTGGATCTTGGCTATAGCGGTTAGATCTGACTAGTATGTGGGAGTCTGATATGTGGCATGTGGCGTTCGGGTTTCGTACTTTGGCACTGAGTTGAAAGCCAGGAATACTAGAGTGGCTGGTTGGATATACTGCGTCGATCAACTCGGAACACCGGTATGAAGCATGAGTTCAGGCACCGGGGGCTTAAGCCTGGTTGGTGCAGTAAATGCCTCTTGCCAGGGAGAGAATGCCAGATTAATCGATTCCGTGAGCGTTTGAGGTGAAAAGATGCCGAAGATAGAGAAGTTGATATTGAACTCAATTCATTCATACTAACTAATATCAAACTGTGCGCCCCTGGGTATGGTAAAGCAAATGTCTTTCAGAGCCAAACAAACAAACACAGCCATGAGACCTAGACGGGACAAATGTACACGCGAAAAGTAAGTGAAACCTCATTGGCTGCTCCATGAAAATGCTTTCCCGCTATTTTTGCTGACCATGAGATCAAATGCGTCCCAGTGCGGCTCCAAAGTCATTCAAGTCTAGGTTAATGATCCCACAACCAAACGCCGAGCGTGCTATGCCACAAAAATACACTAGGCCACCGTGGTAAATGAAAGAGAAAAAAATCAGGCAAAGGGGGAGAAAAGGAGAAGTAAAAATATCGACAATGAAGTCAAGGCTGCCCGCGAAAGGAACGGGGTGTAATCCAAACCCCACGCAAGGCAGCAAAGTGTAGGTAAGGCATGTCTCAAGATCAGCCGCAAGGATGGACAGGACGGAAATCATGCACGACTCAAGGTGGCGGAACGAATTCCATAGCAACACATGGCATGCTATGATGTCACTCTTTCTCTCTCCCTTGGACATATCACACGGACACAATCACCTGCAGTCTTTGATTTGTTGTTAGAAGAAGTGCGTTGTTGTACAGAGGGCTTGATCGCCGCTTGATTGAAAATGTCATGGTTTGTTAGATTTGTTGTTTTTGGGTAATGGTAGGTACGACGCCGAGACGAGTCCGCTTGAAGGACCTTCAGACAATTTCGACAAGCCAGCCGACATTGGAGATGACAATGTCACGTTCTAAGTGTCAATTATGTAGGTTGCAGGTCTGCAGCAGCTGGAACCCCGTTTGCGTAGATATTCTGTTACTGTCGTAATGGTAAAGTGGCTGTTCTGTGACTCATCGAGTCTGCAAACTGTTATCCAGCTAGTAAAGATGCTGTGTAGTATCGATCGAAGTATGGAAGTGTAGATGGACTGAAGTCGATGTAAGCCGAAATTCAGCATGCCCCGGGCGTGGGTCTTCTCGACATCATATTGCCCGATCGCCGAGACCTCTGATCCTGTCGGCTCTGGGGTTTAAACTGGCGCACGCGTTATTTATGCGATCTCTTGACTTTGGTACTCGATCTCGTCAATTCGGCCTTGGTCATGTTGCGAGTAAGTCCGCCGATATAGTCTTGCAGGAATTTATTCTCGCTTTCGAGTTTGTCATGATCGGACTTGACCGCCTCAATACGTTCTGCAAGAGCCTGGAGAGAGGACTGAAGTGCCTTTGCTTGTCTAGATTATAAAAACGAGATTAGCACAGTACTATCACCACAGTAGGTGGCGTATCGGTAAACTCACTCCTGCAAGGTCTGTCTTGCCTCCTTGCCCAAGCGCTCCAGATCAGCAGAATTGCGACGCGGACTCATGGCTCGAGCGTCGTCGGGCGGAAATTCTTCCTCTTCGATTTCGATTTCTGGATGATCGCGAGGCACTAGAATTGATGCACTTGGCTTTCGACTGGCCATTCGAGGGCGTTCGGAACGGCCCCTTCGTTCACTTTCTGCGTCGGATATGGAAGAAGATGAAGAGAGGGAGGACATGTGTACGCGACCGGTATCATGGGGTTGTGGTAGACTTGGAACAGGTGAGGATCCGTGTACATCTGACGTAGATGCCATGGTACTTCCGCAATGGTGGCGGGGGTGGTTGACTCTTGAAAAGGTTCCTTGGGGGGTAAACGGTGGCTTCCCAAGGAAAAAGCAAACTGATGATCCGCGTAGAATGGCTGTGAAGGTTTAACCTTGTCAACAGTTCAAGTTTCCTGCCTAACAAAATCTTTCGCCAGTACGATCAGTGTGAGAACCGATATTTGGTACTACCTCCAGCGATTTACTCAGATAAAATCTGTGTTCGTCGCTCGAGGTAGTTTGTCGGGACCAAGTAGGTGAGCGAACGTCTTTCCGAAAGTAGTAGCGGAGACCTTCTGCAATCTTGATAATGAACAGATTGAGAATTGAGTAAAGTCCAATACTACAAAAGGAAGAAAAGACGCTGAATAGTAGGAGAGTTGTGACCCCAGGAACGAGTCAGGAGAAATGGACAGGGAGAGTTTCGGGAGAGCGTTGTCGGGTAAGCGAAAGATGTCGAGCTTCCGAAACTCGGGATAGAAAAAATTCAGAGTGCTTGTTCTCTGAGTCGACTGTCAATCCAGCGATTCCTCCTTCTCTTTCAGTCTGTTCCCAGTTTTTGATGCGTTCAAGAAGCGCTTGTGGAAATGGGGCCCGGTCGCAGTCCGAAAACGGGTGGATAGGAGGTAGAAGGTGGACGGTGTGAAGTACGTTGGCGGGAGTGTCGAAAACAACAACGGCGGGGAGATAATCTGAGGAAACGAAGAGAAAAATAGTTTCAGAGTAAGTAGGGAGCCCAGAGGAGTGTAGTAAGAAGAGAAGAGGGGAGAGAAAGAGAAGAAAAAAGAATCAAAATGATTGACAGTATTCTAGGTATGGAGTAGGAGTAGGTTGGTACGGAGCAGGTAGGCAGATAGTGAGTTGTCTGGTAGACTACTTGGTGAGTAGGAAGAGGAGGCACTCCGTAATGGAAGCTAGTTAGCAGTTTGTAAGGTAGTGTGGTAGTGTTCATTGGAATCATATGAAATTATGATTACCACTGGTAAGTATCAAGGAGGAAGCAGAAGTGTGGTAACCGCGTAGAGAAGGTGCTTGTACGGAGTAACTGGTAAAATAATTACCAATATTTTGAATATTAAATTAAAAATAATATTAAATAAAATATAAAATGAAATAATCATTTTAAAAAATTGCTGGTAACAACAAGATAATAAATAATATTCTCCCGGCCTGCCTGCTCCTCTTAGTAGGAGTATGGATATCAACCCACGGAGGACGGAGTACCTACGTAGGAGGTACGTACACCTCTCCTAGTGTAGAAACTCTGTACCTATGGAGTACCTAAGGAGTGGTACTTTTGGCGGGAAGAAGTAATTAAAATCTGGTATTGGTAGTTTTGGTAGTTACAAGTGTTTAACCAGATAAAGTTAGAGGCTGGAAGACTCGTGGCCGCCACTTGATTATAGCATTCTTTTTATCGTTAGACCCACGGTGGTGATACCGCTAAAAGGAGGTAGTGAATCCAGCATGGTCATACGCGCATACGGATACAGGGTCAAGGGCAGTTGGAATTTCGGTGAAGAGGCGCCCCATTTGGTGTGGTTCCAGTGGATTTAGCGGGGGCGGCTGGTCTTAGTGGGTTCCTCTTTTCAACCAGCTATTCCCACCTATTTGATTTAGTCTCATTTAGTCTGGTTTTAGTGAGTTTTCCCAGCAAAACAGCTCGGTCAATGATTACCCTTAGTGCCAGAACGGTTAGCGTTAACCTAGTCTGCCCCCTAGAGGTAAAGAAGGGGCGTAATGACTATAACTCTGTCCCTTTGTACCACTACTCCAGTGGTTGGCTCTCGGAGGAATGAGGATGGTCCTCACAATCCAACGCGAGTTTCCTTTTGTAGGAAAAACGAAGCAATTACATGCCATGGAGATGTATATCGACTGCATGATCGCATATACCAGGGAACATGATTTACCGACGCTGAAGGATTTCTCAATGACCGCCAATATGACGAAAGTTCTTCGAAAAAAAGAACCACTAGGGTAGATCACTAGATCATCTGTAGCAAGTCTTGACTTCAGGTAACCTGGTCATATTCATATCGCCACTGTAGCCGAGTGAGAAACCGGGGAAGAACAGGAATAATGCTACTTAGTCTTTGCAGCCATATCGGTGGGGTGAAACTACTTTATTCCATTGTAATACTAATGAGTCCAATGGGGCTCTCGAGGGACAAGGTCATGCAATGACGATCGAGTCACGGCAAGATATTGTCAATGTCAGATGTACCCTGGTCTCCGAAAAGTATGCTGAATAGTAACAAGCGATTCAAAGAACAATGTAATGATCCGAGCGATGAGTATGAGGACCAAGAGAATCCAAACAACCTACTCGGGTTCACGGCGTCGAAACTGTGCTATGCTGCAGTCTGACTGTACATCATCGTGTCCAGTCAGGATGACCGCTCATTCGGCGGAGAAATCAAGACGGTGTGGTTTTTGTTTACCGAGTTATAGGATGAAAAGTGATGTTCTACCGAATCACAAACCGTTTGAGAGCAAGAGGGATGATCCATTCCCGTGGGTTCGACAATTTTTCTGACGGAACCATGGCTGCGCCTTACTAGGAGGGACGTGAAACCGGCAGGGATGTACAGCACGCCGATCATGTCGGAAGCATTCGCTCCACTCAGATCGAACCACTTGACAGTCTATCTACATCTAATTCTACACTCTACAGTTTAACACAAACCATCATCGTCATTCTCTATGTATAATCCAAGTGTCTCTGTATGGGAATGGCTGATAAAGACGGACAAACAGAAATTATTGCTGTATGCAGTTGAGGGTATCTGAAGATCAAAACATCATTCGGCCTTGTATCACGACTCTACCCAATATATACGGGTGTCACTGATTGAAGTTTGAAATCCGACATTTAGATTGGACATGCAGGTGCAGCATGTAATAATATTATTGATACTTTGTCATACTGCTAATAATGCCCCGTACCAACAGCATGTTTTATTGTCTTTTAACTCTTAGCTACTGCGGCATCGTGCGAAAAGGAACTGTACTCGAAAATGAACCCCCATCTCAACCGCCGAGGTGAACCAACAAAACAGTGAGAAGTAAGAAGCGTGTGCCTTGTACCTTTCTTATCATTGATCAACAAATGAAGAAAAAAGGGCCACCAAAAAAGCAAGTATGGAGAATAGAGAACAAAAAAAAAAAATGTAACAGGGCGACTAAATCTCCGACGAACGAAGGATTTCTTTTTGGGAAGGTAAAGAGAATTTTCTCCAACTCTTCCACGTACTGGGAGTCGACTAGTCTAACTACTCCAGTAAGTGTACTGTGCGAAGAACAGCCCCCTTGCGGTGGGCTGAAGTTGCCGCTGGGAAAGTCCACCATTTCTCACCATTTTAGGGCAACTATCGGCGCCATGACGGCAATCACGTCATTGTACTGTAAATCATGTCCGTGAATGTATCCCTTTTGATTTAGCGCTTCGGAGGACCACAGCACGAATTACAACAGTGATGGATCCTGGTTTGCCATGGACGGTGAACTCGAGTCATCAAGTTGAGGGAAGAAACATGAGAGGGTTATGGTGAGCAGTAGGTAGGTGGTAATATCACCCAATCCAATCAGGAATGTTCAAAATGGATCAACGGCCAAATTCGACAGCTCTTGTTCACATTCTTCGGGGCTAAGGTTTCGTGCCAGTAAGGTGTTTCGACGGAGGGAAGCAAAGGACGTTGTGCTACTCTGCATGATTGGAGCCGGATGCCTTCCGCTGCCCGAGGGTTAAATAGCCCAATGGGTCTGCTTGACTTGGCTTTATGGGTGGGTAATCGTACGGTAATAAAAATGAGGGACTTGCGCACTCAAATTATAAAACAACATCGACATCCTATGTTAGTTAGAGGAAATCAAAAACACGAAACATGCTGTAGATTCTTTTTTGATATCAAGTTGGGCTCCTTAGGTAGGTACATATTGCATTCAGTCCACCTTGGAGTCAGTGGACAAGGTATCGCGCCATTTCAAACCAACAGATGTAGCTATCATCGCTTGTAAACATCGTACCGCTATGGAAATATTGATGTAAAGTGGTAACATGATTAACCTATCTAAGTTGGTAGCCCTGGTATGCGACTTACAAGAGTGTCTGTCCTGTTCCTCCGGCCGAGTATTTAAACCCAACGAACCAGTTGAATATGTTCCTCGACCCCCCCGCATCATGCTATCAGTGCCAGGTCGCATGCGTTATCCCCCCGTCCGTGAAGGTGGCTTGTGACCTGCTGAAGGTGTGACTATGGATTGACGGATTGATGGGTTTATGGATATTGGATGATCCTATGGAGATAATTCTTGCCAGTTGTCAATTCTGTTCTCCGATCAACAAAATGATATGGCCATGAAGCTTGGATCCGTCTGATAAATGGGTATTACGTATTTGCCTAAATTTGATGTTTGGGGGATGATGCTCCCTCATGGTGATCATTAATATTTGCAACTACTATCAAAGAAGTCAGTCAGAACTATTCCCTACCACTAGTGTAGATACCCCCCTTGTCCTGCAGTTTATCCATACTATTTTTCTGTCCAAAGTCAGTCAGTCTTGCAGTGCACAACTCGGCTGAAGTTCCTGAGACAGCACCGTTAGGTACCTTTACCTTAGGTAGCTACCCATGAATGTATGGAGTATGTAAGGGTACCAGGAGTAGTTTACCGCGTGACTGTTATGCAGCCCCACTTATAGGACAGGGGTATGTACTAGGGTCCCCATTTAGTTTTAAATTTTGATTGGTGGTAGTATTATTATTCACCACAACAAACATTGAGGTGCTGCTCATTTGCTACCTAGTATTTGTTAGGACCTCCTATAATTACGATTATTTGTTACGAATGTATCTTTACCTGCCTTAGTACAAGGGCAAGCATGAGGTGGTTATTATTGTCCAGATAAAAATCTCATCATCCTGCCAGAAAGACCTATATAGACATTTTGCAGAAACAAGTAGACTACATGTTTCTTGGTTACGTCTGCAGAGTTGGCCATCATCTCAATCACGGAAAGCCGTCGGAAAATCGAGTCCAAAAAGGGTTGGTCTCTACGTAGAACTCTGGCAGCCGATCCTGAACATCACGATAAAGAACTGCTGATCGTCACTTGCTCGCTTACAGGTGATTTGTTCCTCCACCCGCCAGGTGGGCATCCGTATGTTCTTCCTCTCAAAGCGCTGATTCTTCAATTTGAATTTCTTTGGAAGAAGGCGACTCTTTCCCGTGTCTATTCTGCTCCGTACCAGTCTGCTGTGCAATGTCCAGTGTCAACGGGTCCTTCCTGAAGCTTCTACCCAGAGGCATCACAGTCCACGACAAAAAGCCCGAAGGAATACGAGACTGCTCTTCACCACCGTCATCATCATTTTGTCGTCATTAAAGGTTAAATATCACCTTGGCATAAGCATTCAGACCGACAAGCCTCGTTGGATATCTACTACTGGAGTAGACAGATAGCTATTAGATAGAGACTCTGAGACAGCTTAACGGCTTCCCCTCCCACCCTGCGCCGCCCACATTTCTAGTGCCATGCGGCTGCAAGCCTCACGGCCACAAAAGTATCCTAGGCTCTGACTTGGCGTTATCTAAGTCCTCAGTCGCGTAACTTTGGTTCTCCTCATGTGGACACTGGACGCTCCGCCCTGGATCTCTCTATCCGCAGATCAGAACTACCAACACGGTAAACCGGTCATTGCCAGAATGGCTGTTCCATCATAGTCATGACGCCAGAAAAGGAAGCAGCGGTCAATGATTACACCCGTAACCTGGGCCTGAGCCAACTCCGCAGCCAGCCCGTCCCATGTCTGGCGGGATAGCAAACCCGATCATGCTGTGGATAAGGGATAACCTCGTTCCTCTTCACGAGGTCAACGCTACGGCTGAGGCTTCACCATTCAAGGACGTCCCCCACCCCTCCCCTCCAGTAGTCTAACTAGCTGTAAGCGCTAATCTGTATTATGGATGCATGGTCAAGCTTACTTAGGTACTAGGTAGGTACGTAGTTTGTTAGATTACTGACCTCTTCCTCGGAAGACCATGATCCAATCACAGACCATCTAACCAAATCAATCATCTGTCAAGTGGGCATATTGCAGCTGCTATTCGCAGGCTTCACTAACAAGATGCACGTCACTACCGTGGTATGAGCGCGCGGTGGGTGAGGTCGTGGGTCTGAGGACGAGGGGGGTTGGATAAGATCCATGTCCATTAAAAAAGCGTCACTGTTTGCTTGATGCAGGACAGCGCCAGGATGTAACGAAGGGGTGTCTAGGGTCCGTTTGCTTTCAGCTGTAGCTATCAGGGATTCTGCATGTCTAACATGACCATTCGTATAGCCATATTATTGATGGTCGACTCCTGGTTGGGATACAAATGGTACGCGTTCAGTCAACCGTGCAGATTATGAGACAGGATAGCTTGAGAGCTCGCAGGGATTGTACCTTATCTCATCTGCTTCGGCATGTCGGTCCAGTCTGTTGGTCTAGTCTTGGCTTGCCATCGTCCTAAATCAATTGATCGACCAGATAATCGATCAAGTCCCTGAATACTTAATGTAACCGTGCGTCCTTTCTAATCAACTACATGTAGCAGACATCACTTCTAGCCCTGTCGGACAGCTAATGGACAGAACGTTGGAGAAACAATCCCGAGTCTCAAATGGGCGTATTCACTTAAACAATTGCTAACTAGCAGTCCTGGCTACGACAACGATGCAGTCGTTTTCCACTGATACAGAGCGCGCAACACGGCGATGCCGCCTGATTGTGTTTCAACAGTACGTCCTCGTCCTCGGTCATTATAGTCCATCGACCTGACCTCGGCCAACGTCGGCCTGTTCGTCCAAATCCATGTCTCCTTCGATCCCCGTCGTTGATCAGAGGACTCTGGCTTCTCTGCGCTGCTAGCGGTCCAGGACGGACGGCCACGCGGCCCACCAGTTTGCTCCTTAGACCACTCTTCGCCTCTATTGCCGTAATTCTTATAATCGACCGCGCCAGGAGGCAAAGGACTTTGGTCGAGAATAGCATCATCCAGGACACGATATCGTCTGCCCCACCACGTGCCAAACTTGCCGTCGTCATTCCTCGTAAGAAGGGCAGCATTTGCGTTGTGCTCGATCCAGGGTCGATAGGCCCGGCATCTGGCAAAATGCCACTTATAAACATGCTCCCAATCATCGTCCTCTCCTTCCGACGTCCGGTTCGCAGCGGCCAAGAATCTCTCCTCTTGCGGATATATAGGCCGACAGAATTCTGTGAGATGATGGAAGAATATACCCTTGAAAGTTTGCCCGTCCTGCGAGCAGCTGCCAGAAGAGTCGCAGGCGTCTTCAAGCACGCCACCGCGGCCAAGGCCAGCCCACTCTCTGTTCTCCTTGTTGGGCCATCCGGTAGCATGGATGACCTTCCGAACCAGGTCGTGCCCGTCTTGCAGGTAATCTTGCGATGCAGTTGCAAGCCAGAGGCCTCTGAGTCCGCTCAGAATGACTCCCTGGTTGTACGTGTATACCATGGGGTTGAGAACGTCACATCTGCGCGTACCAGGTTGTGTTTCGCTCCGCCAGCCACTAATGTGAAACCCGTCAGCATACAAGCCCCCGATGCCTATCATGTTCGATGACTTGAGCCATTCATAACCCTCAATCGCAGCTTGCAAATGGGCAGGATTGTGAGGATATCCATCTAACGCTACTTCGCTAGTTGCTGACGTCGAAGCGAAGGGAGAACTGATTATATCTCCAGGATGATAAAGATACATGCCAATGCTGGCAGATATGTAGAGCTCGTTCGTGATTGCGTTCTTGTAAGGCCCGAGATACGGACTCCAGATCATCCCGCCCCCGCAGAGCGAACGGTCCCATCCTCTGGACGCAAGCTCGTGGAAGAGTCGCGCTCGATGAGCCGCTGGAATCTGAAACTGAACTCCATGCCAGCGATGCTTTGTGCTTGCGTTCGACCGATCGTAATGCAACTCGGAATGTAGAACCTGAAACTTGATGTTCTCCAGCCATTCCAGTACAACCCAAAGCATGTCGTCATAAGCTTGCCCTCTCAGAGAAATCGCATCTTCACCGTAGTAGAATGCAGCGGATTGGCCGAAGAAGTGGTTGATAAAGTTCTCGAACGCCAAGCGGTGAATGGCGGACTGGGATTCTCCCTCAGCGTCTTCGGTGTCTGCGGAAAGACTTGAGAGCAGAACATCGCCCACGGTGGAGGTGAGCGACGAGAGGGTAGCGGAGACATGAGTCCCCAGGACAGCAGCCGTCCAGTCAATCGCAGTCGGCCATTTTCCCTGCCACAACTCAAAATACTCCTCTTGCATTACCTTCAAGGCATGCACAAGATCCCTCAGCGTGCTTCGAATGGAGTCTTCTGTCTCTCCAATCAAACCTGGGGGCGTCAGAGGCCAATCTTCAGATGATATCCCGGGCACCGTTGACTCCTGCGGAAATGGTCGCTGCGGGGAAAGGACGTCCTGAGGCACTTGCGCCAGCGCAATGGCCCCAGATTGTATAAACAGAACGCAAAGGTATAGAAATAATGATATAGGTAATATCATATTGCCTGAGCTGCACCTCCGTCATCGACAGAATGCTTGAAGGATCGATAAGCAGCGTTCTCGCGGTCAACGGCGGGAATCCAGTGAATCAAAGAGAGTATATGCGGGATCTATAGACAAAGGAGACGATGGAGACCACAAGAGGCGACCTGCGACCAATCGAGGACAATAAGAAATATGTCATGCCATGCCGTGCAGTAGTATAGCTGGAATGAGATGTCGATGGCTGTGGTCTCGCAGCATGGGAGGGAGGTTCTTTGACGATAAGATGATTGATTGGTTTGCGGGGAAATCTCCGTCGTGCGGCTTCCAGGTTTTGCCTTCTCATTCCTCCAGCAGGACGAATCCGGTCCAGCTGACCCACGCTTGGTGTCTCTACATTTAGCCTCTCAGGGTCCAAAATGACTCGGAACTGTCTCTACAACATGTTGACTCTCTCTTGCTACTCGTCAAACAGTACAGATTGCTTGTGCCATGGCTGCAATACTGGAGATTTCCCCACTCGGTGGCTTGTCCATCTCAAACACAATCACGCGGCTAATATGTAGACAGCCTCATGGAGGATATCGCCGTGGCCCAGCACGGCAATTGGTCTTCTGACAATACTTTGGCACAGTGACTGCAACTTCATACCTAATATTTGCTACGTTGCTTATTCTGGCTGACCTCCACTTCAGTACGAAATTGGTGTGGAAGGTGACAGACCAGATAGTCCCTGACCCAGGCGAGGATTGATACCAGTGATTCTCATCAGATACCCATTACACGAGACGTTCAATTATTTGAAAAACTCGAGGAAATTCCTAGCCGAAGATTATGGGATATCTCGTCGTTTCAATGTCATTCCTGTCGCGTCTTCTTGTCTGAGTATTAGCAAGCAGCATTGGAAATAACCCGGAGGAGTGAATACTTACCATTCTGCAAATAGGTCACAGTGCCGACAACTATCTCCCCGGCTAATGATAGATCACAGTCCAAAATAGCGCGTTGACTCGGGAGAGATGATGCCGGCGATACGCACAATGAACTTTCATGTGCCCCCAGCACTCATTAGGGACAAACCCAACCAGCAGCTACACGTGGTGTTCAAGATCGTCTGGTCATTCCCGAAACCGTTTGATCAGAACACAGACCACCGTACATCAGAGGTAAGAGAGAAGAAAAGATGCGCCTCGACCGAAGGCTCTTTTATCGCAATGTTCATGTTTAATCTCTTGCGTTATCAGCTTCCGGGCTGCGGCTTCTGTCGCGGCTCCTGCTACGACCTCGTCCACCGCGGCCGCCCTTTGGTGGTCCGCCTTTGCCCTTGTTGGAAGGAGGAGGCCGTACAAACGCATAGTCGACGTGGATTGTCTGGTCGAGCAGTTTGGCTCCGTTTAGGGCTTTGATGGCTTCAGATGCCTCGGGGAGGGTAGAATATTCAATCAATGCGTAGCCCTAGTAGAAACATTACAATGTCAGCAACGTCCATGGAGACGGGAAAAACGACGTAGAAAAGGGCGAGGTCCAAGTGCAAAGCAGGAAAGACTCGGCTCACCTTGACATAACCCGTGCGGCGATCCAGATTCAGGCTGAAATTCTTGATTTCTCCGTATTCAGCGAAAAGATCAGTGACATCTTCCTCGGAGGCCTCTTCGTGAATGTTGGTTGCGATGATAATCCATCCTTCGATACTGCGCACTGCAACGGCTCCCGCCTGTGTTCGAGGATCAGAACCTCCGCCGCCTGATTGTCCCTGAGGGATCTCCTCTTGCGGGACGTCGACTTCCATTTCTGTTGACATAGTGATTGTATATAGGAAATGCTGTCTCAAGATGGTAAATGAAGACCGAAAGGCGAGGATTGTGAACGAGAATAAGAGAACGCTTCTGGCGATGCAGCATCCATGATAATTGACATTGCGGAAGCTTGGCGCCATGGTGAGATGATTATGTAATCGCCCGATATCCTTCAGCATGAGAGAACATACAATGATACAGTCAAAATTAGGGAGAGTCGATACATACGCAGTAGTCGACTCTGTCTCATTTAGTTCGGCATTGTTCATCCATCTGGAGCAACTATGACATGATCGTCGGAGCGTTGTAGGAGAAACATCTTGTGATGGCCTATGACATCGAGTTCTGACCCTGGACGAATTTCAGGCATAAATCGTAGTATGAATATTGAGGATACAGGATGAACAGAAGCATAGAAACATCCGGGGCTGTGGGATGGCTCTAGATGCTACAGGCTTTTGGTCTCCAAGCGAAGCACGGTAGAGAAGAGAAGTAGTTGGTTGTGGTTTCAGTGACCATGACATTCTACTTCCTGGTGAGGTATGGCTGCAGTTGAAGAGAATGGCCGTAGAATCTTTTCAATTGATGGATCATTTGATGTATGTGTTGAGGCAAAAGACTGGTCTCGAGTATCTACCTAGCATCCCGCACAATGAGTACGTGAGCCCTCGTTAGACCCCCGCTGCGAGAGCGAGAGCGAAAGAGAGAGAGAGAGCTTCTATAAGTGATGGCTTCCATGATTAATATCAAGGTCCCTACGCACTTGCACTTCCTTCGGCGTCTATATAGGCTCTCCGAAGGTGTGATGATTGACAGCCTCTTCAAACGAATCACTCTTTCACAGTTCATGTAGATTTAGACGATCGCTAAGCTTTCGAGGACTATCAGCAGTCTATGACCAGGTGCAAAGGATGTCTGGCCTGAGTCTTAACGGGATGTTCCGTAAGCTCCTAAGCGTGAATTCACTGGGGTACTGATATGTGGACAGTGAATGAAGCCATGCCACTGCTTATTTAGCAGATGTGCAGCATAGCGCGTCACTGGCTCCTACATCTCTGTTCTTTCCTTTCTTCATTGGTCACCTTAACTCACAGAATCTCTTTCCAAAGAGGAGTAGCCATACTTCTCATCAATCTATCAAAGCTTGATTCGAAATGCAGTGGTAAGTTGCAAGCCCAAAGTAGCCAAAGTCCCTAGTGGAAACGCTGACAGATTGCCCCTTTGGACATCAGCGACGACCCAAACTGTGCTTGCCAGCCAAAGCCCAAGAAGCCTCCAGAAAAACCACCGAGCATCAAAATGTTCCTGCGTGGTTCTGAATCCGAGCAAACTCGCGAGCTACATCAGCCCGATTCCGAGCTTGATGTGTTCTTCGACCTGATCTTGCACACCATGATAATACGAGAGATAACTAAGGATCCTAAGACTCGCAAAACATTCCGTGTCACTTACCTGAAGATCGATGCGCAGAGCGTCCACTTCACCAACATGCATGGCCTTGCCGACAATTCGCTCTTGCTATCTTTCCGAGTGAGAGAGTCACTCTGCGCCGTCAAAGGACATAAGATGCGGATGAGGGTGAAACATTTCGGATTCAGGCCGATGGAAGACAGCAAGCTGTACACCGACGTGTACTGCTGCGACTGGTCTGAGCAGAATATCGAAATTCTCCTGCCAGGTAAACGGATTCATGAGTGGAAAACGGTGGCACTCATTCTCGCAACCTTCCACAGGATTTCGAAAGAGCAGTGGTGCCTCCTGGTAAACATGGCCGGCGCTCCAGGAATAGCAGGCTTGAATTGGAAAGTCATTGAAAGCGAATTGTGGCCTGAGAAGTCCGAATCAAACGAAATCGAGCCAGCTGGAGCAAAACCGGTGGACATGGTCGTCTCCTGAGCGAAGCGTCTGACGGCACAAATACTGCGCAGATGTCTCAGTCGGCATGTACCTCGACAATATTGGACGACTCAAGGGAGAGTCTTGGGCCATCAGTGCCGTTTTGATCAATATTCTCGTAGGAGGAAAGTGAGCAGACCGTCATCTGACGACCTTGAAGGAGCTCAACTTTTGAACACTCAGATTGAGCCCGATCTTGGATGCTACTATGGTTAATTGAGATGAACGATGTCGATGGTTCTTTCTCCCCGGATGACAATGCATAATGTTATCTTAACCCTAGTCAGGGAAATTCTATTTGGAGCAATTGAACAGCCTTCCCTTGTAAAATTGCCCGTCCTCACCAGAGTAAACCGAAGCACGGGTTTTATTTTCGATCTGCATTTTGACAAAACGTCCAAATCTGGATTTAGGGTTTTGACCGATGAATGGTGGGAAGGAAATGTAGATAAGTGGTGGTGTGGCAGAAGACGACCTAGGTAGTAATGATCCGCAACGGTCACGCTTCCCCATGACACCACCGCAAGGATTCCACGCATTTTCGTCTTAGATCTGCTCAGCTACTTGAGCCATACGCTCATAACGCATTTATTCATGAGATTATCTGACACTGTGGTACGAGATCTCATGGAGATGATTAAAAGAGCCGGTGTCTCTCCCTTTCATCCCTTTGTTGATGCCGCCCTTGCATGCTTTGAACTGACTGTAAGATAACCTGCAATATTAGTATGACGACGTGACAATTGATGTTTTCGTAGTCGTCTATTTGATAGCTTTGGTCTACAGAGTTGCAAAATACCTGTTGTGGCCCCAGTTCAAGCAAGCTGTTCTTCCTTCTAGAGCGTTTACATCTTGCGAAGCTATGCTATGAGTCTCGTGCAAAACTCTTAAATACTCTCCTGTCGAGTATTCGGTGACAACGTCTGCTTGCGAAGGAACGTAAAAGAGCACCCATATCTTCAGTCTGGCGGCAGTCCGCTCTCAATTTAACCTTTGCTGGCACGTAGAGATTGTGCGTGGTTGGCTGATATGAAGTCCGTGAGCTATTTCGGCTGAATATCCCTTGTCTCCTCGAGCGTGTTAATTTATGCAGTTGATAGGGGACTCTAAAGGGAGGGATGCAGGGGGAAGAATCAATTGACTCAAGACTGTACAAATAAACGACAGATGCTAAACAGCGAACGGAAGGTCTCCTTATACCTTGGAACTCAAGAGCGGGTAGCGATGCAATTTAACTCTCTATACAGGAAAACATAAGGCATAGGTCTCATCCTGCCTTGATCCATTTCCTCCCTTCCTCCTCGCCTTGCCACTCTTTACTTCCCCAAGATGACCTTCAGCTTACTGTCCAATGTTTCCTTCCCAATCTCAGTCGCTCTCTTTACGGTTCACATGAGGCTCAGATCACGTCTCTCTTTTATCCTCTCATTGCTTCTCTTTCACTTGTTCAGAGAACATTACGCATTCGCTCTTTTGGCACTGCGTCTGCCATTGGTAGATGCTTCATTCCCATGGTATCGATTTAGGACCGTCTTTCGTTAATCCCTGTCTCTGGTGGCTACCGCGGTCGATGAAAGATTCGGCCATACATTCCCTTTTATCTTGAGTTATTGCTTCCTACAAGAGGTTGCTACGATCGTTCCAATACTGATTCAGCCCTACGAACTCATGGGTTCAGCAGGTTACTGAACCATATGAAGAATTCCTCAGCAGCTACATGAAGAGTGACTCGGCCCTGTAGCCTCGATTCTGCTTACTGCATTCTTTCGTTTTGTCATTGTCATTCATTCTATTGTAATTTCGTCCAAGCCCTCTCCTGCTTGAATCAGCAATCTCTACGCAATGGTATACTCGTTGCGAATCCTGCAGTGGCTTTACATCACTGCAGGGCTTGACCTGCTCATGTCATCCTTGGCAGCAGATACAAGTGCATGGAAGTCCAGGTCTATCTATCAGACCATGACAGACAGATTTGCACGTACGGATGGGTCCACCACTCATCCATGCAACACCACACAAGGGCTACGCTGCGGTGGTTCGTGGAGAGGCACAATTGAACACCTTGATTACATTCAAGGAATGGGATTCGACGCTATCATGATCTCCCCAATCGTCCAGAATGTCGAGGGCCGTGTGCAGTACGGAGAAGCCTATCATGGCTACTGGGTCCAGGATATGTATGCGCTAAACCGACACTTTGGCACTCACCAGGACCTGATAGACTTGAGCAAGGCTGTTCATGACCGGGGCATGTATTTGATGGTAGATACTGTCATCAACAACTTGGCGTACATCACCAACGGACGAAACCCGGCAACGAGCATTGACTATTCAACGCTCAGCCCATTCAATGACCCAATATTCTTCCATCCATATTGCAAGATCACCGACTATGACAACTATCCATTGGCGCAGACTTGCTGGACAGGTGATGATGTTGTTCCCCTCCCAGATCTAAAGACAGAAGATAGCCAAGTTCAGAGCCTGCTCATGGACTGGATTAGAAAAATGATGACTACGTATTCAATCGACGGTCTACGTCTGGATGCAGCGAAGCATATTACGCCAAGTTTCCTGCCCTTGTTCCATAACGCTTCTGGCGCTTTCATTACTGGCGAAGTTTTCGAGCCATCCGGGAAGACGATCTGCGGATATCAAAATGACCTCCCCAGTGTCCCGAATTATCCCATCTATTATTCCGTCTTGGAGGCATTTACGAAAGGCAACACAAGTTCTCTGACAAATCAGGTAGAGGTCATGAAACAGACATGTTCTGATGTTACGGCCCTTACTTCGTTCTCGGAAAACCACGACGTCGCCCGATTTGCAAGCTTCAAGGATGACATCGCGGTAAGGCATCGACTCAAGTTACCCTGACAAGTATCAACCGATGATAGGCTAACACTGGCGCAGCTCGCTAAGAACGTTCTAACATTCACGATGCTGTTCGACGGCATACCGATAATTTACCAAGGGCAAGAACAACATTTCTCAGGTGCCAATGACCCCGAGAACCGCGAAGCCTTGTGGCTGTCAGGTTACGACACCAACGCTCCACTTTACCAACTAGCCATGAAACTGAACAGGGTCCGCAAGCATGCAGCCCAGATCGATCCAGCATATGTAGACTCGCAGACCTTCCCCATCTACACAGGGTCTAGCGAGATGGGCTTCCGCAAAGGCGTTGAGGGCCGGCAACTCGTTATGGTCTTGTCTACACAAGGCACGAACAGCGGCAAATATGAGCTGGACATGCCAATAGGCTACCAACCTGGATTTGTCGTCATGGATGTGCTCAATTGCGCCAACTACTCGGTTAATGACATGGGTCTCCTTAAAGTCAGCATGGACAAGGGCGAGCCTCGGGTCCTTTTTCCCGCCGACATGATGGAAGGAAGTGGTCTATGCGGATTTGGAAGGTCGAATGGAACGACATATCTTAATCTGAAGAAGAATACGATGCAGTCCTCGGGTGGCAGGCTCTCGAATTGGCCTACCTTGAGCCTCCTGTTAATCGGTTGTTTGACTTACTTGATATTATGGTGTTGAGTCCTATTACATCCATTCAGAGTTGACTTTGAAGGCATTTGTTATATGATCTTTCAAATCAGTCTAGGTGCGATGTACCCAAGGCAACCTCTTACGCCCAATTGTAATCGGAAGCATACCACAATTCATCTAGCACAGAATGAGTAGCTCTAAAATTGCTTTCCTCTTTTTCTTCTGTAATTTGATGTGAGTGGAGATTGTCTTTCCACTATCTCTAAACTTCGGTGGTGAAAACGTTCTACACCCGATCTAGAGAAAGGGTATATAGTATGCCGACCAGATGCCATGCGTGGCTGTTAGCGGTGCGAAAAGCAGAGAAACACCCCGAAAACCATACACCCTTAAAACAAGTTCTTAAACAACAGTAACCCTATTACCAGACAAACGAAATTTCTCGAAAATGCCGAGTCAAAACACCAAACTCCTTCGCACTATTTGGCTGGATCCGTGCGGGCTAGGTGTGGTGTTTCACTTCAAAGCAAGATCACGCTTACTTCCGGTTGTTGCGCTGCATGGCCAAGATCTGCACCATACGGACGAAGATGTTGATGAAGTCCAACTCCAGACTGATGCTCTCGTTGACTACATCCCTGCGAACAAGTCCTCGTTCGGCCATGCGAGCGTG
The DNA here is from genome assembly GCA_012656285.1 of Aspergillus fumigatiaffinis. Taxonomy (NCBI): domain Eukaryota; kingdom Fungi; phylum Ascomycota; class Eurotiomycetes; order Eurotiales; family Aspergillaceae; genus Aspergillus; species Aspergillus fumigatiaffinis. Next base: position 323,364 of record JAAAPX010000005.1, on the reverse strand, counting down.
GTGCAGGATCTTCTGGACGTCATAAAGGGTGAAGCCACCGAAGACAGCAAGACCACCGTACAACCAGATCTTCTCGGACCACATCAGAGCACGTGCGGCAGTGGCGGGAATAACGAGGGGAGCCAAGCCGGAAAGGGCAACGATGGCCACACCAGCGAGGAGAGGACCACCTAGGTAGAGGTACTTCTCCTGCTTCGCGGTGGCACCGACGAACGCAATCGAACCCATCATGCCAACAGTGTAAAGACCGGCACGAGCGAGAAGGGCAGGGTGCATGAACATCAGAGGGGAGAGGAGCGCAGCCTGAGTGACGTTGAAGGCAGCCCAGAGACCATACTTCATTACGTAGCTGAGTATCCGTCAGCATACCACCCAACAAAAGAAGAAAAGACACTCGAAAAACTTACTTATCAGGAGAAGTGTAGTAGGTACCGAACATCGTGCCCATGCTGGCAACCAGGCCAACACCAGCAACCAGCCAAGGGTTCGTGGCCATCAAACGATAAGACCATCCATTCATGTGCAAAGCTCTAGCGGCGATACCAATAATACCAATACCAAGTCCGGTGTGCATGAAAGTTTCATTCAGATAGCTTCGCTCGTAGTGAGGCATTCCGCCATCCTCTCTTGTCTCACGGTTGAAGATGAAGTTCGTAGCCATGATAGTGCCACCCACAATGGCCGCACCGTAGAGCAGGCGCTGGGCGAGGTCGCCACGCTGAGCTGTACCCTGAGACGGCTGCATGTACGTGCGCCGGAAGGCATTCTGGAAGGTCTGTCTGGACTGTGCGAAGATCGAGGACGAGCGGGGACCTAGAGGCTTCGACTGAACGGGCTTGATGGGTGAGTTGTGGATGAAGCGAGCGGTGTTCGCAGCCTTAGGGGCTTGACGAAGAGCCGTTGGAACGGCGAAGGGGCGCCTTAGAAAGAACGCCATGACTGCAATGTGTGTACCAAATCTATGGTGGTGTGAGCTATGATGGTGAACAATGACGGTAATGGCTCAAAGCAGGAGAGATGATGATGGTATTTAAAGCAAAGCGCCGGTGATATCAGCAACCTCCGGCGGCATCCACTACGGGAACCCGAACGTTCGAGAAGTGCAATCACGTGATAATAGCTTACTAACGCTCACATGGTGGGGGAGGGGCACAGAGCAGGAGAAATCGTATCGCGGAGGAACGGAGTTAACTGGTTAACTGCGATTGTTTTAAATGGTCAATCTGAGGCCGTAGCTGAGAGTGTGCAGAATAGGAAAAGAAAGACTTTTTTGAGTTGGTTGCTCCGACATTTTTTGTATCTGCGATTAACATCTCCGACGGGAAAAATACGCGCCATGACTCTGTCCCTTGAGACCATACATCTTCCTCATCTGCCTTCAGCTCTGCCCATTCATATAGCTCTATATCGTGATGTGAAAAACTCGCCATTTCTCCGGCAGCAGCTGTTGTCAGGCAATGCCGATTTCGAGTATGCATTTATTGACGCAAGCATGGTATGGACCACATGAGAAAAGCGCACTTGAACAAGCATACTGAAATGAAATAAGGTCTTTTCAAGGACCCATATCCTTTCTGCCACCTTCAGAGCGGTTAATGATTATCTCAATGGGCGTCTCAAGTCGCGTAACGTCCATTCGGAAATCGTCTTCTCCTTGAGCCCCGCCAACAATGTGCGTTTCCAGATTGCACAGACGAGCGATATGCTTTTCACGAACATCACTGACAATACACCAGATTGCAGACTCTTTCCGCAAATTCGGCATTACAGACTCGACGACAAACTTGTTGGTGGTGAAAGTTTCCATAACGCCAGACGTTACTCATGACTCAATAGCGGCGCATCTACAGCAGTCCATTGAGGGTTCTCCTGTACCATTCTCTGATGAGACATTGTCGGATATCGCGGACGTCTCGAAGATTAAGAAAGCCTACAAATTGGGCGCTTTAGGCGCTCAGGACGAGGAGAAGCGGCGACTCGAACTTTCGCTGATAGGTGCAATTGCGCTGCGCGGGGCAACGTGATCCGAAGCCTTTACTGTCTGAACGACTTTGACCTCCCTTTGGGAATCTTCATGCCATGCTCGACTTGCAAGAGCAAAATTACATGCCGTTTGGATTTGACCTGTATGAACGCACTATGACCGTGCCCGAAGTTCTTCAGGATAAATTCCCTTCTACTGCCCTTCTAAAGCAGAGGGGTGACAATCTCAGTGCGGCGTCCATTGTCACCTGTCACCGGATATGACCTTATGATGAATTCGTATCGCACACTACCCAAGAACAGAGTGTCTGGGTGCTGGCGTCAATTTGCGCGCCACTGATATGGGAAACTATGCAGTCGTCAATGCTTACTAATGTTGGGATGGACTACAATATATCTTGTTCCCGGAAATGAAACAAACTCTTACTACATCTCACTCATATTGTTATACGGAAGTTCCTATGAAGTTTTATGTTGTCCCTGTAGTTTCGTAGCTGCGAGGGTCGTTGCCCTCCATAATGGGACAGGTTGCCCGGCCCACCAATCAATACTACCTAAAGTGGCAATTTCACAGCACCGCCAAGACATTTGACAAACCTGCAGCTTTATCACTTCTCATTTCATTCCGAGGCTCGCGACATCGGGTTCAATAATGGACTAAACTATGATTTTCTGAGCTGCTCTTTGCAGCACCACAATACATTATCTTTCTGGACTCTAACTCTATATCTGACCAATGACCTGCCGACAGGGTACGGTCCTTCGCCGCAAATCCCACTTGCCACCATGTATACAGCTACAGACATAGTCGTTCTCTCTTCTTCGCCAGATCAGATTCCCTTTCACTCTTTAGCAGAGCCAAAATGTGATTCGGAGAAGGTGTTTGTCTTATCACCGGTCTCTTCGTCTCCTTCATCTCCTTCATCTTTGCCTTCTCCGTCAGAGCTGTTTCAACCACCCACGCGCTCGCGGTTTCTCAAAATTGGAGATGGAAACGACGGCTCGTCGAGGACTGCGAAAGAAGAGTCTGAAACAGGGACGAAACCGAAAGATTTGGCTGCATCGAGGAGAAAGCCGGCGGCTCGAGGAGGAAGACAGAAACGGACGAAAGGACAACCTACGAACGAGTCACAGGCACTCTTTGACCATTCTGAACCTCCCATTCTGAAACACAATGGATGCACGTCCAAGAAAGGCCCAGGGCCAAAGAAAAAGCGCACAGACGCTGCGAATAAGCGCACTAAGTCCGAAAACAAAACGATCACTGGGAAAGTGGCGAAATCCGGCATTACTGAGGCTACACAATCTGAAGATAAAATCAAGGAACTTGTGACATCGGACGTTTCGCCGGGAAAAAGTCCTGCGAACAAACTGGAGTTGGAGAAGGATGGCTTACAGCTTGAAGTAGCTATGAAGAGAAGGCTAGATTGGACGCCTACCAAGGACACTGGCAAGCAAGCCGTCGCATTGGATGATACTGGCGACAATAAGACTCGCTTCGGCAACCTTCTGTCCGAATATGGCTTTTTGAAAGCCGCCACCGATTCTCAAGGTGACTTGAAACTTTCTGATGGCGGCGCTCCAACGAAGCGCAGGCGACTAGAGGTACGTGTTCTATGATTGTCATCAGCCTGCAACGCATTCTGACCTTTCTGCAGCTTGTAGACACTCGAAACCCATCAAATTCTAAGCGGACATCGCCGGACACTGATAGCAACCGTTCAAATGTCCGCAGCACTCGATCCTCGAAAGCCCCGGCAGCCGAAGGGAAGCCGAAGAAAAGAAGCAGAAAGATTACAACTCTTACTGGCCGTGTGACAGCCCTATACACCAATGATTGTACAGATCACTTGGATGCAGCAAACACCATGGTTAGAGGCTCAGAAGATGTCAGCAACAAATTGTTCTCTAAATCCTTGGACATCGACTCTTGTGTTCTCCCTCCTGAGGATGCCGTCGATTACTTGAAGGATCAGGATTTGATGTTCGGAACGTGCAGTCAGTTGGAGCGGGAAGACTCGCCAACGATGCTCAGAGATATGCAAAAGGCAATACGCGCATCGGAAAATAGTATGCTTGAAAACCGCAAGCCTTCTTCGACCACAAGGGCGGGGTCTGGGTTGTATTCTCATACCGCAGTATCGCGCTTCCAAACTCCAAGAGATTTGTGGTCTGTCGCAGCCAGAGATATGGATGGATCCCTAACTGAAATTGAGGTGCTGGATATGGTAGACATTACCGACATTTCTGAGCTTCCGCCAAAACCCAATGGTGAGCTACCGGACAGAAGTGGAAAGAAAGACGAGGACACAGTGCCTCAGGGAGAACCTTTCCGGCCTGTAGAGATCACTGATGAAGTTGAGGCTGCAGTCGATGTACACACGGACAACTTGGCAACAAGCGAAACTAAACCGGGAGAAGCCGCTTGCGGGGCGTTGGAAACTCGTCCAATGCCACGATTCGCTGATTGGGAGGACTCTGATTTGTCAAAAGAAGTCAGATTGTATGGTTTCAAGACAATGAAGAGTCGCAGGAAGATGATTGAAGTGCTTGAAAGATGCTGGAAGGCACAACACGTGAGCACGCGGACCGCTGTCCAAGATGTTCCAGGAAAACCAGACGACGGCTCGACGGGAAAGGCTGGTGCAATTCAATCTCAGCCAAACAAGCAAGCCTCGAAAACGGATGCAGCTGAAAAGACGAGGAAGGGGAGTGCATGTTTCAAAGAAGAGGCGAAATCGAGCACAGCTCTGGAGGATAATCCGAGTCACGCCGCTGACGGATCGAGTCAGGTGTTGACGAAGTCGTCGTTCGCGGATGTGGAGGAAATTGAGGATTCGGAAGATGAGGTCATACCATCTTCCAGTCGGCTGCAGAGTCGTTACAAGCGCCATATTTCAGAAAGCAGGAGCAGTCAGCCTCTGCCTGTTTCAGCTACGCCATCCACACCATCCAGTCCGACGCGGACAAATGCTGACTCCGGCACCAAACCGTCTCCTTCTGGTCTTGCAGCAGAGTCTAGCCTGCCAGATCTGGCCAGCCAGATAACCAAGGCTGTGCGATTGCAGCCACGGTCGTTCTCCGTTGACTGCAAGCGCCCTAGCTGGCATGAGAAAATCCTGATGTACGATCCCATCATCCTAGAGGATTTTGCCACCTGGCTCAACATAGAGGGACTGGGACTTATCCATGAGGACAGAGAAGTTAGTGCAGAGTTTGTGAGGCAGTGGTGTGAGAGCAACGGCATCTGCTGCGGTTTCCGGAAGAATAGCAGACGGTCCGAACGGTAGACATCGTCTGCTATGAGGCAAACACTGAAGATAATTTTTTCTCGTCTGCGCATCATCGGTTAGAGGGATATTGATCTGGAGTTTTGGTCTCTTTATACTTCTATATAGCAATTGGGAAGATACCCCTGGGATTGGCTGGAGCATAAGTGGGCGTCGTGTCATTTTTTTGTAGATTCAATTATAACTAGATCCTCTCGGTAACGATAAGAAATAGATCATGTCCATGGGGTTATGGATTTGGGCACAGTACGCAATACCCAGCTTCTTAATTAAATTCAAATAGATTAAAAGTACATGGCTTCAGCCTTCTGAAGAGACACATATAACGCTTTCCTTATAAGCAGCTCGTTTCGAGGGGATTCCTTTTTTTCACTTGCAAACTCCAGAAGAGGCCTTCTCATCTTGCTGCATCATCCCGCAAGTATTAGTATTCACCTTCAGGGTCCATGAGAGCTGAGAACGTAGAGTAACTCACCAAACAGTATCCGCTCTGGCAGACGCCCATACTTCCGTCCTTCTTGCAGGTTTGACCAGCCGGGATCTATACCACCACGTTAGCAATCTTTCTCAATCCAATAAATCAAGCATGGCTTCCGGCCTTGCATACAGTAGCTGTGGAGGTAGTAGGCGCAGTAGGAGCCGCGAAAGCAGTGCCGAGGAGGGCGAGAGCAGCAAAGAATGTGAATCTCATGTTGTCTGAATGCTTGAGATCGAGGGGAAAGAATGAGTGATTTGAGTTCGGTGGTTGAAATGAGCGTAAGATAGTATTTAAGCGTGTCAGGAAGGAGTGTGTGCTTGATACTTGTGCTTCGAATGAATGTTCGCTCAAGTGGAATGGGTTTATATGTAGCTGTGCCGCCTGCTTTGATCTTCAGGGTGATGCATTGGTTTCTATCTATAGATGGTGCGGGTGGTGGGAGTGTGGAGTGTGCCCTCAGGACTCAGGAGCAGTCCTCGTCCTCAGGGGAGATGACGTGGATGTGGGTTGCCTAGTAGTAGATCAGTTTGTGATGGAGATTTCCTGGTGGATACAGATTGGATGGTTGAACAGCGACCGTCTTCGCTTGTGGTAGATATTCAGTCTTTGGGAGCGTTTTGTGATATGGTACTTTTGCTTTTGATTGAGATACGCGTACTAAGTGATCGGTGCACTTCCTCAAGAGCAGCAAGCAAGGAGTGATGTACGTATGTCAACATTGTAAAGCATTTTAAATCATGGACTCCTGAAAGCTGGCCTTATTTGTTGTCTATTTAAAGAAGTTGCTGTGGCTGGTTATTTCTCAGGAAAAGTTCTTTCTTCAGTTACATCTCCAGTCAAGATTGAAGTGCGTATTGTGTACGCTCCTGGCAGACAGTGGAGGCCAATATCGACGGACGGTGATGTACGGGAGACCAGATGTGGACTTGGGGACTCCCGAGGATTTCCAGAACAGGAAGGACAGGATGCAGATGAGACGTGTCATGTAACTATCACCACACTATAAGCAAATAGATCGTCAATTGCATTAGGATTATCTAACGATTCTGGTCCTGAACAATGAATGAGTGACATATCTAGAAGTGAGAGACAATCAGGGGCAGCCCCCTCAATGTTGATCAACGAATGCCAACCATATCTAAGCAAAAGGATAATGGATATGCGACGCAGCTAAACTCAGAGTCAAGTAAAGGGGTAAGGAGATCAAGTGCAAAAAATATCACCATGCAGTACAGCATTCCAAATGGCCAAGACACCTTGAACATTGTTGTCGTCGCCGAACACTAACGCCGGCTTGCTCAGCATTAGGGAATACGTATAAGTTGTGCTGCTTCGTCTTGCTGTCAGTATTTTCAAGAGCAGTTGGTTAGTTCTGCTGAGGACCGTCATTGTCTCTCCCATTTTGTGAATCCCATGGAACGTCTGCCATTGCCGGTGTCGTTGTTGGACGTGCAACCTGCGGGTAATCACCTGGTTGCAAGTTAAGTTGTGCAGGGTCAATAGCAAAGGGGTCTGTCGCTGGGCCCGCAGTATTGGCAGCACTGGGATTGGACGGCTGATTGGTGAAGGCCGCGAGACGATTTCTGTCAGCAGGTAGCATTAACACGTCTATGGGATCCCAACCATTGTTACCATTGTCACCGTTGTCACCATTGTCACCATTGTCACCATTGCCACCACCAATGGCATTGAAGGCATCGAAGTCGTTCGGATCAGCTGGTTGAGCTACGAACCCTTCGAGATCATCGTCATCAAGAACCATCGCAGTGTCATCGGCCATAGCGTCTTGGTAACCAGGTTGCTGTGCTTCCAGTGCTGGTTGGCCACCACCCTGCTCGGTCATAAGGGGGGAAAATTGGTTAGTGAAAGCTGGATCAGTGTTAGTAGCACCGTAGTTGGTGTTATCATTGTCTGCACTCGCCTCAGAAGATGTCCGGTAAGGACTACTACCGCTGGATTGATCGGAGGAAGAGCCTTGCTCCGGCGAGGGGGTTCTTGGAACAGGTAGGAAATTGGCAGGTTCTTGTATTACTGGAGGAACGTTCGGACCAGGTGGAAAGTTGAGAGGGCCTGGTCCCACCAGGCGAAAGTCTGGAGGAGGTGCGGGATCGCCTGCTCCCTGTCCTGCCAGAGGAAGGTTTGCAGGAAGAGGCATTTGGCCAGCTCCTTGCCGTACCACAGAAGGGTCTGAGGGAAATGCCGGATAGAGTATTCCCTGTTCGGCCGGAGGAAGGTTTGCAAAAAGCGGCATTTGGCCAGCGCCTTGCCCTGCCAAAGAAGGGTCTGGGGGAAATGCGGGATAGAGTGTTCCCTGTTCGGCCGGAGGAAGGTTTGCAGGAAGTGGCACTTGGCCAGCTCCTTGCCCTGCCAGAGAAGGGTTTGCGGGAAGCCTGGGATAGAGTGTTCCCGGTTCGGCCGGAGGAAGGTTTGCAGGAAGTGGCATGCGGCCAGTTCCTTGCCCTGCCGCTTGTGCTTGAGCATGCATATCGTAGGGGGCTCGGGAAGGCACTTGCCCAGCCGGTGGAGGATTCCGAGGAAATTGCTAGTCTCAAGTCAGCATCTGCACGTCTCACTAACTGTTCGACAGTATAACAGAATGGTATATGTTAGAAGAGTTGTTACTCACATTCCGGTTAGGAAAGGATGTCTGAAGGCCAGCCAGCACATTACGTAACTGCATATTCTCCAGTTGTAGCTGCTGGACATCTCGCCGGAGCAAGTGGGCTTCTTGCAGAAGAAAGTCAACATCTGCGCGGAGCCTTTCAATCTCAAGATTCAACCCATCTCTGGCCTGTCCAGTCTCCTGGGGAGCTCCCCGAACATAGGTCTTCTGGGTTGCTAAAGTCAATGTGCAGGGCATACCCTTTTTCACACATTGTGCGCAGCCATCGGGCTGGTTGTCGCACTTCAACTTCTGAATCTGAACAGAAGACAATCGTTAGTCTCTATGTAGCAGAAACCTGGGCAATAGGAGGAATGCAGCTCAGAAAAATAGCACGAAAGAAGAGCCCACTCACGGTATCCGTTTGCGTACTCATCTATTCCATGCGTTGTAGCGAAAGACTGAAAACACAGAAGGAGGAAGGGGTTATTGATCACTTACTCTGCAATTGTCACAGGCTCTGTCGGTACGTTTGGGAGGATTCTTCTCAATCCTGCTGAGAGCCGTCTCCACGGGGTTTGGCACTGGGTCTGTCTTTTTGCGACGCTGCTTCTTCACCCGGGCCTGTTTGCTTGGTTCAGTCGAAGGTCCTGCAGTGGACTCTTTGTTGTCGACCGAGATTCCCCCTACGGCTTCTTTTGCGGCTTCTTTAGCTTCCTCCACTTGTTCTAGCCGCTGTTTCCCTTTGTCTCTGCTTTGCTCAGCTTCTGCGGGAGCAGTTTTGGTACTAAGGGCCTCACCACTCACAGTCTGGCTAGGAACGGCAGCTGTCGTGTTCGGAGCTTTGGCAACAGCTTCAGCGTTCAACGCTGAAGAGGACTGTCCGCTGTTCGCTCCACTGCCTAGGTTTGAATCTCGTGCTTGTTTTTTGCGGTTGTCATTGTCGCTGTTGTCGACATCGTCAATTCTCCGCTTTCTTTCAGACATCCTGTCTTGGTGTACTTACTGCTAGGAGGTCCGCTTGGTGCAAAGGTTGTGGAAGTATTGGTATTCGAGTCGGTCCTGAACGGATAAAGCAGCGAAAGGAAGTGAGTGGAACGATAGCTGATTGCAATATAGGACTGATTTCTGTTGGAGACTCCCCAGAGGTAGAAAGAAAAAGCTGTACTTATACCTCACCTTGACGGGTTCTGCTATGCAATCCAAACATTGGCTTCATTGTTGGTACTTCTTCAGATACAGTAGCAACAAAGCATTCTGAAGCATACAATGTCAAACTGCACAAAGGGATTGGGTCATCCAGAATCCATAATGAAGATGGTAGAGCCAGAAATAGACTTCGGTTTTGCTGGTTCGACCTGCAAGCTTCACAAAGTGCCAAAGACCTTTGGTCGTAACATTGAGAGATTTTTATTGAAGGCGATGAAGCACAAGAAGCACTTGTCGCCCTCTCCAAGCAAGGGCAGTCTCAGAAGGGTTACATTGTTTTGAACCTGAATTGGATCAGTGACAAAGGTAAATGTCGACGTTGGAAGAGTAGCATTGAATGGGCCCCGACTTACCCTTCAATTTTCCTTCCTTTGTCTTGGCTCGCACTGGCACAAAGGGGTTATGAAAGACGATGTTGTGTCGGTAAAACATAATGAAGTTCTGGTGATCTAAAGAACAAAGGATATGCTGAAACCAAGAGCCAGGGGGTCTTCAAGAAGCATGAAAGCAGACGCAAGTTTGAGATTCGTCTATTTATCCGTTCGTAGCTCCAAAAAATGGAAGTCAAAGAACAGCATTCTAAGTTACGACAAGAAGGCCCTGAAGTGACAATATCATCAAACATGACACGACCTTTGTCACCAACCCAACCCTTCGAAGAAAAATGCTGCCAAACGCTCTTCCCTCAATCAAACTCCTCCCACGCCGGAGTCCTATGCAGCCCATACAGTATTAAAAGAATGAGTCCTAGTGTAAAGGCAATGAAATGGAGAATTGCAAACGAACCAAGGAAAACGTGGGCGATGCTGATAACTGGATATACTTGATAGAAGGGTTCCAGTACGGTTACTGATTGTGGCACATAGGGAAATCGAAGAAAATGGTCGAGCATCCAGATGAGAGGAAATCCTGCAAACTGATAGTGAAATCGTATGAGATGAGGTGGTAGATGGAATGTTGGAAGATGGTTAGATCCACGAATGCGAGGGGGAATAAGGCATTAGATAATAGATAGTTCAAGGGCAATATATGCCCATTCAAGGGTTAGGAAATATCATCAAAGTGAGTAGAGCCGTGGATTATAAGGTCGCAAAGATGAGGGGATGTACAAGAAACGGGCCACAATTGCGATGGCGGTTATCGAAACACTCGTCCATTCTGCGCAACGGTCTCGAAGTCGATTTTGCCTTTGTATCTGAGGGATCCGCCGTCTTCGAGCCACGGAAGGAGGTTTTTGCACTGACTGACATCAAACGACTCCAGCTGATTGCAGCCCTCTGCGACCGCTTCAACGCCCACACCCGTGACCCGGACGCAGCCACGGACTGATAGCCGTTTGAGATTTAGAAGGTGGAGTCCAATGCTGCGCAAGGAAGGGTCCGAGATCGCGGACCCGCAGAACGACATGTTGAGATAGGTCAACTGCGAGCATTGGAGTGCGAGGACTTCTGTCGCTGTGTCTGACAAAGCGCAGCAAAACGACTGGTCACGGTCAGCGGTTCTGCAAGATAGCTCCTGAATGGTGATGAGCTTACCAAATCCAGTTCTTGTAGCTGTTTGGCTGCGTTGGTTAGGTAAACAATGGCATTGTCGGTGAGATAAGTGCAGTCCGCCAAGGTGAGTTTGCGCAAATTGATAAATTGGGCATTTCCCCAGTATTGGAAGCCTTGGTCAGTGATTGTCGTACATCGGGTCAGATCCATCTGCTCGATTCTGGAGGCAGCGTGCGACGCAATATGGTGCATCGAGCGATCCGTGACATGTTTGCAGTATGACAAGGTTAATTTCTTTAGTTGCGGACAACCATATACAGTGCCCGCTTCAGTCTGCATCGTTGGCTTCAAAGCTGCTTTGCCCATCTTTCCAGTCTCGCCGTTGGGCTTATGTTGTCCAGGAGCAACCCAGCCAATTATCCGAGCCAGCAGCGTGTCCCCAACTTTTCTACAATTACTCAAATCAACTTCCTGTAGACCAGTCGCTTTGCCAGTCATCTCAAGAATGGCAGATGCAGTAACATCCCAGACACTTTTCATCTTCCAAGTGACGACGTTAGCGCCGCATGTAGCGGCCAATTTCGAGAAGCCTTCGTCGGTGATGTGGAAGCAATTGCTGATATCGACGTGGCGAGGTCGATCTCCCACAAAAGGGCAGATTATTTTGACCAAAACATCATCGCTAAGCTTGCGATTATATATGCTTAGATCAAGATAACGAACGAGTTCAGAGGATTTGGTAAGAATCTCAGACCAGTGCAGAGAGACAGCTCGAAGGCGCAGAAGTTCGTGAAGCTCCAGGTGTTGGAAAATCCTCACGAGTATATTGTCCGGTAGAATGCCGACGTTATCGCCGCGTGACTCGCGGCGTGTCTTCTGTGTTGTCGACAAAGTCGATGTCTCAGAAAGGGAGTAGAGGGACGACCTAGTCGAACGAGTCCCAGACGGAGGTGATTGCCGCTGCTGCTCCCCAGATACCTCGTCTGGTGTCAACGGGGCGACGGACCCGCGCCGGCTCCGTAGTCGAACCTTGTCCAAGCCAACATTTAGAAAAGGGTCAGGATCTGAGGGTTTTAACACATTCTGATCTTCCATGGCCGTGGGAGCTCGCGGGCTATCCAACTCTGTCTCTGTGAGCGTCAAAAGCGGCATTGATTGTCGCCGAGCAGCTCTGATTTTAAACTCCCCATCGGTTGGCTGATCAGCGCTTCCTTCATCTGACATGACAACGTCACCATCAGACGCAGACTGAAGTCTCTCCTTGGCCGTGTTCTCGACCTGCTGGCGGACATTCTGGGGAAGCTTGTCCCAGAATTCGGCGAGGACATCGCCACTAAGCATGAGGCACTCGACTGCAGTAACAGAGCGTACTGTCGCGGTCCTGCGAGGCGCCAGCGACAGACTCACGACCTCTCCAAAGTATTGTCCTTGTTTGAGTCTTGCTTTGACTTCGAATGGTGGTTTCTCAATAGTAGTTGGTAGAGAGTGGCGGTCTTGTGCGTCCGTTCTTTCCGTGAGAACTTCAACTTCGCCTCGCACAATGAAATAAATTTCACGTCCCTGGGAGTCTTGTCGGATAATGTCCGTGAATGGAGGGTACGATCGTGGTTGAGCATTGAGCCCTAGAAAGTGTAGTATGTCCGGGGGAAGGCTGGAGAAGAGAGGCAATTCCTTAAGCAAGAGGCGGACATTGACCGACCCGTTCGCCAGCGCGCTTGAAGAAGCATCTGCAACACCGACTCCAGGACTTGGCGATTTGCGCTTTTTGTTGCCAGCCTTCAAGGATGTGCCTTCACGTTCGATAGGTGATAGGTCCCCAGAAGACGAATCTCTCAATCTCTTCGAGCCTCTGCGGGCAGGGCTAGTGAGGTCAGCCGAAGGTGTTGAGGTTTCCTTCTTCTTCTTCGCCAGTATCATCAATCGTTCCTGGGCCTCATCCCGTATCGCTCGCTCCACCTCTGGAAATCGGGGAAGGATGTTCCTGAAGTCCTCTTTGGACAGAACAACCAGGAGACATCGCGTTCGAGCGATGATAGTGGCTGTTCGGGGCCGGTCCATCAATACCCCAATCTCGCCAAAGAACGCGCCCGGCTCCAAATCGGCATAGATACTTTCTCCATCGCGAGAAGTGACTGAGACAGCGCCCCGAACCAACCAGTATATCGCCTTGGCCTCGTCACCCTCCGTCAGGATATAATCGTTCGGAGCACTGAGTTGGGGGCGGAGATGCTGTGCGACCTCCACCAGAAACGATTCGGGAGTGGATTGGAACAGAGGAAAGGAACGTAGTCGATCAATTAAGTCCAGAGGTAATGCTTGGATATGCGAGGATGCCAACGGGGACGGTCGTGCAGGTCGATTTGGATTTGTGACTGAGTCGAACGAGTGTATCAACGAGACGGTATCGGAGACGGGCGTGACGGCCTTGGTTCCTCCGCCAGCCCTGCCGTGACGCCGCATGATGGATGGGTTGCAATGGCCTGCGAATTGGGTACGGACTCTAGAAAGAACTGATCTTGTGTCGTCCGATTAAGCAGCATATAGTTCGCCGGGAAGTGATCAATGGGGCGATGACGTCGACGAGAATAGTGATCACGGGAGCTTCAGAAAGCACCGCCGGGGGGGCGGGGAGGACAACGACGGGCGTCAGTAATGGCGCGACATCTGAAGTCGTGGAGTTTTCGGCAATGAGGACGCAGCGATGAGATGGGAACTGGGACTTTTAAACGATTTGCGGAATTTGGCAAAAGAAGAAGCATAGCACACAGGGTAGTACTAGTACTAGGTGCTTAGCGGACGGCAGAAACCGTTCCAACAGAATAATACCAAATGTTAATGGAAAGCGGGGATCACCAACGTCAAATCATAGTGGGAGTGTGGTAGAGCTCCACTACCAATTCAGTAGAGCCAAGTCAGTACACCTACTACTCCTTCAGCTGTCTTCCCCGGAGTATTGGTAATATTTTCTATCCGACAGGGATAGAAAGTTATATGTTTATGACGAAGAGGCTGAGGAGGCTGAAAATGCAAGACAGAATATTGAGTAATGCTCAGCAGGGGAAGGAATCATCGATCCTTGTACTGCAAATGCGGGACAACAATTTGAGTCGGGAGATTGGCCATGTATATGGGAGCCGACACTGACAGAGATGTCGGTGGTGGGGTACTCGCAGCTATCTATCCAACAGTGCCGACAGCAGCGGTCAGAATTTATCTAATCTAGGTAGGATCAGCAGGTAGGTAATATAGGTAAAGAACGATACCAATCACACATCCAATGGTAGGAAGTAAATACCTTGGTATGATTAGATACTAGGATGCTCAATCTACGTGAAGAATTTTAGAATTGTTTTTCATCTTCATTGGCATTTCTCTGTGCTTTGAGTCCCTCCTTCCATTCGCTTTCAGACGGTCTTTAGTCCAGCAGAAGGATTCGGCAGTTGCCCGAATAGACAGCCATTGTTTTAAGGCTTCCATACTAGCTGTAGGTATCTACTTTGAGTAATCCATACGTCTACGGAGATTGTCGGTTGTATTTTCAATGGGTAATGCAGTGGATATGCATATTATTAAATTGCGACACCCACAGACGTTCAGAACCCTGTGTCCTAATAAAGATGCCTACGGAGGATTTATGTAGCCCTTACATACCTACGGATAATGTCACCTGATCATTGGCTAGGACAGGTACATACCTCCTATTCAGCACCTGTAGTGATCGGACTTGGCTGGCTCAGCAGCCGATAAACATTTTTAAATCTACGACCTGTTGTCACCTCTTGATTATGGAGTTCTACGAGAAATTTGTACCCACGACTAGCAGGAAATGCCGAGGCCATTAATATTATCTATGAAAGACCAATCCCCTTTTTTCTCGCACCAGGAGCGGGACATTATGCTTCCAGACTCGAAACCAGTATTAATTCTGAGACTTGAGGAGAGTACATAGGCTAGATAAAGCCTGAGAATCATAAGATCAAAGTTAGAGAGTGCAACTCCCTCATAGTGTGGACGATGTACCTGGTGGGAGAAACATGACTCTTTCCCAAAGGGAAGGCGACTTGTCTCGTACCTCACTGCTAGGTAGCCCGTAGATTGAAGATGAGGGGCAGCTGCGAGACTGCTCATCGACGACAGTTCAAGCCTGCCAAACAGTCATAACTGAGTTCAACCTCGATGCTGTCACCTCAGCCTGGGAGGGAATGGTATCATCGAGGAACGAAAAAATGGTTCCCTACCAAATCTCATTGTGCCAAGTGATTTTTTTGCGGATTTGGGTGATGTGAACCTCGGTCAAACGCATCACTTTCTGCCTGAAGTTAAGTATCAGGGAAGTCTGACACTCAAGCCGCGACTGTGATTGTGCACCCATCTGCCGTCACTTCTGTGTTGACCATCAAGGTATCTCCAGGTGATGCGCAGGTGTGAAAGTCATGTCGGATCTTGGGTTCACTACCGTCACCAGGGGGAGGAAAGATCCAGTTGCGAATTTGCCTCAATCCTCGCTTTTGCTCCCGCGGTTGCCTAAAATGAAATCGACATAGGCTGGACGGTTTCCCTTGAGAGTTTCAAGAGCATCCTGCATCAGCCCATAAGCCAGACTCAATTTCAAGCCGAGTTTCGTTGTGCGAGCAGCCGTATAGACGTCGTGTCGGGCTATGGAATATCTTCAGTTAGCTGTGATCCTATCATATGGGTACACTGAGCCAAGCGGGATTATACCTAGCAGGCTGTAAATGCCAGAAAAGGACAGTCCGGCCGTGACAGTCGAGAGGAAATCCCTTCTGTCATGCCGAGCATAGTCCACAGTCTCTTCGAAAAGGCAGAACGCAAGCGCACCAGCACTGAGTTTAAGTCCCATCTTCATACCCTCTTTCACGCCTCCCACTATCGCTATGTAATTTTTAGTCTTGTGGTATTGAAACCATCCCGTCGATGTGGTCGGAAAGCGGTGCGCATTTTCAGCGCGAAAACGGTATGCGGCCTTCTTGCTTCCATGCGAAGATCCGATTGCCATACCAACAGAGAAAGCCGACAAAGCTGTAAACGGCAATCGCTTTCCAACTTCAATACCTAACCTTGGAGGAGTATCGGATTCGAAAAGCTTGTCCCAGTGGAAGATCTTCAATAAAGTTGAAGGCTCGGTAGAGCGCGTCTCGGTCGGGGAATCGGTGTCCATGTTGAAGCAGGGAGAATCTGATGTCGAATTATAAGAACTGAACGGTCTTGTTCAATACAAATTTGTGACAGACTCTAGATCGGATCAGTCGACGCCAGGAGCGGTGCGCTGGATGTTTGCAGCTTTCTTGTGTAGGTTGGAGACTGAAGGACGCACTAAACTACTCCGAGTTCCCGAGTCTGTATCTCTCTGATTACTTACTCCGAGGTCCCACCAAAGCTTCTTCCAGCTCGCATAATCAGAAATCAAAGGCCACCATGGTAAGTAACCGGCTTGGGCGCAGCAGTGGGATTATCGGAAACCGTGCTGACATGACGCTATATTACAGTCACAGGTGGACCCTCTGAGTTTGACGCTTCTGTTCAAGAAGCACAAAACTACCGTGCTTTTAATGCTTCCGCCCCACGAGACGATTGTGACAGCCCAGGAGATGCTTCTCAAAGCTCTCCAATCGCGAGGTATCAAGGAGATTAACGGGGATCATATACCGGAAGACTTCTCAGACATTGAATTTGGTGTTACGGTGGACAAGAACGATCTAGAAAAAGGATGGTCGAAACTGGAGATTGCGATGCCAGAACTCGAGAACAGCGGAACATCCAAACGAGGTGCTGGAAAGCGGACCAGTTTGAAAGCAGCAGATATACGGAATGGACAGGTGATCGCTTTCAGGTTCCGAAAGCCCCGTGAGCAACCCGAGAGAGATGGCGACCTCGACATCGACCTCGAGTTGGAGGATCCTGGCTGGGACGTCGTTGTTCCAAGCCTTGATGACGAGGAGGGAGAACCCAATTAGCCAGGAAAATGGTTGAGACAACTGCATTTCATCTGCTTATTGCTTTTGGCGCTCGGCTGGGATTATGGGTCTACAATGGTGTTCATACGATGCTTTGTACTAGAAGATGGCAGGGCCTATCTTCTTATTTTATGACGGACTTGGAACCGTCCAAAAACGGATACTGCAACATGACGATTGAATGAATGTTATGCCTCAAAACATAGCTCTATGCATCTAGTAGAATAATAGGTCCTACTCACGACCGCATATCGCATGCAAAATCCTCTCTTTTCTCATGTTTGGCTCCGCGAGAAATGATGTGGTCTGGTCTGGCTCACCACGGTAAAACATGATCTCGTAACCAAGATTTACACGCTCATATATTATCGCTGCTGTCCTTAGTAGCCGCTAGGCGATTTTGTGAGGAGAGAAGATCGGTCCTGTGTCGAAAACAACCGTCGTCGAATCTGGGGGAGCTAAGATGAATTTGGATATGACCTCCAACTTACACTATCCATGTTGAACTCGGTACGGAGTAATAACGAAGGCCCCTTGGCTGTGACTAGGCTATTTTATTTCATCGTACCCCTCCAAAGTATCTCGAAAAGTGACTGGTGTGTGGTCTCCAATATCTTCGAAAAGCGATGATCAAGCCAATCACGATAGAGTAGTGTGTGGCCATAAAGATTAGACGCTGTGGCGATTGCGTCTCTCTACATAATTAGGGGACAGTTTGGTGACAGTAGCTACGCACACGCGCCGTTACGCTAATCAACACCGCTGACGGTTGCTCAGAGCAACGCAACGTGGACAAACAACCAAAGTCAACAGCTTGACGTGAAGACAAATCATTGGAGAATAACTCAATCAGGAACAGTCTAGAGAGGTACCAGAGTTTCGAAGAGTCCCACTGTCAACATTCCTCAGCTGTGGACTCTCGACACCTATTTCTCTATCGATAACTTCCTTTTACCTCAATCCCTCCATAATCTTACCGCGTGGCCGAAGGGTGCAGGGCATCGCGGGATACCCGAAATTCGCCCGTCACTTGGTTTTCGTCTTCGACTTCAAATTCCCAGCCCAAGCTGGAGGAACGCTAACATATAGACGCCATGGCAGCCGAAGGCGGCTCCTCATCGATCACAGTCACCGTTCGAGTCCGACCTTTTACAATCCGAGAGGCAGCACAGCTTCCGAAATGTGAAGACGGTCCCCTTTTCCTAGGAGATGGCTCCCTGGCCGGAGCACCAACTCCCAAGCTCAATCAGAAGGGAATCCGGTCCATTATAAAAGTCATTGATGACAGATGCTTGTGAGTGCAAATGTTGATCAGGTTATTTATCCAAAAGAAAAACTGACGATGCTCAAGAGTCTTCGATCCTCCGGAGGACAATCCAGTTCAGAAGTTCTCAAGAAGCGTTGTGCCAAACGGCAAACGCGTCAAGGACCAGACATTCGCCTTCGACCGCATCTTTGACCAAAATGCCACACAGGGTGAGGTGTATGAAGCGACTACACGAACCCTCCTGGACAGCGTACTTGACGGTTATAATGCCACGGTTTTCGCTTACGGTGCCACCGGATGTGGAAAGACGCACACCATCACCGGCACAGCACAACAGCCCGGTATCATCTTCCTTACCATGCAGGAGTTATTCGAACGAATCGAGGAGCGGTCAGGAGAAAAACACACCGAAGTATCCCTTTCATACCTGGAAATTTACAATGAAACAATTCGCGATCTTCTGGTCCCTGGTGGTAGCAAAGGGGGCTTGATGCTCCGTGAGGATACGAATAAGTCGGTTTCTGTCTCCGGGCTATCGAGTCACCATCCGCAAAACGTACAACAGGTGATGGACATGATCATGCGGGGCAACGAATGTCGAACAATGTCGCCAACGGAAGCCAACGCCACTTCCTCTCGGTCGCATGCAGTTCTCCAGATCAATATCGCCCAGAAGGATCGCAACGCCGATGTCAACGAACCACATACAATGGCGACATTGAGCATCATTGACCTTGCGGGAAGCGAGCGAGCTAGTGCCACTAAGAACAGAGGCGAGCGGCTACTGGAAGGAGCCAATATCAACAAGTCCCTTCTCGCGCTAGGCAGCTGTATCAACGCCCTCTGCGACCCTCGAAAGCGCAATCACGTTCCTTACCGGAACTCAAAGCTGACTCGTCTTCTGAAATTCTCCCTGGGCGGCAACTGTAGGACGGTGATGATTGTGTGCGTTAGCCCATCTAGCCAACATTTCGATGAGACACAAAACACGTTGCGCTACGCAAACCGGGCGAAAAATATACAGACTAAGGTCACGCGCAACGTATTCAACGTCAACCGCCATGTGAAAGACTTCTTAGTGAAGATCGATGAGCAAATGAACCTGATCAATGAGCTCAAAGCTCAGCAGAAAGAATCTGAAAAACTGGCCTTCGCAAAGTTCAAGAAGCAGACCGAAAAGAAGGACGCAGCTATTCGGGAAGGTGTCTCGCGTATTCGCAATGCATATGATCACTCGTTGCCAGAAAGGCAGGAGAAGATCAATACTATGATCAAATTGAAGCAGGTAAGCCGCCGGATCGGCATGTTGTCTTCATGGATTGCGGCTTTCGATACGGTGTGCGCGAACTCTGAAAAAGAGGAACCTTTATCAAATCTGCAAGCGATTCGGAAAACGGCGCAAGGTATCCTCCTTGAACTAGAGGGTAGTAGGCAACATTATCATCAGCGACTGGCGAAGAATAACTGGGACCGAGCTATGAACTCTGCTGTAGAGAACGCCATTCGTCAACTCAGAGACTTTGAGATTAGCGACAATAGCGACTTTGCCAGTTTCGATCGGGAGGCAGAGCTACTCCGGGCAAATGCGGAGCGAGAGGCTTTGTCCGCAGTGGCCGACCAAGACAAGGCAGGCGAGGCGGCAACAATTCAAGTTCTTCTCCAAGCTCAATTTGAAATCATTGCCTCCATTGAGCAGATAATGCACCTGAGCGAGGAGGAGGCAGTTGAAATGGGCAAGAAGATTCTTCTGAAGATGCTCAACTCGTCAGCCAACGTCGCAACCAATGTCGTGAAACCGGACGGCACACTACTGCCTGCTCAACCACTCAGTCCATTGAAGCATAGCTCTCCCAAGCAGAAGAGGAGATCGAGCGTAGCTCATCTTCCCACTGTGAAAGGCTTGGGGGCACCAATAACGTTTACTCCCGCTGCCCCGGCATCACCAACGAAGGGATCTCCACGACGACGTAAAGTGGGTGCCGGAAGGAAGAGTGTCAGTTTCTCGCCGAAGAAGACACAGGCAAAAACAATGAAGAGGAGTGTCCGCTGGAAGGACGACGAGCAAGATGGTGCCTTGACGGAGTATCAAAAGACGCCTCAAAAACCAGTTACTGAGACTATCCCTGAAGAAGCTCCCAGTGAGGAGCCCCAACTGCCCCGAGCCTCTCCAATCCCACGCGGAATTCCTGTACCCAGCCGAAACATCAGTCCTTTTGGCTCCTCTCCAATCCCGCCTCCTTCCAATGAACCAACGCTGCACGTTCAAAAGAACAATCGGTTTAAAGCGGGATTCCTGTCAAAGAAGGCCGGCAGCTCGCCTGTGGGGCCGCCTCCAACCTCCACTCTCCCGCTCTCTGACAATGAGAATTCGCCTTTGCGAGATATTGAAAACAGCAGTTTCTTGAATCGCAGCTCTTTGGACCGTCCGTCTCGAATCGCAGTCCGAACATCCAGCGGAAGTTACTCCAGTAGCCCACTGTCCGACAGCAGGGATAGCTGGAAGGCTAGCAAGGATGATGCCATTAAGATCACTTCAGCGATGAGACGAATTTCTGGCGGACAATTTGGCTCCGTTGCCTCTACCAACTCCCTCCGCATCCACCGCCGACGCAGCCCGACATCTGCAACCTATGGAAGCTCTCCAAGCGAAAACACAATGTTTACCGCGTCGCAGGCCAGGCGGATGGTCAAGAGTGAGAAAGAGCTTGATCCCAAGCCTAGGGTTTTGAGTCCTCGAACTCTTCCAATCATGAAAAGCACGAGTCATAGACGAACCACATTCGGAGGTGACATTCGGCCCCGAGATATCAGTCTTACAAGCAGAGACGCTATAAGGCTTAGTACTATGGCCGCTCCAAGCATCGAGCGGCCCCCGGAGACTCTCTACCCTAGCTCTGGAGCAGGCTGGAGGTAGTCGTTGGTTGTTGACTTACATTGGTTACTTGCGGGCGATATGGAGTATTTGGGACGGTGTTCAGGAAGACAGATACCACTATTCTTGTTATTTTTTCTTCCTCTCCTTCTTCTTCAATGTTCAAATCATCTTTACAGGGAATCTTGCCTTTTTTTTCAACTTAACAATGCATGGCCGAGGATAGGCCCACCCCACCGACAGAAAATGGGAACAGCTGGTGTAAACTTCATTGTTTTTCAATGTTGATAACTCTTTTTTGTACGATATGTGCCAATTTCGTGACTCGAAAGATTGAGAGAATTCTGAGAAGTTGTCTTGCTATTGCGGCCGTGGCTTTTGTTCGCCATACCATCGCATATCACAACTACTTCTATACCCCAAAATCTGGTGCGGAGAGCTTAAGCTCGATTATGTCATCGCGTCAAATGACGCCAGTTGAGCGTCGACGAAGCCATGGTGGGTTCTAATGAAGAAGACTTCTATAAAGAAGTTGAATTGCCTTCTTGTATCGCAGTGAGCCTCTTCTCTCATAAAATCCAATATCTAGTAGAAGGAAGCCCGCCTTTTCTCCTCATCTGACGCATCATCAACCCCCGCAATCGCAACATTCCGCCTTTGCCGCTCCCTCAGAAAATTTCCTATCTCCAATCCGACTTCCTGATTATTTGAAGTACATATTCCATCTGATTGATGGCATTTGCTCCCTCGGCAATTAGATCGACTTTGTTCTCACGGTGCTTTCGTACTTTCTCGACTAGCTCTCCTTTTCTATCCTTGACCTCTGAATCGGCATCTCGGAACATGTCCGACAACACGCAAAAAGCAACATTGGCCGCGGGCTGCTTCTGGGGAGTTGAGCATCTCTTCCGCAAGCACTTTGGCAATGGAAAGGGCCTTCTCGAAGCTAAAGTAGGCTACTGTGGTGGATCGACGTCTTCCCCATCGTATCGGGCTGTGTGCACTGGAAGTACTGGTCGTATGTTGCCTTTCTTTGGGACTCGTTGGTCAAAGTTATGATGCTCACATTATACTTTTATGTAATAGACGCTGAAGCTGTTCAATTAACCTTTGATCCCTCGGTCGTCAGCTATGGCTCCCTGTTGGAATTCTTCTACCGCATGCATGATCCCACGACCAAGGACCGCCAGGGCCCTGACGTCGGCACACAGTACCGCAGTGCAATCTTTACACATGGCGAGGAGCAGCACAAGATCGCGGAGGAGGTCACGGATAAAGTCTCCAAGCAGTGGTACAAGCAGCCTGTCTCAACGCAGATTATACCTGCAGGCCAGTGGTGGGATGCAGAGGAGTACCACCAGCTTTACCTAACCAAGAACCCGTCCGGCTACGAATGTCCTGCTCAGTAAGTTTCGAACTAGTTACGTCTGTGGATTCTGATATGTTGCTGACTTTGTTCTCGTATAGCTTTGTGAGAGACTTCCCTCCCCTCTCTTGACTATCAGCCAAAATTTAGATTCTGTATATATAATCCAATGTATGACATCTATGGTCAACTTCCTCAAATACTTCGTTTTCACATACTTCACACGAGAAAACTCACATCTTCACGACCAATTCGCGTATATACACGGTATAATCGCAGGCGTACGGCCTTTGGGCCAATGGGCAAGTCAGTATATGACGATACTGTTTATTTGTCGTAGAGGCCTGTTTCCCTGACAGACTTTGAAATTGCTCGAGATTTCCTACAGCATCTGTAAACAATGTTAGAGACTTGATAACGTAGTGTAGGAAGTTATGGATATCAAGGCAGCTCAATACACACAAATACCCAAGATAACCAAGCACCCACAGTCAGAAGGTGTGGGCTTCTATTTATACCAGAGACTTTAGTGTACTATGAATGAAGAGGATCTCACCATGGTTTATGATAGTCACAGTGCGTTATATCGCGAGAAACTACCTAGAGAATATCTTAGGAGATTATGAACTCGCTCAGCAAAGAGATGGATTCTAATGCTATAGTACCCAGTAGTTACTTTAAATCTACAGAGAAAGGGTATTAGAATCTTCTAGGGTGATAATAGTAGGATATAATGGCTTTAATAGAGTCATCTATGACTTAATTAAGTACAGTACTTCACTTTCTCTAAGAGAGAATATGCCTACAACCATTTCCTACTCTCATGTTTCTCTTCTTTCTTTCACTTGTTCCAGCCTCTTCTATTTCTCTTCTCTGCATCTCTCCTTCTTTGTAATCAGACTAGGCTCTGAGGGCTTATTTATCAATCTAGCTGCTCAATTACTCGCGAGAAATGTTCACCTTCCTCACAGAGTAACACTGAGACAATAAGGGTCCTTTGAGAAAACAGCAAATACTCTCTGCTCATCTTCAACTTCCTTTATTGACGTCTACTCAGCTCACATTGTCTGTCATTGATACAAAGAGCACCACCATCTGTGTTGATCTCTGCCTTGCCTTCTCGTCTGGCTGTACCTCTGACAACTCAGCGTCCTGGTCGCTCCCTCCTACAGTTTTCTGTCCGGTGAAGACTCTCATTTGACCCTTTTCAAAAGCGTAAGCAGTGAGTAACCCTATGGCTCAGAAAGACCTTGCTGTCCTGCACCTGTGTCTAACATTGGCATCATTGAAAACAGGATACGGAGCTTGAGCTCTCAAGTACAGACACCTCTCAACACACAACCGGGAATCTTCGACAAACTGGCTTAACATCTCGATCCTACCGACAATGGCGATGTATACCATTGATGGGGCTATGGCTGAGGCCTTGGGCCATCTGAATCGCATTGCCTGTCACGTAAGTCTCGCACCGTGGAGGTAATGGGGACGGCAAACTGATGACAGCAGTTCCGGAAGCATGAGCAACACAAGCCAGCCAATGAACTGGGAAAGTTGAGCATCATGATCGTCAATGCCTTCTCTGAGGGAATCGAGCATATTCCCGATAGCGACTACGTGCTCGACGACAGTGTAAGTACTTTCTGGTCTGTTACATGGTCGCGAAGCTAATACGCAATAGCTGCCTACCAGGAACATAGGTGCCGAAAACCAGCAGATAATGCGTCATGACACAATCCAGAAGCAAGCTGTTGCTGCCCTTATGAACGAGGTTGAGAAGGAGAACAAAGAGCCCGTCAGGGGCCACGGCAATCGAGCTGGAAGCTGGGCTCAAATTGCCGGATCCATGGCGAAGGCTCAGTGTCAATCAAAGGAAACACTGCACTATCTGTCGCCTATGTCGATGTCGTCTGTTTCTGGATCCAAGCAAAGTCATAGCGTTGATGGCGAGAATGGCGCGAGAGCCATGGATTTCTCCGGTGCACCACTCTCACCCGAGGTTGCTGAAGCCAAAGCGGGCGTCGTACGTATTTACGGCAGGGTCTCCAGGGAGGCGATCCGCTTCGTCACCACCCGTATCCACGAGGGTCCCCTGCAGGAGATCCGGGTTGAGACAAACGAAAGGACCAGAATCACCTTCCAGTATGCCTCTCACGCACTTGCCTTTGTGAAGTCAAACCAGGAGATGGAGGAGATGCTCGGATACGGGCGCTTTGGCACCGGCTACACTGTCGAGATCGCCGAGATCATCGATTGGAACGATGAACACCGTCGGATGAACCAGCCCATCCGAGAGCGTCGGCGCCTGTCTTTTGCGAGAAAGAGGCTGTTTGCCGATAACATGTCGCCGGAGAAATGGAAGTCGGACATTCGTGCCGTCGCTGGACTTGGCAACATCGACTTCCTCTGGGTTTTTAACTCTGGAAACGGTGAGTTTCATGTTACAGTTCCCTGTATATGGATGAAGGCTAACCATAACATAGCTACTGCCGTGTTCACGAGCACTGCCGTTGCTCGCAGAGTCCTGGAGGCCTTCAACAAGTGGAAGGAAACCCGTGCTGTCTACAGTGGTGTTTCGGTGACTTACTCCTCCGATCCCTGTGAAAAGGAGTTGGTTTTGGTCAAGGATACAGCACGGTCCGGCTTTGCGAAGAACCTGAACTTCGCGAAGAAATCGATGCGTTGATCATGTCGCGAAGAGGCGAAGAAAAAGTCGTGGTATGGCCACGATACTGATGGATGAAATCATGTGAGGGAACGAAGTGGATATATCAGGAGCCGAGAAGAGAACGGTTAAGCAAGGGCAATTTGTTCACGAGTCGGAGCTTTCTCCATAGGGAGGACCGGTGAAACCGTGGAATGGGAGCACGACACGGATGGTCCTTAAACTCGATGGGAACAAATCGTTCGACCTCATTGAGGTCGATATCAGTTTACAAGCCATTCCTGTTCAAATGAGGTTATGGCATTGTAGTTGAGCAGGTCATCCTACAGTAGATTGAGTCAGAATGTCCTGTAATGGCAAGATTTTAACTGTCTGCTATCAAGCACTGCTGTACGGAGTAGACTATCGTTTCTACAGAGTACATGTATTTCAACCTTGCGACTCAACTTTCAACTTAAATTATGTTGGACGGGAAGAGAGGGCAAAGTGGATAGATGTGTTAGATTAGTGCTATGAGAACATCGTCTTCATCTACATTGCTCAAGGCAACGATCTTGTTGGTTGGATGTTGAGTGATGCTGTAATAGTGACCACCGCATGGTGGAAGTTCCGAATATATCTAAGGTAGTTTAACCTCCTACTGTCCTTAGACTTGCGGCAATACCCAACCTCCTTACATGAAAAGGTTCATAGCATGTGCACATGTCGTAGACAGCACACGTACGCTTCCTACAATACGATGCAGTCGGCAATGATCATCATCAGGCGGGATAGAATAGTAACTCGTGATGAAGTAAGAGGTAATACCATCCGACAGGGTTCCAGATATGGCGTCGATATGATGTCTATTGGAATGTAGGTTGTCCGCGAGCCGAAGATTGTTCCACAATATGTATGGAAGGTTGATGGAAGGGAGGATGGATGACCCGGTAGTACTGTTTCTGTTTGTTTGTTTGTTGTACATGGGAGGTGCTGTTAGTAACCTTGTGAGGTTTAGAAGTTTAGAATCAGGCTGTTCATAGTGCTTTTGTTTATTAGAGTAAGGAGAGTATATGCTGTGAAACTCGTGCTGGCATGGCTGCAAGTAAAGGGGTAAATCAATGTGATGTTACCGTTCTCACCGTTGTTGTCCAACTCCAGCCAGCCGCCGTGGTATATCACCATGAAGCATGACAATCAAATTAAAGATGACAATGGTAATGCGTCACTATCTATGTACCTGATCGAATTCGATCAAAATCCATGGTCGGAGACTTGATTGTTACCTTCTTTGCAGCAGTCTTATTTGGTTGTCCAGTCGTAAGCGGTAATCATCGCTCAGCGGCATTCCAATGAGCGCATGGAGCAGACTTTTGTGGCGAGAGGTAAGACTTTTGTGGCAATCTAAAAATAAATCTATTAAATCCTTCAAATCCTTCGTGTGGAGTTGTCACTTGTCAGTTGTCACGCTTCTGGGAGTTAATCCAGGGTATAATCACACGTTCCTTTGGTAGAGTACTCCTGGTAAGTGCTATATTTTCTCTTTGTCATTGCCAACTCATACCAAGTCAGCAGTCGGTCGGCGGTCGCTAATCCAAGAAGGAACCAAGAAGCCAACCAAGAGTCCAAGAAATTGGAAACACTTGTTCTTGACTCTACGGGGTAGAGGGAACAAAATGCATAGTAGAAGTAGCGGTATTAGACTATTTTGATCCTAGCTACCTCTCTACAGTTCATATCAAATACGGAGTAGACATAAGAGATTATCTGATTGGCCGAGAGCAGTTCATCGATTTGAGCATGAATGGTGGGTGCAGGTGGATGGATTAAATCTGTTGTGTTTTCTTAGGGGACTGTCTGTTTCTTCCTTCCCACTTGGTGATCGATTAATAGTCCGCTATATGGGGTGAGACAGGTTGGAGGTCTGTTCTTAGTGGTCGGGTGTCTCGTTCGGCGTCTCCTTTAAGGGTCCCGTGCTTGTCTTGGGCGTATTTTATGACTTTTCATTTCCACAACAACACTTTTACCTTACACTGGGTAATTTCTTCTCGAAAGGACAGAAAAGTCAAGGGCTACTGGAAATGAAGGGTAGCGCCGTGAAATTTAAAAACCCATTGTAATTGACTTGTGCTTGGAAATAATAATGGACTCTTGACTCTTCAGCAGGCAGAAGCCGCAGAATTGACTTTGGTGGCTGTGGGTCCTGGCACTAGGCCCTGTATGTATTGTAAATACAAGGCTCTTGTCTCCGACTTATCAGCGGGCAATAATACCTTACCATCCTGATTCGGTAGGTAGTTGTGACTTGTGAATGGACTGACTGTTCTCGAAATTTCGCCCTCAGATGATTCGGATGGTTGAGGTCATTGTCTCTTTCTTGAAGAAGTATGATCACAACTATTGTCATCTTCGATCGGAAATCAAGATTATTCCATCGTCGGGTAGTGGATTGACCGAATGCGGACCCTGTTCAGGGCCTTCAGGGTCAAGTCGACTCCAGATGACTTGAAGCTGCTGTATGGAAACGGTGGGCTAGTATGACACTCACGGCTGGAGCATCCGTCTACTTTAAGACAGAATAGATACTCCAAGGTACAAGTTGGTGGATTTTATGCATCCAGACAAGTGATAGTCGATTCCAGGACCAATAATCTTCTGATGTCTCTAAACTATATTATTATTATCGACACTTATTAAATTCATTCTGTGCTTGTTTCATTATTTAAAATTCGCCCCCCCGACTTCTGATCGCTTCTCCTTTTTCTCCTCTTGGTTTGACGGAAGATTATCACTACCTTACGCTTGGTACTACTTACTGATCCATCCGGAGACAAGAGTCGACAAAGAGCTCAAGAGGGGCAAAGGAAAAGAACCACACTCGTTTCTCTTATTCTTATTTGCTTCTCCCTCTTTTCCTCCTCTTCTTTCCCCCTTAATTCTCCAGCGATTGCTGATTCCCCTCGTTGAAATCTACCGCGGCCTTTCGTTGATTGGTGCGTCATCTTGATTGCGCTCTGTATTCGCCAGCCTATTTGCATACTTTCTCCATATAATCGCCCACTGTTCCACTCTGACCCTCACGGTTCTGGGTTTGTTCGGTTCAACTCTCGCTCAATCTTTTGGTACGTTCCATGCATTAAAGATCCCATAAAATATTGTAGTCAGACGGGTTCTGTGTTTCTCATTACTGATTCTTCTTCACAGTCCCCCATTCGTCCACCCTCCTGGTGATCTTTCTTTGTCTCTACACATTTTATTCCCCAGTCTCTGTACATATCCATTCTCTTGTACAATATCAGCCACCATGGTGCGCATCGGCTCTTCGATTCTCCTGGCCACTCTGGCTGCTACAACAGTCTCGGCTGCCTCCGACCCTCCAACGTGCAGCCAGGACTCCCACTGCCCTGAAGAATGGCCTTGCTGCTCTTGTAAGTTCAAGACTACCTAGTTGCTCAAACCTAACCTAACCATTCCTCTACCTCAGTGTACGGTCAGTGTGGTACGGGCGCTTACTGCCTGGGCGGATGCGATCCTCTCATGTCATTCTCTCTCGACTCCTGTACCCCTGAACCGGTTTGCCAGAGCAAGTCCTACAAGGACTGGTCGAACCTCGACAGTCTTGCTTTGAACAGCAAATACCTGGGCGATGCCAGCAAATCCGACTGGGTCTACAGCGGTTATCCCAAGGTTGAGGATGGAAACCTCCTGCTCACCATGCCCAAGAACAGCGTCGGCACCCTGATCGCAAACAACCACTACATTTGGTACGGCAAGATTTCGGCCAAGATCAAGAGCAGCCGTGGCGCTGGTGTGGTCACCGGTTTCATTCTGCTGTCTGACACTAAGGACGAAGTCGACTACGAGTTCGTCGGTGCTGACCTGACCAATGTTCAGACTAACTACTACTTCCAGGGTATTCTTGACTGTAAGTTCAACTGTGGATCCCGGGCCATGGTTTTTGCAATTTAACTCACATATGTTTTTTTCTAGACAACAACGGCGGAAACGCATCCGTCCCTGGTGGTGACACCTTTGGCACCTGGCACGAGTACACCATTGACTGGAAGCCCGAGGCCATCACCTGGTCTGTCGACGGTGTGGTGAAGAGAACTCTTAAAAAGGAATCGACCTACAACGAGACCAGCAAGCAATACATGTACCCTCAGACGCCCTCCAGAATGCAGCTGTCCCTGTGGCCCGCTGGTCAAGCCAGCAACGCCCCGGGTACCATTGCCTGGGCCGGCGGTGAGATCAACTGGGATAGCGAGGACATCAAGGACCCCGGTTACTACTACGCCACTTTTGGCGAGATCACTGTCGAATGCTACGACCCTCCCAGCGGTGCTGATATCAAGGGCAGCAAGGCATACATCTTCAAGGACAAGGCCGGTGTCGAAAGCTCCGTCCAAATCACCAACAACAACACCGTGCTCGCCTCCTTTGGCGCTACCGGACTTGACATGGACCTTGGCGCCAGCTCTTCCGCTTCGGGATCTGCGAACAAGACCAGCAGCGGCGCCAACACTGTCCCCTCTGGCAATGGTGGCTCTGGAAACGAGCCTGGCAATTCCCAGAGCGGTAGCAGCGGCTCCGGTACCAGCACCTCGGGCAGCTCTGGCAGCTCCACCGGATTCAGCCAGGGCAGTGAGACCTCTGCCACCAGCAATAAGAACGCTGCTCCGTCTCAGAACGAGCGAGTCCTGAATGGTTCCTTCTTCGCTGTCCTGGTTGCCGTTGTTGCTCTGGTCACCCTGTGAACGGGGTACTTGACACTTTCCACGCTTTTTTCTTGGATATTCTTTCTTTATATTTTTCTTGCCCATGACTTGGATATTCCTGTGCATGCATTCTTCCCGTCATCTCGGCGCATGTCCTACTTCTTGCCCTATCCTTCTTGTTCTATACCTGGCGTTCCCCTCTCCCTCACAAGCCGACCGGAACGCCTTTGATATACACTCGATTAACTAGTTCATTTTTTGACCCACCGTTTCTGATTTGGATGTTTCATGTTAAAGTAATGATGTGCGCATGGAACGACCCTGCGCCCACCTCGAGAGACCGGTCTCCACGGCGAGTCCGGCCTTTGGATATACATACACTACACATACGCATACGCATATGCATATGCACCATTCTGCTAATACCCTCGGCCTGTGATGGAGGCTTATTTCACTCATGTTTCGACTATTATGATTGTCTCTGCATCGGTTGGTGTTTGACAGTGTAATACCCTAGTCAATGCATGATTGTTACATTAGAGTGTCCCTGAAGTATTCCTTTAGTGAACCCTGGCCAGTGACGTAACTACACAAGCTCTCTTCCTTCATCCCACGCTATTCCTACATACGTAGTAGAGTATACCGCCCTCTCCCCACACGATCCTTCTACTCATGACCACTCACTATCCTTCACGATCCCACAATGCATCACAGAGACCTGTGCGTCAACACAGCAACGTTTACGTCCCAACTGTAACAACCACACTTCCAACTCTACATCTTCTGTCAGCTGTACCGCTGTCTGTCCATGCATCAGTACTATCAAAACCGGACTCGACGCCACAGAGTACTCAAACATCTGAAAATACAACAGCTTCAGCTTATCCCGAGCCCCAAAATACACATACACCCGACTTATCAACCAACAGTGGCCGTGGACTGCAATAAACAGTTATAGCCGTCTCTATATGACTCCCTGTTGAATCTAAAAAGGTACATACGACCACAGGGTGTGGAAAACAGGGCTTCCCGTCCGCTCAGCCGTACTTAAGCCACACGCCGGCCGGTTAGTAGTTGGGTGGGTGACCACCAGCGAATCCCGGCTGTTGTATGTTTTCTTCTTTTATTTTGCTTCCTGTCTGCCTGTAGATAGGAATGGTCAGTCAGTGTGGGTCGATCTCCCTCGAGACGCCGATACCCCTTTGTTGGAGGTAATTGTGTTTGGTGGGAGGTGCCTATGGTTGGTCAGGAATGGAGAAAAAGAAGGTAACTGAACCCGATGGTGTGATTGGGATGGTTTCCACAAATAATGTCATTGATGCTTGATATGATAGTATGTCCAAACGCCGTGCTCCTGAAGGAAATGAGATATAACTTTGTTCAATCAAATCAGTGCATTCCTCCGCACCCGCACTCCCTCTTCTCCATGCCGTCCACCTCCAGAGAGCGTTTCCTGAACTCTCCGTGGTAGGTATCCAGGCCCTCGGTGCGGACGTTCTCGCCCAAGCGATCCCCTAGCCAGGCGAAGGGCCGGTCTACTTCACCGCCGGCGAACGACCAGGCGCTGGATGATTGTAGGTGCTTCGTGGTGTTCTCCACGTCCAGGTCAAGGTAGTCTGCCATGAACTGGCCGATCTCGGTATTTTCGTGGTTCCCAACCAGGGGCCAGGCATCTTTAGAAGAGGATGCATAGATGTTGACGTCCACACCTGCGACAGTTAGCCGATCTCCACTGCTCCATGTTACAGAGGCTGGTACTTACCAGAGTGGCCGTGGGTTGACCAGCCAATCTGCGCTCTTCGACTGATAATGTCGGCAAACTGATACTGCGAGCTTATCGGCGAATTTGGATCGAGGATAGAATCGATCTCCTCATCTGTGGCATCGGTAATACCTAGACCCTTCTCCAAGAGCTCTCGAACATAACGTTGCTGGTTGTTCTTTTTCGTCTCCGTAGAGAGAAACTCCCGAAGCTTGTTGTCAATAAATTCGGTGGAATGGCTGGCGTTGGCCAGAACCCCGGGGAGCCATTTGTACTCCGGATATGTGGTATGCAGCTGCCGAGCGGCCGCCAGGCCACCCGTTTCATGGTCAGATGTGCTAACCACAACACCGGGCGTCGAGTCCTTCTCAAGGAAGTCCAGCACTGCAGCGAATGCCTTATCGTACGCAATAACCTCGTGGACCTGCGCTGCGGGATCATTGCCGTGTCCGGCATGATCAATACGAGAACCTTCGATCATCAAGAAGAACCCTTGCTCACTATCAGCGGTGGCATCGCTTAGTATCTTGAGTGCAGTGCGGGCCATCTCTTCCAGAGACGGGTAGACATCGTTCTGATTACGACGGTCGATCTCAAACGGAATGTCCTTCTCCGCGAACAGACCCAGGAGGGGCAGCTTGGCTTCCGATCCGCCATTTAGTGAGTCAAAGCCCTTCCGATCATCGAGATAGCTGTATCCCTTCTCCTTTGCGACGCTGACCAAGTCGCGATCGTCTGCCCGGCAGCTTCCATCGGTCGAATTAGGCAGGAAATGGCAACGACCACCACCGAAGATAAGATCGACCACGCGCCCGAGCGGGTGCTCCCCAATTTCCTGCTCGGCGATCCGGTCTTCGTATTGTCGCATGTTAACGTGCGAAGCAAAACAAGCAGGGGTGGCATCGGTGATCCGAGTCGTCACAACAAGTCCGGTCTTGTAGCCGGCCAACGACGCAGCCTCGAGGACGGTTCCACAGGGCGAATGATCCGGAAGCACAGAGATGGCACCATTGTAGCTCTTAAAACCGCAAGAAAAAGCTGTCGCACCGGCAGCCGAATCCGTTACCAGACTAGAACTCGACCTCGTCCTCGAAGTTCCAATGATGTGGCCGTCCAGCACCAAAATGTCGTCAATCGGCAATCCCTCGGCGAATTGTCTATAGCTTCTGGTCATGGTAAGACTTGTAGGGCCCATTCCGTCCGACACCATGAAGATCAGGTTGCGTTTGCCGGTCGGCTTCCCTCCCGGACCCCAGGGGGTTCTCGAGCCAACGTTCGGCTTGCTCGTTTCATGCTGGTAGACGACTGCGAGCACAATAACAGCAATTGTCGCTAGGAGCGCCCAGCTGAAGAGACCGACTTCTCGCCAGAAAGGCCAACTCCGTCGTTCCTGGCCTCGCCCGGTCCGCTCCCCGGTCAACAGTGCGTCCTCCTCTTCCGCATTCCGAATGGAGTTGTTCTCCGAGGAAGGGCGCGGAGCCAAAAGAGGCTCGTCTCCCGCCATACTAGCCAGGATATCTCAGGTCGAATTAGAGAGTGAAATCAACGAGATTTATTTGATGCACTGAATCATTTAACGAGCGTAAAGCGAGAAAGTGAGGAATCCTGAAGCTGGGGATCAGGAGTCCCTTGTGGCTGCAGCTGCATTGGCCTTGGCAGCTCACGGGACTAGGAATACGTCACGCGCTGATTCGCTTGATAAGCCGCGATGAGATAACCAACTTACAGTACTCAGTACTCCGTACATAAGGTACCTCTCGACTGCAGCTAGAATAGGACCCGAATTGCGTCTAGGCACTGATTAGCTTCTGAAGTTCTACGGTGATGAAGATGTACAATGAAGTATTGGGAGTGTATGTATTAGATAGTGTACAAATAGCGGACAGAATGGATGGGTATAACAGAAGCATCAATGGCCGATTCCACTCAAATATATTCATCTAGTAGAAGAATGAGTCTTCTACTTGCCATTCCACCCAATAGGAATCATAGCTGCAGCAATCTCCGAAACGCCTCTCTCGGTCGCAAGCAGATTAAACTGCGCAGCCGCATTCCGAGTATCCAGCACCTCAACACGAATACCCAGGGAATTGATATGTCGTCTTGTTTCAGGAGACAAGGGAAAGACCGAAGCCCCCATACCAATAAGCAGCAAGTCTAGCACACAAAGAAATCCACCATGGTCAGCACGCCTTTGGCAGAGTATCGGGGAAAAGTGCCGACTCACCAGGACGAGGCCACACAAGCCCCAGGAGCCCCCACGACTGCTCGTCCACCTCAAACTGGCCCTTCTTATTCAACATGTCGGATTTCGTGCCCTCATTGACTTTCCAGGGCCTCCAGGCGAAAGCCTCCCCGCCAACGAGCAGCACGCCATCTCCACCGGTAACTTTGACCCCACTATTCAGGTGGAATCCGGAATCAAGGCAGGCATCAATGGCGGTCGTCGGCGCGGGGATGTTACCTAGCACATTGAGCGCGGCAAAATCTGTCTGCGTGTCCTCCTTTGAAGGCGGGCCTCGGTCATGGCTGGTTGGCTTTGGGGTATGGGAGCGAGGGATCATTCGGGTCGGGCGGGCATGGTTGCTATTGTTGCGGCGGGAAGGCCCTAATAGAGTAGTTGGTCGTATGGCATAGCGGGATCGAGGGATAGTTGAGCAAAGACTGCCAGTGTTGATGCTGGAGATGCTGGTGCGCAGGGCTCGGAGTAACTGGGGTGATGGAGGTTGCATCATCGAGGCCGAAATGATTCCGCGGGTGAGTGTAACCCAAAGACGTTGACTGTTGAATCCCTCTTCCAGCGATCAATTCTCGGTGGGATATCTGTAAATCTGTAAATGATATCTGACGCTGACCGATTCAGTGGAAAAGGATGCCCAGGAGTCGAAAAAGCTGTTGAGCTAGAATGCTTAGTGCCTGGAATTTCAGGCCAACAAACCTGCATCCGTACGAGGAACGGTGATGTAAGCGGATTAAGCGGCAGCCAATCGAAGCCTGCGCAATGGCAATCCGCCCCAAACTCATCTTTGGGGACATATGAAGGCCTCAGGCGTCAAGCATATCACTGTTTCCTACGGAAAATTGCGTTTATGAATTCCAGGAGTAAAGCTGCCGAAGAAGTCGTTCTGGCGATGTAATTAGATAGGTAGTCTATGTTCTTGCTATCCAAGCATTGAACCCTTTTTGTTCCGCCTGTGCCGCAAACGCAAATTAAAGACCAGGCATTTACAAATTCCCAGAAACTTCTTGCCATCTCGTAAGCCACTCGGAACGCCAATAAACTCGATAGTAGGACGGCAAGACAGCACAGAAAGGCAGAAAATCAAATCAATCGGAAAACCCGAGAATGGTATCCTCATCACTCCGTCAACTCTATAATGACAAACGAAATCGCTCTTCATAGTATGAACTGTTTCTTTACCCGAGAAGAATAGAGACGGGGATGGATGACGCTGTAACCGTTTTCGTACTCTACCCTTTCTGGCTATCATCCGAAGATTTGCCGGAATATTGACCCTGCGCTGGTCGAGCTGTGGCCGGATGATCTTTGCCGTTGCGATCCTCGTCAGACTGGCTGGAGCTGTCGTCTCCAACAGCAGTCGTAGATGCACTTCGCAGACGTTGAGCGCGATCTTGAAGGACCTGTGCTTCTGCGGCAGCGCGCTGGGCTCGAATCTGTTTGCGCCACATGCTAGCATACCGGCCTTTCATAGCCAGTAGCTGATCATGCGTGCCACTTTCTGCGACCCTACCCTCGTGCAAGACCAAGATGCGATCCGCCGTGGTAATAGTACTAAGGCGGTGAGCTATGACCAGCATGGTGCGGCCACGGGAAAGAGTCGATAGCGCGCCTTGGATGTGCTCTTCGGTCTCTGTATCCAGTGCGGCCGTCGCCTCATCCAAGAGGATGATCCGGGGGTTTTTCAAGATGGTTCGAGCAATCGCCACCCGCTGTTTCTCTCCTCCACTGAGTCGGAGACCACGCTCGCCCACCTTGGTGTTGTAGCCATCAGGGAAGGACATGATTTTATCATGAATGCTGGCAGCGCGACAAGCCTCGTATACTTCCTCATCCGTGGCGTTCTGGTTGGCATATTTCAGATTGTACATCAATGTTTCGTTAAAAAGGACCGTGTCTTGCGGCACAACTCCGATGTGTCTTCGGAGCGAATCAATCGTAATTTTCTCCACATCGTGTCCGTCGATTCGGATGTGTCCATTTCTCGCATTGTAGAATCGGAACAGGAGACGGAAGACGGTTGACTTGCCACCGCCTGACTCGCCAACGAGTGCTGTGGTTGTGCCCGGTTCGCAATGGAACGTAAGGCCATTTAGCGCAGGTTTGCGGGTATCGTACGCAAACTCAACGTCCTCGAACTTAATGTCACCTTTGCATACAGCCAGAGGCATTGCGCCAGGCATATCAACCACAGTGGGCTGCTCCCTGAATAATTCTAGCATTCGCTCGGAGTTAATCAAGGCCGATTGGATTGACCGGTAAAAGGTGCCGAAAAAGTTGAGAGGCCCTTGAAGCTGTGCCATGTATGTGAGAAGAGAGACAAATTGGCCGACATCCCGCTGGCCGAGAGAGACTTGATAGGCGGCAATGAAACATGCGATCAGTAAACCCAGCATGAAGACGGTATTCTGCGACGTATTCATCAAGGTCAAGGAGAAGAGAACATGGTATTCGGCTTTTTGATAGTCCGAAACGGCGCCCCGATATCTATTAAATTCGTAGTCCTCTGCGTTGAAATACTTGACGGTCTCATATGAGACCATAGAATCGTTCCTGATCCACCATGTCAGCCTTCAGATTCCGCCTGATATTTTATGGGTAATACTTACTTCACAGCATCCTCTTGCCTCGACGCGTTCACCATCTGTCGTCTGATCTCCGCTCTCCACTGGGCCATGCGTACGGTAACATAAAGGTAGCAAAAGGTGACGATAGTAACAACGAGTGCATAATAAGCGTCAAGGGCGATAAGCAAGTATCCGATGGCGACACAGAGGTCTACCAGCATTGGCACAACCTGAAAAGTAACTTGTTCCAGGAAGGTATTGATAGAGCTGCCTTTGCTCAGGGCAGATAGCACCTCACCGGTTTTCTTTCCCAAGTGGAAGTCGAGACTGAGACCGTGTACGTGTTCAAAGGCAGCCGTCGATAGCTCCATGTAAGAATACTGGCTTACTGGAATCCATAGGCTAGACCGCAGCGAACCAATCAAGCCCTGATTGCCTTGTAGCCACCGATAAAGAATGTAGAGACAGATTTCAAACCACGGGACACGGAAGTCACCATCCGTTTTCGACAAGATGTTGGTAATCACTCCCACCTGATAGGGGACCAGAACATTGACGACACGTTGGAGAACAACCAGCACGAAGCAGATGATCACAATGAACTGCAATTGACGAGACTTGGAAGGCCACAGGTAAGGAAAGAATAAAGAATAGCCGCTGAGATATTCCCACCAGCTGGTTGAAGGAACTGTGGTGGGACGGACCCATGGATCGGTCGGTTTGGAAGACTGCTGGTTTCCTTGAGAGGCATGAGTCGAGCCGTAAGTCGTGCCATTAGTGCCTGTTTCTGCGTGCGCGGGATCGAGCAATCCTGTCGACTCGGTTGGGCCATCGGTCTGATCTCGGGCTGCCTTCCGTGCACTAGTCCTCGCACTGATCGAGCAGAACAAGTAGATTATAACCAAGCTCGCCAAAATGAGTACTCTTATACAATTTGAGACGACCTCCATTGACTCCCAACACGTCATGCCCTGCCGTAGTCGACCACCGGAAGGGTTCCCTACCACGGGTTCATGGTGAACGGTGGAGTAGATCGAAAGGGAGGCCCCCACAATGGCCAATTCGAAAGGGATTGCGACAATCCATGGAATGAGCTGGGTTGAGGACGGAGAGGGTTTACTGTCTAACAGAGAGACGAGGATTACCGCGTAAACGAAAAATGACCCCACAACATAGATCTAACATATCTATCAGCCGCTGGGTCGACAATCGACGCACCAGTCGTTCAAGCCTCGAGTTGTCTGACTTACCACCACAGCCTGGCCACACCACCAGTGCTCCGATCTGGCAACCATAACATGAGCCACGTTGATGGCGGCATCGGCAACCAAAGTGACGAGCACACCAGCCGACAGCCACTTGAAAAGCAGCTTTGCGCTCTGAGAGAACTTCTGTGTTTCCTTCACGACGACCATTGTGCTCCTTGACCGCTTCGGTAGAGGTCGTCCACCCGGTCCTGTGCACACTGCATTGCGATTTTGGGTCACAGTTCTAGCAGTGCGAATGGAGTTGGTCACAAAAGCCACGACAAAAACAAGGAGGAGTATAATTGGGGAGGCTGTGCGAAGATACGCCAACAGCTCACGCGTTCCATGATGAGAAGCCATCATGATCGATCCTCCGCGCAATATCCGACACAATCACACTTTCATCAAAACGTTTCCATGACACAATTGCCGTATTATTCCGTCTTGACCGAGGGATACGAAAAAGAAGCGGTAGGGACAGCGGGTTGGAGTAGGAGCCGGGCCGGAAACGACTGTCAGCGTAGGAACAGAGGCCAGAGGGCAGTCGAGAAGTAGAGGGCCTGCGGATTAACTGTTATGTAGGCTTGTAGAGACTGAACGAACGCTGCAGCTCTTCGTTATTTCCCCTTCCTGGTCGTGATAACGAACCTCGGTACCAATTCAGGCGACGCAGAACGATAAAGGCAAGAAAAACACAGTGAGAAGAATAGAAGAATGCAGACAATAGGTACAATAGAACAAAAAAACGCGTGTTGATTAAAAAGCTATACGTGGGGACGAGGACACGAACAGGGGTGAAGGAAAAACCCCTACTATATGGTGAAGCACTGGACCATACAAGAGATAGAAGGATAACGAAAGAAGAGGAGATCAGGAAGGAGAGAGGAAGGAGGGCGAGAGTGAAAGGAAAGGTAGAGCAGATCAATGGAGAGATCCAGCTTCAGGATTGATCATCGAGGACGAGGGAATAATAACTAGTCTGTCTGGGTGGAATGACGGTGTGCGGGTTCCGCCATGCAGGATCCGGACTGGAGTCGAGAACTCTCTGTTTTACTCCCTGGGACTGGTTTATCTACTCCATAGTCTGGTTAGCTCCGTTCGAGCTGCTGAAGCTTGTGGATCCTGGGAGGCGAAATTCTAGCAGGCGGTACGGAGTAGTCTATCTATCAGTACTAGTCAACTGCCAGATAGATACTAGTACTAAATAAATCAAATCAAATAAAATAAAAAATAATGTTAAAAAATATTCCGACAGCAGCA
The DNA here is from genome assembly GCA_012656285.1 of Aspergillus fumigatiaffinis. Lineage (NCBI taxonomy): Eukaryota > Fungi > Ascomycota > Eurotiomycetes > Eurotiales > Aspergillaceae > Aspergillus > Aspergillus fumigatiaffinis. The sequence goes on along the minus strand of JAAAPX010000005.1, from coordinate 284,395 downwards.
GAAAATTCCAACCAAAATCGAGAAAATTCAGTGGGCTGCAACAGCTGTAGGTTACCTTGGTATGCGTCTCCGCCCATATCTTAGGTGTACGTATTCCTTAGGTCGGATGACTATCTTAAGGTATCTTTCGAATACCTATCTTTTGATCGATCCTGTGGTCTGAGAGTTTCGTTGAATCTTGATTTCCCTCAAAACTATTCTCTCTCAATCCACTTCGCGGGATCAAGGATCGTGTCTAACTCGTCCCTGTCATTGTTTGTCTAGGGTTGAAGCATGAATGTCCACGGAGACGCCAGTTGGCAAGGTTCTCAAGGGATTCTATAAATTGAACAGACAATGTCAGAGCTTCATGCCCAAACACTACAGGGGTCCAAGAGCTCCACTGAAACTTATGATTGGCTTATGGAGCAGAAAGACCCTTCCGATGGAAAGGAGTGATTATGGGGTAGAATGGAAGAGATTGGATGTCAGAGATGAGCTTCATAACGCAAGTAGTGCTCGTAGTCCAACCTGTCGGGAGACGATGGACGCTCTAGACTCTAGGGTGAGACGGAAAGACGACTGGTCAGCAGGCGCAAGGAAATCGTTGTGGAACGAGTCAAGATAGATCTTCGATATACCACAGGTACTAAATATTTACTGCTTACTTCGATCGATGAATGGGTCCGAGCTGCAATCAAACCATGCGGCTTTGTTTGCTGAAGATCGTTGATTGCCAGCCTTATGGGTACTCTGGACGCTGGACTACAGTCCAAATCCAGCCTTATATGTTGGATTTTCGATTTCCATCTTGGTTTGAATCGCATATGTGAAGTAACTACATTTGATGACGCTGGTCTAGCACCTTGGACGTTTGACTCTTAGTTTAAAGTGATATTCCCAGTGAGAGACGTGCAGCCCAGCATTTCAATGCCTCGAGTATGAGAGGTATTACTCTGCGTAAGTGGCTGACAGCAGGTTGAGGCTTTCAGGGGTGGTGTACCTCTTCAATCACAAACAACGTTTCGGGAATCTATACCTGGTCTTGGAAGTCATAACCTATCTGCAGATCTACCTGACTACCCAAAGTACAATAATTAACACCTAGGAGGAATATGTCGAGATCCGAACCGAGCTCTTTCGTTTGCGTAGATGAGGCCCTGGTTAGGCCGTTTGACGTTTGTTATTTGTTTTTCCCTGATTAGATAGTTTGTCCCACCCTTCAGTCCCGAGTGACCGGATGATCTAAAACATCTCTCATGGTTGGTATGTACCCATGGATGTACCACATCATCATGGATGTTTAAGACACAAAGCTCAAAGCACTACACCACCAGGTAAAACTCAAGTCTCAGTCATTACTAAGAAGAAACCCCGATCTAGATAGTGGACTAATTAGATTGCTCGAACCAAGTACTTAATTTAACTGAATTATCATTTTTTACCTTTTGGTTGGTGAACTACAACCCATATGTCTCGAGACAATGGATGCAGAAACCTACCAGACCGCCTCTTATCATGCATGCATACATGCATGCATCCAACGCTTTGATATTCGATTTGCATACATCTAGATGTCTACAGTAGTACCTCTCTACCTAGGATTTAAGACAACACATTTTTTCAGACCCATGATCTGGGCTGATATGCAGTCCTTTTCACCTGTCTTTCCCAACGGCCGTGCACAAGAGGTATTATTCCAAGGATTCTCCTTGTCAACTTGCTGGTAGCTAACTGCTTATGATCTATCAGCTGGACAGGTAACATACCAGTGTTTGCCTTGGACAGACTGCTAACTGGTAGTACCTTGCCTACTCTATCTGCCTAAACTCCCCCTAGTACGACGAATTCTCAACCTGAGTGGCTGCTATTATTATTTAGTCTCACAGTCTTAGGTAGTCTCAGCTTCATGAGCTCAAAAGCCTCAGATTATCTATCGATTAGCTGCTTCCCGCCTGCAAACAAATGAACCCACTCTGGACGCTAATCATTCCGCACCAAAAGCCCGCACATCACGAGTCCTTGCCACTCTTTTTTTGATCCTCATCTTCTTCCGTCCATCGATTTGCGACTATTACGCTAAGGTACTCCGTACTAGATTGATCATTACCATCTGATTACATCGATAGAATGTTGCAATTTGTCTACAGAGGTACATTGATCCATTATTTGACAGTGTGCCAAGCAATCAAAGCATAGTGTGGAGCATTGCAATTGGCCTGTTCTCTTCATTGCCATCAACTCATCATCCATCATAGGCATCATCCTCACTCCTTTGTCATCCATTCCTCCCCTCTCTCGAGCTTGCAAGCATCATCCAACCAAGTACCCCTTCTTGTCCGTTTCCTTTGGAGCTGCTTTTACTCGGTCATCCGCTGTCTGGTTCCAACCAATAATAATAACACCAAGCCTACATGTAACTTTCTACCTCCAATCCCCAGCTTCCTCTACTTTGAAGGCATACACAATTCCGCACCTTTCTTGCAACTGCAGTGGCTCCGCCTCCCCCTTTCTGTCCCCACCCCCAGACAATCCATGGATTGCTGCCATTATTGACCATCAAGTGACTAACTCCCCCGTACTCTGTATCATTCTGTGTTCTGTTCTACAGTCTTTGTAAGCGTTGTGCTGTTCATCTGACTATTGCTGGGTACCTACCTAATGATCGAGGATGAAGCTTCGATCTTCATCAGGATGAGTCTTGATCGAATAACCTTGTCTCGATGCTGAGTCGTGCATCATTTGATCCACCATGACCGATCTTCATCGACTGCCCACTCGTGGCAACACTTCTACCTCACATCAATCTCCAGCTCCTCCCCCTCCCCCTCCTCCTGCGCCTGTGCATCAAGGCCAAAAATACTCCCATCGAGCGGCCAATGCTCTAGCAAGATTTGCCCAGCCCTTTTTCTCTGGGTCTCGGCCCCCCAGCCCGCAGACTTCAACGGGTCGTGCAGACCTGTCTGCTGGTCCCCGCTCAACCAGGTCCAAGTCATTGTACGGCTTTCTTTTCCTTCGGTTTGGGTTTCTATCATTCTAATTTTATCATTGTCACACCTACTTCCCTTGCTTGGCTTTACTTTCACCACTCCACCGCCTATTAGGCTACCGCTGGCATAGAGCTTGAGTTCAAGCCTCTTAGAAACGATCGAACTAACGTCAGTTCTAGACCTGGGGCATCTCAAACTGTTACACATAAGACCGGTATCCCCATAGCCGCCCTAGACATCTCCCCGCAACGCACGCACGCCGTCATTGGTGGGAAGGAAATCTTGAAGACCATTCGCGTCTCCCCCGACCGTCTGTCTGAGGAATTCAATCTTCGCAATGCTATCATCAGTTACTCCTCCACGCATCATGGTGGGAGTGGGCTTTCCGCGCGGCACAAGGACCAGCTGACCGTCAGGGACGTGAAATGGTCACACGGCAATTATGACCGAACCATCGCCACCGCTGTGGCTAATGGTCGCATTGTCGTCTATGATCTCAATCGGACTGGCTTGGAATTTTGCCGCTTCCAAGGACACAGCCGTCAGGTCCATCGGCTAGCTTTCAATCCTTACGCTCCGGCGTTGCTTCTGTCGGGGAGTCAGGATTCTACGATCCGGATGTGGGACTTGCGGACAGCGTCCGCCGAGCGTGGAGTGTCGATGTGCGGGAGCAAGGAACAGTACATTGGTAACAGTGACGCCGTCCGTGACATCAGATGGTCACCGAGCGACCGATTCGTGTTTGCGACCGCTACGGACAGTGGTGCGATTCAACTGTGGGACTCGCGGAAAAACAGTGCTCCCTTAATGAGGATTACTGCTCATGATAGACCGTGTTTTTCAGTAGATTGGCACCCGGATGGACAACATGTTGTCAGTGGCGGCACAGACAGGCAGGTCAAAGTCTGGGACTTCTCCTCGACTGCTGAACGGAGACAAAAGCCTACTTTCCAGTTCAGGACACCCCAGGCCGTCCTCAATGTGCGATGGCGCCCGCCTTCCACAGATAAGGAATCCGGCGATTGGCAGTCTTGCCAGGTGGTCACGTCGTACGACAAAGAAGATCCACGCGTTCACCTCTGGGACCTTCGACGACCGCATATCCCCTTCCGGGAATTCGATCGGTATGACGCTCACGCTTCAGACCTGCTCTGGCATTCCAAGGATCTTTTGTGGACAGTAGGCGAAACCGGTGCTTTCACACAGACCGACATTCGTTATGCTCCGCATGTGATCCATCAGCGGCCCACGTGCGCCGTCGCTTGGAGCCCTAATGGAGAGGTGCTTGCTTTCGCTCAGAAACGAGCTCGGCGAAGTATAATGGGTCTCAGTGCTACTGACTTCACAGATCGTCTAGAGATGGAGCACAGTAGCGGAGAACCTTTGGGCCAGAGTCCGACGGAAGACGTCCTTGATGAACCTTCGTTTATCTCCATTCGCGCTCGACCCAGTAAGCCCAGTAGCACTCGTCCTTCTAAATCGCTGAGCAGTACCCCGCCGGGGGCTCCCGAAAATCCTTCCGTTCTTCCGTTGGGAGAGACGCTATCCAAGATCCCTCCACCTGGACCACGCCAGCTCGGTGTAGTGGGTAGCCTTCCCGGAGCCACCTCTGATCCTGTGGTCTTTCGGTTCCTCGCTCGCCACTATTCTCCCTTACTCGAAGCTCCCGAAGATAGCCGCAAGCATGCGGACTTACTTCGCGCCTTGTTGGACTCGCTGACTCAAAATTCAGAGCGCGCAGAGGATGTGTCGCTGCCCAAGCTAGCTCAGACTTGGAGGATAGTCAAGTTTGCTGTTATTCAGGAGCTTGAATCCAGGGCCAGGGCGCAACGACAGGCCCCGGAAAGAGGCTCACGCAATGTCAAGAAAAAGCTCTCCAAAGAGGGGCAACATGCCGAGCGACCTCCCGCCCTGGAAGATGGGAGGACTGACAGATTGAAAAACCGCTTGTTCAGGGGGGTAATGGAGACGGATGCATCAAAGCATGCCACAACAGAAACTGAAAGCACGTCAAACATCACCACACCTCTCGCAAGACCCTTGCCGGACTCACCCGTCGAGTCACTGCGTAGTCCGCACTCGCAAATGACCTCTTTGAACGATGACGCTACAGATATTGAGCCCTTACCGCCCTCTGTTTTGAGCTCTAACCAAGGCACCATGAACACGATGAACTCGAACGGTTGGTCGTCAATGTCAGATGTCGAACCCCATTCCATACCCCAATTTGAAAAACGCCAGTCAGAAGCAGGCGATAGTTCTCTCGGTTCGTTCGAAAACCCGCCACGAGACCTTGTTGGGACATCGGCGATTCAAAGTCCGGAAAGTGACCAAAGATCAGCACCGCGGGCCATTAATCGTCTGGCGGACTGGCGTGTTCGAAATCACCCGGATTATGTCAAAGGAGCGTCAGAAGACGAGTTTGACCAGAAAATGGAGGACAAAAGGGCAGCGATTCGTGATTACAAGCTCTTTCCTAAGAAGGTCTTATCGCTCGAGTCACATATCGAGCCCCCAAGGCCACCGCCTTTCCACCGACATGAATCCTCGGAGAGCTTTCCAATGTTCTCAGAATCTACAGGAAGCTCACACCCTTCCAAATCACTGGCTACATCGTTTTCCTCTGCGGCAAGACTGTACGATAGCTCGAAGATTGCTGAAACGGATGAATCCGTCATTGAGGACTATACTCGCGAGCATGAGAATCTAGAGCTTGCTCACACCTCCGTATTGAACGAACAGGCGCTTCGGGATGACGGATTGTTTCAAGAAAGTGTTATTGATACTAGCCGTGTTCATCTGGAACGTCCTTCGAGCCCTCCGCAACTTCTAACGGAGTCTAGCCCCGTGCAGATTCCTAAGCACAGCTCAACATCGGCAAAGAATGCACCGAATTTTCGATCTATACCTGAGTCGACGGAGGACCTTTCCGAAGTCGTTATCCCTTTCAGCCCCGACCTGAGCGGAAACAAGCCTTGGGGGCCAGAGATACTGCTGAAGGAAGCGATCAGGTATAATCACAGCAGCACCCATGTCGACATACAGTCTGCTGCCCACCTACTTCAAAAACTACGCATGCTCTTCCAAGAATGTGAGCAACTTCTCCCAAGGGAGGAGTGTGAGCTCATCTTCAAAACCTACCATGAGCACCTCGTACGCCAGTCGATGTACCTGGAGGCTGCCGAGCTTCGACTTCTGTGTGTACCATCCTATCCAGCGGTGTATGAGTATGCCCAGACAAATACTTTCATAAATGTGTTCTGCTTCACATGCAAGCGACCATACGAGAACCCGAGACAGGATAACCGTCGCTGTTATCAATGCAACACCCCCCAAGAGCCTTGTGCCATTTGCATGAGCGTTGACCCGCCGCCCGACTGGATTGCAGAGCAAATCTCATCATTTGCCGACTCCGAAGAGCACTCCGAAGCTACCTCGCATTTGCTATCCTCATCGCGATCCTCACTCAAGACGGAGCAGATCCCTCCCTCCGAGCTGCAGCGTTTGGATGGTGCATTGCTGGGCGATTATACCGTTCCTCGACCAATGGGTTCCACTCTCTGGACATGGTGTCAAGGTTGCGGCCACGGAGGCCACATGGCTTGTATTACCACGTGGTTGAGCGACCCTTCCGTCAGTGAAGGGGGTTGCGCCACCCCTGGCTGTATGCACGACTGTGGACCGGGACCACGCCGTCAGTTCAATCGCGCCGTTTTGCAGGACGAATCGAGAAAGCGAGACGCTGCTAGCAGAAAAGCCGGATTGGGGTTCGTCAAACGCGACCCATGGGCAAAAGGCGAGAGTAAAGCGGTCGAAAAGGTCCGTGGTATGCTCGGTGTTGCCGCATCAGGCGGAAGCACTGTTTCACCTGCGTCCGCCGGGACGGGGGCAGCGTCCTCGTCTGGCATGATGTCACCTAAGAAAGTACGATTGGTGACGCCGAGCGAGCAAGGCAAGCGACGAAGTGGTCCGTCGCGGGCCAGCACCGGGGGCAGTAGCGGAATCAACATCTGACAACATCTGGCGAGTGCCCTTTGTGTCCTTATGAGTTACTGCATACATGTATAGAACTTTTATGATGTTCACTCGTGGGAGTCAGGTTATAAGTTTGATGGTTAAGGAGTTGTGATAGGTGACTAGACGCAGCGTCTTGGTTCCGGCGAAGGAAGATAGACGGATCAAACGCTGAACAGAACATGATATCCAAAATGCGCTCCAAAGCGCTCTAGAACCACAAGTACCTTGAAATATTCACAACACATTCTCTTATAGACAAGCCCAAAGCTAGCTTAGAATCTTCTTTTCTTCTTCGCCGGAGCCTTGCTCTTCGCCTCAAGCTGCCTTTTCAGTTCCTCTCGTTTGCGATCAGCGCGCTCCTGCTCCGTCTCCTGTGGCGGTGCCTTCACTGGCGAAGGGGATCGCCTTACAGCATCTCGCCGGGAAACCTCGTCGCTCTCAGACTTTGCTGGAGGCGGCGGTGTCGTCGTCTCGACCCGACTCTGGGAGGAGGCAGCTGGGGGAACCTCAGTGGTCGTGCGGGCTTTACCTCCGATCATACCCAGCTTGCCCGCGCGTTTTTGCTTTGGCTCTGGGGTGAGGACTTCTTGCGATTCCGGCGAGAGAGAAGGCTGAGGAATTTGTTGTGGTGGTGGTTCTTTCTTCTTGCCTCCGATGACGCCTAGGCCGCGTGGTTTCGATGCAGTGGTTGCACTTGCGCTTGGTTTGGGAGTGGTTGCTGCTCGAGGAGGAGATGGTGAGGGTGGAGCGTCGTGGTCAGTACCCGAGTCCGTTGCCTCGTGCTCATGGGATGCGAGATCTGGTGGTGGAGAGGGCGGTGGCGATGTTGGAGACTTCTTCTTGATCTGCTTTTTACCGCCTATGATACCCAGTCCTTTTGATTTCTTTGATGGAGGCTTCTGTGACGAGGGTGATCTTCGTTTAATAGGTTCATCTTCGTGATCTGTCTCACCGTCGGTTCCAGCGGTGGTAGCAGTGGTAGCCGGGGATTGTCGTCCAGGTTCCTTGGCCTTCTTGAGCCTGGGCGGTGTCTCTTGACGCTGAGGCAATGGCATTAAAACAAGTACAGGGATACCTAATGCTTGCACGCACCTCAAACTCATCGTCATCATCGAGATTATCGTTGTCTGTGTCCGTGTCCATTTTTGAAACAGGCTTCGTGGGCTTTTTCTCCGCGGTTTTTGTGGCTTCTCCACGCTTTGGAGGCGCTCTGGGGCTAGCTCTGGTTGCTGTGAGCTTCACCCACCAGCTGTCTGGGGGTGGGCCGAGTCTCTCTATCTCTCTGGCCTCTCCGGATCCAGACACTTCCGCTAGAAGGTTGGCAGCAACAACTGAATCAGGCGACAATTTGGCGACTTCGTCAAGCCAGTCTTGTTCATCAAAGGGCGCCACTCCTTTGATGTAATTGGCAGCGTGGGAGAGTAACGTATCCCCGTGAGCTTTCCGCAGCCCAGCAATTCCAGGAAAGATGCTGCTCAGATCGATACCCATGCTCTCGATCTTATCGAAAAGCTTTCCTAGTACCCAATCTTTCTTACTAAGGTGGTCAAGGAGAGTTCGCTGGCGCGACTCCCACCCAGCTTCTGCTCGAAGTAATGGGAGTATAAAATGCTGAGATGTAGAAGATTGCGGTTCCTTTGAAAGATAAATAGTCCATATTAAAGGTCTCAACGGTGCAGGAAGCTTTGTTGATACTGTCAGTTTCATAGAATCCTCTCGCAATCCTGTTTCTAGCGATGCAGTACAGCCAGATTCGCCACTTAGAGCTCCACCTATCTTTCCAAGAAGCACTTCAAACTGTTCTGCGTCTTCGCTCGGGTCAATCGTAGTAGCATCTTCATCGGCTCTGTCGAGAATGTCCTGGCGACTCATATGCTCGGCCCATATATTGGAAAGGTCAGTCATGTAAACATCGTAATTATCTAGTGTTCTGGAGTATCTTAAAAGAAGAGGAGGCAAGCCATCCTGCCTTGGAAGATGAAGTCTCCTCCATTTTGAGGACATCATCAAAATCTCTCACTGAGTAGATGTATGTGATTATTATCATCCCAGGCAGCACTCCCAGCTGTATTCGACGTGATGGCGGAGCGGAGCACGTGCCGAACTGCGGAAACTCTGCCGCTCGGTTAACCTTCCACCCCGGAAGCTTCTCCAGAGTCCAGACTATTCGCGGATCTTCCAAAGTGACGGTCATCGCGACGTTCAACAAAAACAACTGCTGCGACTGAAAGTCTCTTTAACAAAATCCCAGGCGATCGAACCACGAGGATGTCGTCGCGACTGCCTGACAGAACAGGCTCTAAGCGAAGCCGCTCTCGCTCCCCTTCATCGTGGCGCCAGCCCCAGAAATATCACCGCAAATACGACGAAAGAGACCGACACCGGGATGGTAGAAAATGGGAGGATGGAAACAGTCGATCGTCGCAGCCGCCGGTAAGGAACATGCGAGACCAGGTGCGTCTCAATCAGTTACAGGAGGACGAGCAAGTGCGTGAGTGGGTGGCGCAGGAGGACATGTTTGTTCTTAAGCAAGCGAAAAAGAAGGCCGAGATCCGCGTCAAAGAGGGTCGTGCGAAACCAATAGATTGGCTTACGGTTACTCTACGAGTTATTGATCCAACACGAAATCCTCTTGACGACGAGATTGCGGATTCAGAGCTGGATCTGGTGGACCCCGATGGCGTTTTCGAAGGGTTATCTCAGAGTCAATTACTTGACTTGGAGAAGGATATCGATACATTCCTGAGCTTGGAGAAGAATTCACAGAATAGGGATTTTTGGAAAGTAAGTCTTATCTGCGTCTTGCTCTCATTCGCCCGAGACTAATCTCGTGCCTGCGTTCAGACAATGAAGGTTATCTGTCGAGATCGCCAGAAAACGACTGCCCCCGAAGGACGTGCTCTCAGCTCCGTTGCCGCTGACATCAATCGACTCTTAAGCCCGAAAACATACGAGCAACTCGAGACCCTTGAGGTGCAGGTCAGGAAGAAGTTGGACTCGAACGAGCCTATCGACACTGATTATTGGGAAGAGCTTTTGCGCAGCCTGACGGTATGGAAAGCTCGCGCTAAGGTGAAGAAGGTCTATCAGGCTGTGATCGATGAGCGTGTCAGAGGGTTGCGCAAACAGCAATATGAAGAGGCTGAATCTATTCGAAGGAAGCTGGCTCCTTTTGCACCGGTCATTCAGACATATCAGGAACGACCCGAACAGCTTAGTGAGATCGAACTGCGTGATCTAGATCCCGAATCATTGCTCCAGATTCGTCCAGAGGATAAAGGGTTGGAGATATTGGATGAAGGGGCTTTCCTCAATCAAGTCGTAAGTTGCCCTTGCTCTTGTACCTGTGGTCCCAGTCTGTTGCTGACTGTGCTTGAAGGCACGCGAGCGACAAAAGATTCTGAAGTTGGGCTTTGTTCCCCTCCGTCAGCGGCAGACGGAGAGACCCTCTGCAACTTCCGCAAGCCAGACAACGAACATGTCTGCTGCTATAGCATCCACCCGCTTCTCATCGATTCCCAATGAGGATTTCTCGCAAGCGACGAAAGCTCTTTACGAGAGAGAGCTTGCTAAAGGAGTCAGTGAAAACGAGGAGATCTTTACGGGCGAGGAATCTGTCAGCACGGGTGCGCAACCGCAGTGGGCCAGCAAGTACCGGCCTCGCAAGCCGCGGTACTTCAACCGGGTGCAAATGGGGTATGAGTGGAACAAGTACAACCAGACGCACTATGATCATGACAATCCGCCACCAAAAGTTGTCCAGGGCTACAAGTTCAACATTTTCTACCCCGATCTTATCGATAAAACAAAAGCCCCTACGTACCGCATTGAACGCGAGCATGGACGGAAACGCGGACAATCATTTGCCGCGGCTGGGGAAGAGGATACGTGCCTTATTCGATTCATGGCTGGACCCCCGTACGAAGATATCGCATTCCGGATTGTAGACAAAGAGTGGGACTATAGCGCCAAGAGAGAGAGGGGATTTAAAAGCACGTTTGACAAGGTATATCCTGGCGCCCCTCCTATTGCACTTACAAGTACTGACATCCCAAGGGAATTCTACAACTTCATTTTCAGTTCAAGCGAGTAAGCTTTCTCCCCAATTTCCTAACTTGAGTCGCAGTTGCTTGTCAGGACAGCAGATACTGATTCGTTATAGATCTACTACCGGAAGTGAAGTGTCAACGCCGGCTTACCGATCGAACGATCTCACCGATTTATATCTCTTGGGCGGTCTGGGTTGTGGTCACCCGCTTTCAATGTCCCAATAACTACGTACCTTGGATCAGGTAGATTCCATACTCGCGAATATTTCGGTTCAGGGCAATCTGCTGCGAGAGGAAGTCCTGTTCTATGATTGGCCGGGAAATACTAACCGTCCGCTTCTTCACTGGATCTTCGGATGGCCGACCACGGTGACTTTTAAGGTACCTTAGGGGAAGGGCTAAGACGTGTCATACAAACCTACCTTGCCCTTGCGGAGATGTCAACTAGGGTCTGGCTCCGGTTCTATGACCGCACTCGCATATGAGAGGTTCCACGTGCGGGAGATCACTATCTGATGGTTAAATCCACTTCATCTGCAACCCCTTTCAAGTGTTGCACTTCCTCATCCCCTTCCTCCTTTGGGGGGCAACGCTTAAGATGCGTAAGTACTTTTTCAACTTCGAGCGGTGCTGATGAAAATCACGTGGGAGCCTGCAACGCATCCTTGGCACCTTATCGCATTTCGGATCGTCGCCACGAAATTGGAACGGAGAGGGTTGTGGTGAAGCGGCGGCTATGTGACACCTTATGCCACCTGCAGGCCGTTTGACGGCTTCCGGCTGGACGGGGAACAGAGGAATTGCTTGAGTATCTGCAGGATGGATTGAAAGAGAAGCACTTGGTGTCCCTCAAGACCCTGTGGCAATATCGATTCCAGAACGGCCTGTGTCCTGTGCCTCTTTCTTTTTCTTTTTCCGTGCTCTCATAGTTCCATTTTCGGGTTGTTCCATGTACTAAAGTATGTACCATAGCAAGACTCTCTGCAGGCGTCCGCTACCCGCGAGTTCTAAGCTAATCCCGGTCGGCCTAGCTTGTAAAAATTTCACTAATTGATCCGTTGCAGCCCTCTGTAGTACCAGATCCAGTCCCTTCACAGTCATGGAGGTCATTAGTTGCGTCCCTATACTGGATCCCTGTTCCACGGCCTGGGAAAGCATTTCCTGTAGAAGGAATGGATTGAAGCACGACCACTGTATGAGTCTACCACACTCAAGATGCATGACGGCCAAAAACTAGTCCCCCTACGTCTCAGACCCTTTCCCCCTTGTTCGTTGGAGCCAGATGTGCATGAATCTGTCGGGTAGTCCCCAGCAGAAAAGGCGACAAGAAGGAAGGACGTCAAGTTTAGGTATGAGCTGGCACTCTACGCTTTTACCTCATGATAGTTCACCTTGAATGACCTGCTGCATCTTCTCTCTTGCTCAGTGGTCCCGCCTTTTTCTTTCTTTTTCTTTTTCTTTTTCCTTTGTCTTTGGAATACCTGTCAATTTCTGGGGCTCTTCGAATTTTCTGCTTTCTATCTCTTTATTTTCGCATTTACTCTCCACAATTCTGATCTACTCTTCCCTGTATCTAACGGGGCCATCCCCTCATCAGTGCGATTGATCTTTCTCTCTCTCCTGTGAGCCAGTCTTACACCTTATTAAACTCTATTACTATTATTCTTCTCTATGGATATTATCCTCTGATGTCAGTTCAACAAGGTTGTGTGCAGTTTCAAAACAGCCTGTGATTGACATTAGTTTGTCTTAAGACCAGACAATATGGTTCACTCCAATCCCTCCTACGATTTACCCGCAAACTACTCTGAACAGGGAGCTTATCATCATTACTCTTCACGGCCGTCACAATCATCATCCCCCTCTTCTGATGGCTCTTTAGCAGAGAATCCTGAGAATTCCAATCCCTGCTCGATAGTGTGGGTGAATTCAAGTTCAAGCAGCCCAGAGACCCTGGAGACAGCATTCACTTTTCCTGACCCATGGGCGCTCAGTACGACTCAGGTTTATCCCCTCAGTGCTTCTACTTCGCCGCTGGAAGCTCCAAAAGATGGAAATCTTTGTCTGTTTTCATACTGTGATGAAGGGACGTCTCATACGATGGCGCCCTACATCAGACCGGACCATGCAGAAATTCCGTTGGGATACCCTCGTGCGACTGAAAGTTCGTCGGACTGGATTCATGGAGTAGAGGGCCACGGTCGCAATGGCCCTGATTCTCAAATCTACCTTACGCCTTCACCAGCCGCTGAACATTTTCCACCACACCCTGAGACGATGCATACCACGCCCTCTCCTGCAACAAGGTCAGCTACGTCTTCCAATTCTTCACAGCACGTCAATCGGGAGAGAACAGAAGTTGAGCGAGAAATCGAGCGCAATGACGCAGAAAAGAATTCAATTCCAGACGACAGTGGCCCCACAGACCTTCCCTATTCTCATTTGATCGCGGAAGCTCTCAAGACCGCTCCTGATAGGAAGCGTACACTTCAAGAGATCTACAGCTGGTTCGAGCAAAATACAAGCAAAGGGAGAGATCAACGCTCAAAGGGATGGCAGAACAGTATCCGGCACAATCTCTCAATGAATGCGGTATGTAATCCCACAGATCTCCATAGTTTTACCTTTTCTTTGTTTTGATCTCTGTTGGAGTTGCGTGCTAAGATCTGACATGACTCGCAGGGGTTTGAAGCCGTGAGAGTAGAATCTCCCAATGGCAAAAAGGCCGTGAACTACTGGCGCCTCACGGACGAGGCATACAGGAAAGGCATCCAGTCGACTACCCGGTACAGGAAGCAAGCGAATCATAAGAGGCCTTTGGGCTCGGATCCGCCGGCTCCCCAGCGCCAACGATCTGGGGCGAAAGGAGGGAAGGCGACCAAGATTGCAGCCAAGTATCGCGGCCAGATGTTTTTGATGACAGGAGGCCAGCAGGACGCTGCACAAAGGGGACGACTGTATCTGCATCCCGCCCCTCTGCAGCCGCAGCAGCAGCTACCGTCACAGATGGTGAATCGCCCTCCGTACCTTCGCGCAGCTACTTCTGTGGCGACAGTGTCACCAACCCGTGCGTCGGGTCCGGCCACGCTGATGCATCGACCGTCAGCGGAACAGTACAATTTGGGTAGCGTCATTGGCTGCACGGAGGCCCCCTCCATGTACCCCTATGTTCTATGACATGGCGGGGCCTAGCGAAGAGTATTGTTTTGCATATGAAAAGCGGGATTGGAGGTTGTTGTGGAGTCTATTCGCTCCCCCATTGATTACCTACAATTAATAACCATGGCTGGTGGGCCGGCCCGGAACCCTCATCAGATCTTCGGCTCAGTGTATGACAATTTCCGGACTATTGAGAGGAGAGAGTGGGCCGCAGTCAAACAGATTTTCGAGACACCGGGGCCAGTGCTCTGACACTTGACTTGCATAAACTAAACATGTACTGTAGCTGACAATTTTCAATCCCAGCCAGCATTTGTTCATGAATTCATGTCGATGCATTTTCCTTTTTGCTCGTACTTTTTTTCCCATTTCTGGCTTAGTAGGAGCGAAAAAAGTTGCTGGCGCGTTGAAGATTTCTTATTTGTTGTGCCTTGGTCTCTCCAGGCTGATTTGATTTGTCTCTTCATTTCATGTCGATCATGTGGACAGTAATTGCAGACTCTGACGCGACGATGATGGTGATGATAATTATAGGGTAATGCCAGTTCCGAACAGACTCTCAGCATCCATGTCAGCTTGTCGTAGGACTCGCGTCATTGAGGACGGAGGATGCTGCCCGATGTCCTCCGTATAGATCGTTCATCTACACGAGTCAGAACACAAAAAACATGCCGACATAATACATGCAGATAGAACGAGGCAGAAACGATCCGAAACGATCCATTCGGCGGAAGATTCAGCCGTCCTCGAGCTCAATTTTCAGCCATACAGTCGGGGACTGGTGGTGTTTCTGCCTTGTGATTACCTACGCAAGGCATCTCGTTGATAACGACAGGGAGCTAAGGTGGCATCTTCAAGGGTGTGTGCATGTTGTATGTATGGTGTATGTGGAATATGTAAGTAAAGGTCCCTAGGGGGTGGTGGGGTCGATTGACAGTTGGACGATCCCTCATTACGCCTGAGACAGACGAGATGAGAAGAGACTGCGTTGTCATCTCGTTCGTCTGGTTGAAGCAACATGGAGAGCTGGCGAGTCATCTCTCCAGAAGACCGAATATCACCAGCGCGCTAGATGACCCTAAGGCTCTAAGCACGTACCATTGGCGTTTTAGCGCAGAAAATTAAACTCTGCTAAAAGGCTATCAAAAGTACCATACAAATGCCTAACTGACAGGTATCCAGAGAGAGAGAGAGAGATAGAGTCTACATATGTTAGATATTAGAGTCTGACGTCTCATGTATGTAAATGCTGTCAGCCTGTCACATCCGATTCCAACTGGGATGTAGCTCCTTACTCTCACTATCTCAGTCGACTTCGTGGATGTCAATCTGCCATTGTAATGCAGCCAAGCCCAATGGCGCGCAATGACAGCGCCTGACAGAGTGACCGCTGTGGATTCGGAGTGGCTCTGGACTTGATTCGATGGGTTTCATTTCTCGTGTGCTCTGTTATTCGATGGTTCGAGTACGATATCCGTTTTTCTTCTGGCGTGGATTGTACCAGATAAAGGAGGTTGAGATGAGCATCCATGTCAGATCCCCTGGCATGGGTCGCTGATCAAGGTCATTAACATCTGACAATGAGATTCAAGGTCTTAGGTATGATGACACACTCCTCCTCGAGTAATTACAGTATCCCTCTACTTATCTGCGAGCTGGACTGCTTTTTCCTGCAGGAACTTGCGACATGAACTCCACTGTCAACCTCTGCAAAGCGATCGATCCATTCATATCCATGGGTAATCACTTACTTCATGCTTTCAAAGCTTCAAAGAAAAGCCAAAAGAACGTTTTCTATGAAAATAGCGGCCCGCTCCGAACTCTAAGCTGCTTGACGTAGTCTACTTGAGGGCAAGGGGCCGAGATACAACCTAGCCCAGCCATTGTCCTACAACTACAGAAACCGATAATGATCAAAAACGTCGCTTTCCCATCACCCTTCTATTGGCGGGCTTCATACTCTGTATGGTGATCGACTCTTAAGTGCTTGATGTATTCTACGTCGCCATGAACTAGCATCATGGCTTGAGCGCCATGATCGGAGATTCAAGGTGAAAAGCGTAAAGGAGACCGCGGTCTTCCTCTGTCTCTTTCTTTGTTGTGCACCATGTGGTTTATTATTGTTTTTCCCTGCTTTATGTTACTGGGGCTTATGGGATGTTCCTCACGGTGCGTGCTGTTCATCAAAGAATAGAACATGATTCCACTTCGGACTAGCTCGTTGCCTTTACAATTATGACAGGGTTGCCTGAATTCTCCTTCCACCTGTCTTCACCGGATCTTAAACGCCCGGGGTTGTCACAGCAGGGATCCATTTCCGAAATAGCATATCCCGTATCAGCCTCTAGGCTAGGTTATATTCGGTGCGTACTTATTTCTCACCCTCTCTTGCAGTTGCAGAGAATAGTTGCTAATGGTTACAGTCCAATCGGGGACTCAACACCATTTCCGCCATCCCTCGAGCATATGATCTTCTTTCTACATCCTGCACGGGGATCTGCTTATGTGGATGCTATTATAGATCCCTCAGGGTATCAGCACGCAGGTATAGCTGGTTTCACGCATCACCAGTCCGGTTGACGACCGGTTTCCGTACCGAAGACAAGGTTCTCACGAGAATCACGGGTACCTGGGGCGCGAGAAGAAGGGGCTGATAGCTGAGTGACGTCCACACCGCTTCCATAGGATGCCTACAGCAGTGTAATCTGTACAGCAATGTGCATCATGTGTCTGAGCCGAAAAGGTATACATGTGTGATCTTTCCATGGCTGGTTACATAATTGACAGGTGACATTCCTCTGTCGATCAGCCTTCAGTGACAGATCTCTATCTACTGATAGAGCACTACGTCCCAATATCTCTCGGGCGGTGGACTTACAGCGCAGCGTCTTTCTTCTGTCGGATATAAATCCTTAGAAACGCCGATTAGTGGAGGTCGTAAAGCCTCAAACGATAGATGCATGACTTAAGACTCATGCTGACGGGGCCCATTGGTCCTCCCTCAGAGCTGATGACCGACTCTCTCCAGCCAGATCCCCCAAGATCTACAGCACAGCAGTCGATTTTACAACCGTGGAACACCTTGTTAGACCCTCAGCTATGTACTAGCTCGCTGCATGCCGTCCTAATAGCCGACCAGGATTCACCCGGTCTCGGTACCTGAAGGTACTTTTACGCGGATAAAAAAGGGATATTGTCAAATATACATCGACACGATTTGTTCAGTGATGAATTCAAGGATGCGTATATATGTACGACATGATCCACATCCCGTACATAGTTTCATATTCTTACGGATTGATGGGGTGAAAAAGAGCAATCTACCAGGTTGATAGTTGCCTTGTCGAATGGTGATCGTGATGGTAGACTTGTATCATTGATCACGAGGGAGCCCCGACACCATTCATCCATCTGTGCGCTCTTCGAGAAGGGTATTGTTACTTCTGCCGTGAAGAATCTGGTCCTCCCTTTCACGTTTTGCCAATGTAGCACGGTGGTACCGGAGCAGTAGGTGTCGGGTCCTAGTACATGTACGAGCAGCCACCCTCTTCTAGAAATATATTATCGTGCCCGACTCTCATTTTCACACACCTATGCTTTTTCCAAATGTCAGTGCTGTGTATATTTTCTTTAGACAATATTCAATATTTTGACTGGGTTTATGAAATCTTCTTCTCCCTTGAGTAGAAATTGCATGTACGTTGCATCGTGCTCCAACATATTTTTCAACAGCAATTGATGCCTGACGATTCAGGCTTCGGCACATCGGAAGACGCTGGCAATTTGCCATGACTATTCAAGCATGACCATCGCAATCTTTATCTGAACCCTGAACAGATGACTTGAGAGTCCTAAGGTAAAGGAAACGATTTCTTAATGACCAACGAGTAATCCGTAACTACGTTATTTTCAAATGAGGTTGGCCTGCAGAAGTGGAAAGCTACGCATCCGGACAGAGTGAAATGGTTCTCTGATGACCGTGATCCTTATTTCATCGCTGGATCTCTCGTGTTTTCCCTCTGGACAGATCAACACAGTGACAGGGAGAGCTGATAACTCATGGTGAAAATGAAATTTCATTGATAGCCACGACCATAGAAGGTTCGCATGCTAGCCGTGCCTGTTCATCTTTCATCTCTAAGAGAACCGTACCCGGCTGAATTTTTCCATATCATTCGCTTCCCACTTTAAAAAAGACCAACACCGAGAACAAAACGTAATCCGTTTAGCGCTTGCCAGCGGCCTTCTCCTGAGACTCCTTGAGGACCTTCTTGACGATCTTCTGCTCCTCAATCAGGAAAGCACGGACGATACGGTCCTTGACGCAACCGGCGCAGCGAGAACCACCGTAGGCACGGCTGACGGTCTTCTTGGGCCGGGAGATCTGGGAGTATTCACGGGGGCGGAGGGCGGGAATCTAAGCATTGTAATCAGTGATCCTGCTCATCTTCCTATCAATTGGCTAGAGGCAATCAAATGTGCGCTTTCCGTTCCCGAACTTGTCATCTCGTGACTCGACAGTACGACGATCGAAGGACACCCAAAAAAGCGCACAGAAGACCGCTTCCTAGCCAGAACTTCACTCGGGAGCACTCACGCCGGGGAGCTTGATGCCGCAGTCACCGCACTTGGGAGCAGTGCCCTTCTTCTTGATGTGGAGGTAACGGAGCTCGCCGCCAGGAGTCTTGATGATGCGGACCTTGTTGGACCGCGTGTTGTACCTGTAGAACAAAAACCTATCAATATCGTGCTTTTAAGGGCAGACTCGGAACCGATGTGTCTCGTCGCGCCAAATATCATGCGATATGCCACTGAATTAAAGCGAACAACGCCGATGATGAAAGCGACGCAGAGGGCATAGGATTGTGAACTTCTGGGAGGGAATTTCAAACGTACGGGTTCCGTCTCCGCTGTAGAAAAAAGGGGAATCAGCATTTCATCCAAGTAAAAGATATATTCCAGTATAAAAACTCACGTATTGCAATCTGTTGTTCGCCATTTTGATTGTCCTTGAACCTCTGAAACGGTGATCAAGAGATTGGCGGCGGCGTCGTCGGTTGTCGTCGTTGTCCTCGTAGAATTCTCAAAGTCATCTGGATTTGTGTGGGTTTCGCTCGGAGCCCTGGAAGGCCGCGCTAGCGCAAATTTGGCGAGCTTGCGCTAACACTAATATGGACTAGCGTCTTTCCGCGGAGAGCCGCCACCTCTGTTCAAGCTTGCCCATCACCAAGAAAGGAGCCAGAACAGCGTCTTCCATCACCCGTTGTGAGAAGGGGATCGTTCGGGAGTTGGGATTTTCTCTTCGGGGCTATCATTTCATCCTTCCGACGCGAATATATCTTTATAACCATCAGTTTTGTGAAGTTCCGTCGGTGCTTTCGTCTTGACTTTGATGATTTTTCTCGACGTGGTTTGACGCGACTTTGTTCCAATATCAGAGTCGACTTAAGTCGAAAGCGTCTTCTTTCATTAATCGCCATCACCATGGCGTCGTTGCCTCCTCCCCCTCCCCCCGGATGGGGTGCAGCCCCTCCTTCCATGCCTTTGGCGCCGCCGCCGCCAGGATACCAGCCCCCAGCGGATCCGAATGTCGCAAAGTTTGCTCAGAAGAAGAACGAATGGCTGCGGACACAGCGCAATCGGTTTGGAGAGAAGAGGAAAGGCGGGTTCGTTGAGACACAGAAGGCGGACATGCCTCCAGAGCACTTGCGGAAGATTGTCAGAGATATCGGCGACGTATCACAGAAGAAGTTCAGCAATGAGAAGCGCAGCTATCTCGGCGCGCTGAAGTTCATGCCTCACGCCGTGCTGAAGCTGCTGGAGAACATGCCCATGCCTTGGGAATCGGCTCGTGAGGTCAAGGTGCTGTACCATGTGAATGGTTGCCTTACGCTCGTGAACGAGACCCCGAGGGTCATCGAACCGGTTTTCCATGCTCAGTGGGCTACCATGTGGGTGTGTATGCGGCGAGAAAAGAGCGACCGCAGACATTTCAAGCGGATGCGCTTTCCCCCTTTCGATGACGAGGAACCTCCCCTATCGTGGTCGGAGAATATCGAAGACGTCGAGCCCTTGGAGCCGGTCCAGATGGAGCTCGACGAATCCGAAGATGCCCCCGTGTACGAGTGGTTCTACGATCACCGGCCGCTACTTGATACCCCTCATGTCAATGGACCAAGCTATAAGAGCTGGAATTTGACCCTTCCGCAGATGGCAACTCTCTATCGGTTAAGTCATCAGTTACTCAGTGATGTGGTCGACCAGAATTACTTTCACATGTTTGACCTCAGCAGTTTCCTTACGGCAAAGGCCTTGAATGTTGCCATCCCTGGTGGCCCACGCTTTGAGCCTTTGTACAAGGACATCGACCCCAATGACGAGGATTTCAGTGAATTCAATGCGATCGACCGCATCATCTTCCGAGCACCCATCCGGACGGAGTACAGAGTCGCTTTCCCTTTCTTATATAACACCCTACCGAGAAGCGTGAAAGTTTCCTGGTACTCTCATCCTCAAGTCGTTTACGTCCGAACCGACCCTAACCTTCCAGCTTTCTACTTCGACCCTGTCATCAATCCCATCTCGTCGCGCTCTGTCGCCCCCAAGAACATTACAGTCAGCCATGAGGATGAGATCTTTGGACCCGGAAACAATGAGGATGAACTCTTTGAACTCCCACCGGAAGTGAAGCCCTTCTTCGCTGACGAGGAACTGTACACACCTGATACTGCCTCAGCGATCGCCCTGTGGTGGGCTCCTCATCCGTTCAATAAGAGATCAGGGAAGATGGTGCGCGCACAGGACGTGCCACTCGTCAAGCAGTGGTACCTGGAGCATTGCCCCCAGGGCCAACCCGTGAAGGTCCGAGTCTCGTATCAGAAACTTCTCAAGACGTATGTGCTCAATGAGCTGCACAAGAAGAAGCCTAAGGCCCAGAACAAGCAAAATCTGCTGAAGACTCTGAAATCTACCAAGTTCTTCCAGCAGACGACAATCGACTGGGTTGAAGCTGGTCTCCAGGTTTGTCGCCAGGGGTTCAACATGCTCAACCTCTTGATTCACCGAAAGAACCTGACCTATCTGCATCTCGACTACAACTTCAATTTGAAGCCAGTTAAGACACTGACCACTAAGGAGCGAAAGAAGTCCCGCTTCGGTAACGCTTTTCACTTGATGCGTGAAATTCTGCGCCTTACGAAGTTAATTGTCGATGCGCAAGTTCAATACCGTCTGGGTAACATCGATGCTTTTCAATTGGCCGATGGCATTCTGTACGCTTTCAACCATGTTGGACAGTTGACCGGTATGTACCGTTACAAGTACAAGTTGATGCATCAAATCCGTTCCTGCAAGGACCTGAAGCATTTGATCTACTACCGGTTCAACTCTGGCCCTGTGGGTAAAGGTCCTGGTTGCGGTTTCTGGGCCCCTGCTTGGCGCGTTTGGCTGTTCTTCATGCGCGGTATCATTCCTCTTCTTGAGAGATGGCTTGGAAACTTGCTTTCTCGTCAGTTTGAGGGTCGTCATAGTAAGGGCGTTGCCAAGACCGTCACCAAGCAGCGTGTCGAGTCGCACTTCGATCTTGAACTGCGAGCCTCCGTCATGGCAGATCTGATGGACATGATGCCTGAAGGTATCAAACAGAACAAAGTCAACACAGTTCTGCAACATCTGTCAGAAGCATGGCGATGCTGGAAGAGTAATATTCCCTGGAAGGTGCCGGGGCTTCCAGCACCTATCGAGAATATTATTTTGCGATATGTGAAGAGCAAGGCTGATTGGTGGATATCTGTTGCACACTACAATCGTGAACGTATTCGCCGCGGTGCCACCGTGGACAAGACTGTCGCCAAGAAGAACCTTGGTCGACTGACTCGACTTTGGCTCAAAGCTGAGCAGGAGAGACAGCATAATTATTTGAAGGATGGTCCTTACGTATCTTCGGAAGAAGCCGTGGCGATCTACACAACCATGGTGCACTGGCTCGAGTCTCGCAAGTTTTCACCCATTCCGTTCCCAAGTGTCTCATACAAGCATGACACAAAGATTCTTATTCTCGCTCTCGAACGTCTCCGCGAGGCCTACTCTGTGAAGGGTAGACTGAACCAGAGTCAGCGAGAAGAACTTGCTCTTATTGAACAGGCATACGACTCTCCTGGAACCACGCTGGCCCGAATCAAGAGATTCCTGCTCACTCAGAGAGCATTCAAGGAAGTGGGAATCGACATGAACGACAATTACAGCAACATCAACCCTGTGTACGACGTCGAGCCGATCGAGAAGATCACGGACGCCTACCTGGACCAGTACCTTTGGTATCAGGCAGAGCAGCGCCATCTCTTCCCAGCTTGGATCAAACCTTCCGATTCTGAAGTCCCTCCACTGCTGACCTACAAGTGGGCCCAGGGAATCAATAATTTGTCCAATGTCTGGGAAACTGCCGATGGCGAGACGAATGTCATGATCGAAACGGAGTTATCCAAGGTCTATGAGAAGATTGATCTTACTCTCTTGAATCGTCTGCTACGTCTGATCATGGATCACAACTTGGCTGATTACATTACTTCGAAGAACAACGTGCAGCTGAGCTACAAGGATATGAACCATACCAACAGCTACGGATTGATCAGGGGTCTGCAGTTCTCCGGTTTCGTCTTCCAGTATTATGGTCTTATGATCGATCTCCTGCTCCTTGGATTGCAAAGAGCCAGTGAGATGGCAGGTCCGCCGCAGAGTCCCAACGACTTCTTGCAATTCAGAGACCGTGCCACAGAGGCAAGACATCCCATTCGTTTGTACACTCGCTACGTCGACAAGATCTGGGTCTTCTTCAGATTCACCGCCGACGAGTCCAGGGATCTTATTCAGCGCTTCCTTACGGAGAATCCTGACCCTAATTTCGAGAACGTCATCGGATATAAGAACAAGAAGTGCTGGCCGCGTGATTGCCGTATGCGTCTCATGCGACACGATGTTAACCTCGGTCGCGCTGCGTTCTGGGACTTAAAGAACCGTCTGCCACGGTCAATTACGACGATTGAATGGGATGATACCTTTGCTAGCGTGTACAGCAAGGACAACCCGAACCTGCTGTTCTCCATGTGTGGGTTTGAGGTCCGTATTCTGCCAAAGATTCGCAATCAGAATGAGGAGTTCTCGGTCAAGGACAGTGTGTGGTCTCTAGTAGACAACACTACCAAGGAACGCACAGCCCATGCTTTCTTGCAAGTAACGGAGGAGGACATTCAGAAATTCAACAACCGAATTCGTCAAATCCTCATGTCCTCAGGCTCAACCACTTTCACCAAGATCGCCAACAAGTGGAACACCGCTCTCATTGCGCTCTTCACGTACTATCGTGAAGCTGCTGTCTCCACCGTCAACCTCTTGGACACGATTGTCAAATGTGAGACCAAGATTCAGACTCGCGTTAAGATTGGTCTAAACTCCAAGATGCCCTCGCGTTTCCCTCCTGCGGTCTTCTACACGCCAAAGGAATTGGGCGGTCTGGGCATGATTTCGGGTTCTCATATTTTGATTCCCGCCAGTGACAAGCGGTGGTCGAAGCAGACGGATACCGGCATTACTCACTTCCGAGCGGGTATGTCACATGACGAGGAGACCCTCATTCCTAACATCTTCCGATACATCATTCCATGGGAGGCCGAATTCATCGACTCTCAGCGAGTCTGGATGGAATACTCTCAGAAGCGGATGGAAGCCCAGCAGCAGAATCGCCGTCTGACTTTGGAGGACTTGGAAGATAGCTGGGATCGCGGTCTCCCTCGTATCAACACTCTTTTCCAAAAGGACCGAAGCACACTCAGCTTCGATAAAGGTTTCCGGCTCAGAGCTGAGTTCAAGCAGTACCAGCTGATGAAGAGCAATCCATTCTGGTGGACAAGTCAACGTCATGACGGTAAACTCTGGAACTTGAACGCCTACCGCACAGATGTCATCCAAGCACTTGGTGGTGTCGAGACAATTCTCGAGCACACCTTGTTCAAGGCAACTGCTTTTCCATCTTGGGAGGGTCTCTTTTGGGAAAGAGCATCCGGCTTCGAAGAGAGCATGAAATTTAAGAAGCTCACAAACGCTCAGCGATCTGGTTTGAACCAAATCCCTAACCGTCGGTTCACCCTGTGGTGGTCCCCAACCATCAACCGTGCCAACGTCTATGTCGGTTTCCAGGTGCAACTTGATCTTACAGGTATCTTCTTGCACGGCAAGATCCCTACTTTGAAAATTTCCTTGATTCAGATTTTCCGTGCGCACTTGTGGCAGAAAATCCACGAATCTGTTGTCATGGACTTGTGCCAGGTGTTTGATCAGGAACTCGAGCAGTTGGGCATCGAAGCTGTCCAGAAGGAGACCATCCACCCACGTAAGTCTTACAAGATGAACAGCTCGTGCGCAGACATCCTGCTCTTCGCAACAAACAAGTGGAACGTGACTAGACCTTCCATTTTGTTCGACACCAAAGACGTTTACGAGCCGACCACGACCAACAAGTTCTGGCTTGATGTGCAGTTGAGATACGGCGATTACGATTCTCACGATATCGAGAGATATGTCCGCGCCAAGTACCTCGACTACACTACCGATAGTATGAGTATCTATCCTTCCGCCACTGGTCTCATGATCGGTATTGATCTTGCATACAACCTCTACTCGGCCTACGGACAGTACTTCCCAGGCTTGAAGACTCTAATCCAGCAGGCCATGGCCAAGATCATGAAGGCAAACCCTGCCTTGTACGTACTAAGAGAGCGTATTCGAAAGGGTCTGCAGTTGTATGCGTCTGAAAGCAACCAGGAGTTCCTCAACTCTCAGAACTACTCCGAACTGTTCAGTCCGCAGATTCAACTGTTCATTGACGATACCAATGTCTACCGTGTCACCATTCACAAGACCTTCGAAGGCAACTTGACCACAAAGCCCATCAACGGTGCCATCTTCATCTTCAACCCTCGGACTGGTCAATTGTTCCTCAAGATCATTCACACTAGTGTTTGGGCTGGTCAGAAGCGTCTTGGCCAATTGGCGAAGTGGAAGACAGCCGAAGAAGTCGCAGCACTCATTCGGTCTCTGCCTGTGGAAGAACAGCCTAAGCAGCTCATTGTCACTCGGAAAGGTCTTCTGGATCCCCTTGAAGTCCACCTGCTCGACTTCCCCAACATCTCCATCCGTGCCTCTGAGCTCCAGCTGCCCTTCCAGGCTGCCATGAAGGTCGAGAAGCTGGCAGATATGATTCTGCGGGCAACCGAGCCACAAATGGTACTCTTCAACCTCTACGATGAATGGCTCAAGTCCATCTCTCCGTATACCGCCTTCTCCCGCCTGATTCTTATTCTGCGAGCTCTGCACGTCAATATCGACAAGGCCAAGATCATCTTGAGACCTGACAAGACGGTAATTACACAAGAGCATCACATCTGGCCTACGCTATCGGACGAGGATTGGATCAAGGTTGAAGTCCAACTTCGTGACTTGATTCTGAACGATTATGGAAAGAAGAACAACGTGAACGTGCAGAGCTTGACGAGCAGTGAAGTCCGAGACATTATCCTTGGTATGGAGATTAGTGCGCCCTCACTTCAGCGGCAGCAGGCCGCAGAAATTGAGAAGCAGCAGGAGGAAGCGAAGCAGCTCACAGCTGTCACGACGAAGACGCAGAATGTTCGCGGTGAAGAAATCATCGTCACGACCACGTCTCAATACGAACAGCAGTCGTTTGCTTCGAAGACCGAATGGCGCACACGGGCAATTGCGACATCGAATCTTCGCACGAGGGCCAATAATATCTACATTTCGTCAGATGATGTCTCAGAGGAAGGATACACTTATATCATGCCCAAGAACATCCTTCGTCGCTTCATCACCATTGCCGATCTTCGAGTGCAGGTTGCTGCGTATCTCTACGGTAGCTCTCCTCCTGATAACGACCAAGTGAAGGAGATACGAACCATTGTCATGATTCCGCAAGTCGGAAATACTCGAGATGTTCAGTTGCCCCAACAGTTGCCACAGCATGAGTATCTGAACGGGCTTGAGCCTCTCGGTATCATCCACACGATCTCTGGCAATGAGCCACATTACATGACCGCTATGGATGTGACTCAGCATGCGCGGTTGATGAATGCTCACCCCTCGTGGGACAAGAAGACCGTCACGATGACCGTGTCGTTCACCCCTGGATCTGTTTCCCTTGCAGCATGGGGGCTGACGCCCCAGGGTTACAAGTGGGGAGCTGAGAACAAAGACACCACATCTGACCAACCACAAGGGTTCTCGACCAGCATGGGTCAGAAATGCCAACTGCTGCTCAGCGACAAGATTCGTGGATACTTCCTGGTCCCTGAAGATAACGTGTGGAACTATAGCTTCATGGGAAGCTCTTTCGGCAGCGTCGAAAAGCGACCTGTCTATGTCAAGATAGATACACCTCTGAGATTTTATGACGATCAACATCGTCCTTTGCACTTCCAGAACTTTGCTGAACTCGAGGACATTTGGGTTGATCGTTCCGATAATTTCGCTTAAAGCAAGTCTGGTGTTGGATTCCCTTTTACTCTTTCTATATTGTCTTATTGTCCCTGATCTCTAGGCGTTTTCCCCTTCTTGCAATCTTCCACAAGCATGACCGAGGTGCTTTCTTTTCCCATTGATCTGTTTTTTTAGGGCGACATAATTTGAGCCATGGCCAGAAAAGCGAGGAACGATCATCTTTATGCGATGCAGACTACAACTTGAAATGAATACTGGGGCCTTGTATGTATGTACAGTAGTTAGTACAATGATCAGTTGTTTGATTAATATTCTATTGTCCATATGCTCTGAGACTTGATTCGTTCTATCGAGTTCGATGTTTGCTTGATTCTTGCTAAGCAGTGCGACTATTCTCCATAGTTGGATTAGAGGCTAGCATCCTTTTCTTTTTTAAAATTAATACGGGGCTTAGAAGGACTGGTAAACTGGATAGTGCAGTCTAGTGCAGACAGACTCGAGACTGGACTGGGCTGGAAGCATCTTTAATTGGGAGATGATTTGATGTTTGACGATGGCTTCAGATCATCCCACCAACAGGACCCACGCTACGTCGACATTGACAATCACCTCTTGCTGTCTATCTGTCTTTCTACCCAGCAGATTAGTTACGAAGCAACTCAGCCATTTCCCAACCTTCCAGTTTGCTGCTGTTCCATTCTGGCTCAGTCTTTTCGAAGGCACTAACGCCATTCCTTCCGGTTGGCTCCGGTGTAGGCCTCAATTTCTCCTAAGCCATGGGGACCGAGCAACCTCAATTTTCCTTTTTCTTGGCCAACCATTAGCGGTTTCTTTTGCGAGAGCGAAAATCCGTTTCACCATTGCCTCAAGGACTTTAGAACCAAAGTCAAAACCCATGCGGCCCAACAGTGTTACAGTAGTGAGATGCGGGTGGAAATCATCGATCGCAAAGCATCCGAAGATTGCGATCATATCCACCAGCGTACGCTATGACAGATTCTAATCAACTGACGGGTCTAGCTTACTTCGCATACGGATTGCCCGCACACCACGTTGATGGCGATCTCGACGGATTTAGATAAAGCTCTTGAGAACGACGGTTGACATCCCCTCGACGAGTCACAACTCACAAGTCAACGAACGTACACGGACCACAAGCCTTCTCGGAAACTAGGCAATTGAAATCCGACCGTTAGTCGGGGAGGGCTTACCCTTCTCATCCAAGTGGTATTTTCTAATTTCTAAGAAACTCAGCGGAATAAACTCGGGAGAAGCTCCCTCGACAGTCCTTTGACGGTCTCGAACTTATGCTGCAGGGGACTCGGGTATCCCGTTGTTAGTGTCTGACAACCGTTCCGGCGAAAAAGGAAAAAGGAAAGGAAAAAGAGGGAAAGAAAAAGGAAAATCCGTCCAAAGAGAAGCAGGGAAACTGTTGATGAAAATAAAACAAGGGAACTTTGGGTGGGTACATTTTCAGGTCACAAACACTAGCCTGCGTGAGATACTACATGTCCTGCTTGACAGCATTACCTCTTACTCTATCACAGATCCGGAGCCGGGCATTCGCAGCTTGATTTCGTGACATTACCCCGAGGTCCCACACCGTTTTTTGAGACCTACAGGATTTATAGACCGGGATCGTTCTCTTATACTCGAGTCAGAACGCTAGGCTGGAACTGCCCGGCAGGGCCACGGCCCACCAAACACCAGCCATGAGCTAGCTAGCATCCTTGCGCTAGTAGTCCTGATACTCTTGTCACCCCCCTCTTACCTCGTGGGAATTTCGCCAGTTGCTCCTATCTGCTCAGCGCCTTTCTCATTTGTTGGCCTGTCTTTGAGTGGAGTCTCTGCCACACAAAGTACCACCCTGTCTTGTGTCGACGGTCAACCAGGGGCGTTGGCTATTTCAGCCTAACTAGTCTACGACATGTCGGTATCTAAAGCGAATCCCTTTAACCCGACGTCCAGCATCCTGCTCATCATCTTTCGTATCCAATAGGTGAGCATCAGTTTATCCTAGCCCAGCCCTGGTATAAGTGGGCTTGACTGTCTCCGCTCCTGTTGATCCTGTAGACATACATGCATGGTGACAGAGAAGATAAAATGGAGACTCTGTGAGACTCTCTTTGTCTAGCGCAGTGTTTCAAGCTTAGTTGTTGCTGTCGGTTTGCATCCCGCCTTCTTGACCTTTCCGGAACCTGCCATACTTTGGCAGTCATCGGGCAGCCTGGCAAGGAGCAAATAACCTCTCAGAGTCTTAAATTGCCTTGTTCGAGTACAGTCGTCATTGTATACTTTAGGTCCCATCTGCCGCTAGGTAAGCTTGACTGGAGACGCAGATCCGTCGAATGGGCGATTTTCTTGCTTTCTTGCCTTGTGCCGATTCTGTGATGTATGAACTCCGCCTCTCTTCTACCATCTGATTACCCTTTCATTCTAGAACTTTTGTTGTGTCTTCGCATCCGTTACTCTGTATTTGTCGGCCGGCATAAAGAGACTGCGGCCTATTACCGAACAGGGTGTACGTCTTATGAGAGATTTATCTGAGCCTGTCTCGGTCTTTGTAATTTCCTTTTTCTCTTCTTTTATCTCCGTGTCCTTGCACCTTCAGTAACGACAAGGAGGGCCTCGAAAATTCCATTTCCACATCTAATCTCCCCTGATGCCAATTGAGCTCTGTGTCTGAGCTGTCCGTTGCCTCGATCCGGTAAAGCTGACCCATCGGAACCAGTGCGTTGACGACCGAGTTTAAAACATTCCATTTCAGAGACCCAACTGGCCAACGTACCCTGGTAAGAGGAAGCTGTTTCCATTTGCCAAGTTCACCTCAAGTAAGCTATAGCCTGGACCTTCGTCAGATACAGAAGGCCTAAATGGCCCTTCCTGCCCCTGGACATTTCTCGACTCGAGATGCATTACACGCTTCTATTCGCGCCCCCAGCTCATCATCATCTGGATATATTCCATCATATTGACCAGTGGGACAGTCAGCGCGTATCAACGCGTATTAACGCGTACCACATCGCTGGCGACCAGCCAGGGTAGGACTGGTTTACTCGAGAGGCTCGCTGTCGTTGTGCATGGCGGAATCATCTCGTGTCGCAGCTCCTCGCATTAGCTAACGTTCGCATCGCAATCTCTGACATACACGAAGCGTTCCCCCTTTACTTGTCGC
This sequence comes from Aspergillus fumigatiaffinis, assembly GCA_012656285.1. Lineage (NCBI taxonomy): Eukaryota > Fungi > Ascomycota > Eurotiomycetes > Eurotiales > Aspergillaceae > Aspergillus > Aspergillus fumigatiaffinis. The sequence goes on along the minus strand of JAAAPX010000005.1, from coordinate 254,519 downwards.
AATACCCAGTCACCGATCATCTTCTATACAGTCAGATCTCGTTCGAAGCTTTAGTTAAAGATCGAATAGCCTGCCGGGGCTTCGGAGCCCTAGCAGAGCCGATGTATGTCTGTGACGCTGGCGGATCCGTACCGAGATTATGCTCTTGATTATGCCCAACATGCTAAACCGGAGGGGCATGAAAACGCACTCGCCTACCAAACGCAGCATTCGCATCTTCAACGTCATAAAGAGGCCAACCCTCCGTTCCCGCAGGGGAGCCCACACAGCACGGCATACGAGCAACATCATGCAAGCACGACCGTTCTCCCAGCCGCAAATCCTGACATTTCCCAGTCCGTTGTTCTCACACCAGCGCACATGCTCCCTAGACAGCTTCCGATGCAGTACACCCCTGCCACCTTCGAGATCCCACCAGTTCAACGCGGCAAGAAGCGACCCCTTTCCGAGGCGGAAGGCGATGGTGACTACGGGGACCATGGAGTTCGCCCGCGCTTGTCAGCGCTTTCCACGCAGGCATCTACAGAGACGACACAATCCCCAGGGATGCTCTTTTCTGTCCAAGGCGATTCTTCACAGCAACAAGCACACCATCAACAGCAACAGCAACCGCCACAACAACACCACCATCACCACCACCATCATCAACCGATGCCGAGCCATGGATTCGGGCCGCCTGAGTCGATGGCGCTGCCCCAACAACATCACCACCATCGTCTACCCCCGCAGGCATCGCTTCATTCTGCAGAGCGGCATGGCATGAATGTGGAAACGTCTCCTATACCTTCTGGTCTACCAAGCGTGGTGGGCCAACCAGGCATGCCTGATCCGGCTCCCAGGCCACGAGGCCCGAAACTTAAATTTACGCAAGAGGAGGACGCCTTACTGGTTGAATTGAAAGAGAACAAGAACCTGACGTGGAAGCAAATTGCCGATTTCTTTCCTGGTCGAACGAGTGGCACGCTGCAAGTTCGTTATTGTACCAAGCTGAAGGCCAAGGATGTGACATGGACCGATGAGATGGTAAGCATTACTTTATGGGAGCGTTCATTCAACTTACCAAAGGAACCATTGACGTACTAACTGATGCCTGTCTAGGTTCAACGACTACAGCGTGCGATACAAGAGTACGAGAATGATCGATGGCGAATAATCGCAGGGAAGGTTGGCAATGGCTTTACTCCAGCAGCTTGTCGAGAAAAGGCGTCTCAGCTGTGACAGATGTTTTGATGGATATCATATAGGATACACGAAGACGGGAATGGTCAGTGATGCGTGGAATTTCCTACTTCTTTCTCGAATTTCTCTTTTTCCCTTACGTGACGGATGGACGGAGAGAAGCCATGGCTGGCTATGGAAAGATGCTTATACAACATTGTGTATATATCTGTATTATAGGGACTAGAACAGTCTTTTGGATCAACAGGCGCCGCTATGCTGCGATGCCATCATGGAGCAAACATTTAACCCTAAGCCCTAAATAAACTACCGGAACGGGAAGAAATGCTATGCAGGTATTTGTGGCGTACCGTAGAAGCTCCGCAGCCAATCAGTTGGGTCTGCTGAGTAAGGCGCAGCGCACCACTCGGGAGGTTTGGGCGGCTCTCAGTCAGGTGCTCTAGTCGTCAGCGGGCCGAAACGGCTTCAAACTCACCTCGAACCTCCAAACTCCCTCTCCACCAACCCTCCTTCCTCCCCTCGTCCAGCCGCGATACCATCAATTGCCCAGGACAATGTTCCTCCAGCGCACAGCTTTCGCCCTTGCAAGGCGCGCCCCTGTCAGAGCCATTGCTGCTCGTCCTTTTTCCTCCTCCGTCGTCCGCTGTACGTGAATCCAATGAATGGCCGGCACCACATCTATGACACCATCGTCCCTTGCGTGACCCAATTGAGTCTGCACAAGGCAATGGATGACATTTGTCGACAATGCTGCATGGTACTCTGGCTAATATTGGACTTTTTATGCTTTAGGCCAAAAGAAGTATGAGGTGAAGAAGGAGGGCAAGATTCTTCCTTTTGAAGGTTGGTGATAAGATGATCCGTCCGGTCCCCTATCATGCAACATTATGAGAATGCCGAGAATATCAATCAGTGTTTCTGTCGAGAGCTACTATTTTGTGCTATGCAATGTGTCGCTGGGCTCGTTCTCAGTCTCGTTCTTGCATTTTCGTCATACTGAATCCTGTTGACTTTCCCTCGGCTATAACACCCACTGTGAACAAGGCATTGTGCTGACACTTTATGATTACTTTGCAGATATCAAGAGTGAAGAGGACCTCATTCCTCCGGGTGCTAAGCCCGGTACCGTCCCCACGGACGTTGAGCAGGCCACCGGTCTTGAGCGTCTGGAACTTATCGGAAAGATGCAGGGCATTGACATCTTCGATATGAGACCCCTCGATGCTTCCAGAAAGGGTATGCGGATCTCCTTGCATGAAATGAGGCGCGGAAGCAGCGTGGCGCGCGTTTGAATCGAGGCTAACGAAGCTTGCGTCATTAGGAACTCTTGACAACCCCATCATTGTCAAGAGCGCTGGCGACGAGCAGTACGCCGGTTGCACTGGATACCCCGCAGACTCTCACCACACCGTCTGGCTGACGGTAAGCATTGCACGCTTTGTGGCTCTGTACCCCCCAAGTTGCGCAGATGGCTAAAACATATCTTCTCTCTCACCATAGGTATCTCGTGATCGTCCTATCGAGCGCTGCGCCGAGTGTGGTAATGTCGTCAAGCTGGAGTATGTTGGACCTGAGGAGGACCCCCATGCTCGTAAGTTCCCTTCAGTTGTCTCATATCGCTGCGTGCCTTCCATTTTTCAGTTGTTTTTCGGCTTCTTACATATCTATTCGTAGACGAGCATCACAGCCACCACCCCCCTCACGAGGAGCCCAAGACTTTCGCCGACTACGTCAAGCCTGAGTACTGGTACCGGTAAATATTCTATGGTACGAATATGGAGCAATTGTCCTGTGTCCTTTTACTCCACGGAAAAGATTTAAGAGAAAAGAACGGACGGATAAACAGCAAACGTCAAAACAGCTGATATTCCCACCTCAGGCCTTTTTGACCGTTTATTTGTCACGCGTCTAAGGCGGTTGTACCTTCGCTGTTGACCCCTCCCTGTGATTTTTTTTGTAGAATATAGTCGAAGTTGATTGAAAGGAGTGCAATTGGTGTTTGTTTTGTGTCGATTTTCTCTTCACCCTGGCTCTCCTGCTTTACTGTAGATTGTCTTCCATGACAGACTTTGTCAAACCGCCCAGTCTATGCAAGATTTGAGAAGGATGTGACACATGCTGACATGCAACCACGGCTGGATGGCATGACATGGCCTAGTACGGATTAAGGAGTATGGCCTGATCTGCGGGAGTACCGGGGAACCGGAAGTAGACCGAGACCCCGTGCCTTCGTTTGTGGCCAGGTCTTTGACTGCAAATGCCAGTCAAGGACGCGATCGACGTGAATTAGGCATCAGCAATTTAATAGGTACAGGTTTCAGTGACGGAATGAACCGATAACCAAAACTCGCCAATGGCATTATTGCTATGAAATAGACGTGTATGCAGTATAAATCCAACAACGAACTTTTCAATATTATTCCCACCATGAAACTTCCTTGGCCATTACTCTTCTAAAAATCGTATATGTCTATTTGTTCGGCCGTGACAACGTTTTGTCGTAGCTCAAGGACTCAGTCACCGGGAGACTCACCGTTTGAGCCAGCGGAGTTCAAAGTACCGTAGGGGAGGGTAGACGAGGCCGGCCCATGTGAATCCCACATAGTTGCCCATCTATAGAAAGTCAGGAGGATGTATTGGTATGAAGGACAGAGATAGCACTTACATCTGCGCCATATTCCCCAACCAACTTGGCAAGCGGTCCGATGTACCAGAGCTGCGCCATGCAGAGGACGGCACCGGCCCAACCGACCAGGAATGCAATGAAGGCTGCAATGCCCACGGGCAGCTTGGACGGATCGTTCCAGGCGTACCAATTGTATCCGCTGCGCAAGCGGAAGATGAACCGCTCTTCGAGAATGATGGCGATCCAGATCGCGACCCAGTATCCCATCAGCGCGAGGAAGTTGGTGAAGATCTCGGATAAATGGCTCCGCCCCGCCAGCGCGCAGACGATGTAGATGACTACGCCAATGGTGTTCCAGATAGCGCGAGGGACCTTCTCCGCGTACCGGCCGAGGATTTGGAAGTCGACACCGGCAGAGTATGTCGGCGCAACAGTGTTGGCGATCAGGCCGAGGGCGACGACTACGGAGCAGAACTTGCCGAATCCGTGCAGAGGGCCGAACCCTTCGACGATGAGGGCGCCTGCACCCTTTGCGTATGCCGCGCTGTATTCTATGTGGGAATGGATACCAGAGGCGAGCCCAATACCGGCGAGGAAGGCCAGGGTGAAGGAGACCATCAGGCCGGACAAGGATAGGGAGAAGATGGCCAACTTGGAGGTTCCTTCTGGATAATAGACGAAAAAGTCTGCCGCTAGGGGAGCATAGGTGATGGCAGCACTCACGCAAATCGAAAAGAACGATAGCCTGATGGTGTCAGACGCAAACAAAGTCTTTTCGCCATATATAAACAAAGACTCTAAAAACTTACCGGTTCCCAATGATTGTGCGAGCATCTCCCATCGATGGTGTCGACAGGTCATATTTCGTGGAGGAGACGCCGAACAAGATGCAGACGACAATCAACTGAGGAAGGAAGGCGTAGCTGGATACGTTCAGTCTTTGTCTGTACAACTCTTTCAAGCGCTACATACCGCTCATAGTAATGGAAGGCATCAATGCCAAACGTGGCAACGACCCAACTTATCAGAGCTATAATCACAATACCTTCGTCTTGTTAATTCAAAAGCAAGCATTAATAAGTGACAAGTTACTCACCGACGGCAACTGACAGATTCCCATTTGGTGAGACAGCGGACAAGATTTGGCCTCCAACCACGCAGTCAATGAGGCAATACCCGAGCATCTGTATCAAGTTCAAAATCACTACGATCTTGCTGGGCCACCATCCCATTGCATAACGGCCGAAAGCCTGCATAACTGTCAGAGAAAGCTGCTTATCACGCAAACCCGTTAAGCGAGACGAGAACATACCATGGTGCGGATTCCAGAGATAGGTCCTCGAGTAGCCATCCACGACGACACCACGGAACCAAGCAATGCACCCAGAACAGCACACAACGCCGAATCAAGGAAGCTGAGCCCATAAACAACAGGACCCAACATTCCCAGAGTTATGTTGTTTGCTGCCAGATTGATCGAGACCCAGAGCAGGAACGCCTGGGTGTAGGAAACCCAGGAGAGCTTCTTCATGCGTTCACCCTCATGCACTCGTTCGATTCCGCGAGCCTCAAAGTTATACTCGACGAGCTGTTGCTCGAACCTCCTAAGGTACATGCCCACGCGGGACGGGATGACGCGGCCATTGGGGCTCTCGCTATGGTTTTCACCATTCTTGTGAGGATGAGGAGTCGGTTGCTCCTCGGAACGGAAGCCCGAAGGCTCCTTTTCGGAGTGCATCCCTAGCGAGGGATTTGCGATTTCAGACGACATGCTGTTACCCTGAGTTAGTCTTCAGATACCATTGAAAGGGCTAGAAGCTGAAAGAGCGCGCATGAGTCCTTTCGCTGGAATTATCCAGATCAAGTTCAACCGTATAATCTCAGAACGACAACAGCGACGCCACATGTACCCAGGAACCATTGGCGATAATCTGACGATGCGACTAGCGACAATGACCACCAGAGGATATGTGAAACGCAACACTGAAGCCGAACACCGGTCTTCATGCAGGCAGATTATCTAGATACCTTGATCAATAGACAAAACCAGGCTACTCGTCTTCATGATAGGCTTGAAAGCTATCTGTTGCAGATTTAAGAAGACAGGAGAGATGTACTGGAACGTTGCTTCTGGGCCCAATGGATATTGAACCGGTGTGATACTCGATGACTTGTTAATAGAGGGAAGGAGGATCTTTTGAGTCAGCGAGTTTTGCTCCGACGAAGGATCGTCACCACACCTTGATGGAGAGAACTAACTACCGAGTAATATGTGGGGAACTCGATCAATATGCCAATGAGCGCGAGCCTTTCCCTCTCTGACAAAATTCGATCGACGCAAGGATGAGTACCACGAGTATGATGAAGAGGAGAAAGAAAAGAAAGAACAGAAGAGAGAAAGAAACGAGCGGGGATCCGAGGAAGGTTTCTCCAAGTATTTATTTCCCGCCGCGGGAAACTTTTTTCGACGTCAAAAACGTCTTGTCTGCTCTCCGCCCTCCGCCCCTTGGCAAAAATCATCCTCAGTGGGACTATGGGTCGAAATTTGAAGGCACAAGATAAATAACAGATTAGATATCAGATAACCGCGACAGGTAGTTGTCGTCTCTATCTCTTTTGTCGCGGGACCATCAAACCCTCAACGGTCAGCCCTCGGAGAGCTTGGGCCATCCAAGCCCTACGATGTACATTCTCGTCTTGGTAGCGCTAAGTATGATAATATTGTTAAGCAAAGGGGACTGAAACAGGGACTGCTCCATAGGCCCGTGTGGCTCGAGATGTCTTAAGCAATCCCATTGATTCTAGCACATGCATCAACTCGGTAGAGAAATGCATATAATCGAAAATGAACAAGTGAAGTCAAGGGCATATAGTGACAGTAGAAGAGCACGGCCGAAAGGAAACCCAACGAAACGATAGAACATAGACTGGATAAATGAAAAATGACGAACTCCATGAACCTGTGCCGTTCCTAAACCTTGTTACCGTGTCATGTGCTCTGTGCCCACCGAGAAGCTCCGAGTTCAATATATAGAGCGTTGCATCAATACCCTGCATGAAAATCGTCACGTCGTTGAATGTCATATCACAATCAAAGATTCTTGAAATGCTCCTTCGCATATTGCTCGCATGCCTGTTTATACGCAATGATTTAGGAGTCGAACACCACGCAAGTTGGGGGAAGAGGTAACTAACTTTGGCGGGCTTTCCAACCTTCTGTCCGATGACCTTCCACTTGTTGGCCTCGTATTCTTTTATTGCCTCCCGTAGGGCAACAGACTAAGTGGTGTCAACGCGCAAAGATCATGCAATAATCGGTCAGGCAGTACCTCTTCTTCCGCGAACTCGGCATAATGCATATCCTGTGACCGATGTGAGTATCATGTCTGAGCTGATGGGAGTGAGGACACGCCCAACCTTGTACCAGTGCTTTTTCACACTCCCCTCAGTTCGGGTGGGAAAGGTCTGCAGGGTTCGCAAAGGAGCAAACAATCAGCGAAGCAAGTTCTATCAATATAAGGTAGACCATCGAGACGAACCTTGGCAATCTCGCTCCAGCTGCGACCCGCGTCGCGCATCGTCTTGAGTCTCTGTTCTTCCTCCGCCGTCCAGGGCGTATTGGTCCGTCCTTTCTTCTTTGGGGCCGCTTCTGGGGCACTTTGGGGGGTCTGCGTTGCATCTGCCGAAGCAGAAGTGACTGGTGCAGCCATGGCAGCTGCGGCACTTGACTGGGGTGAAGCGCGGCGTTTGCGGGAGTTCTGAGGCGCCACCTGAGCAGGAGGTATAGGAATGCCCTCGTAAGCAGGGACTCTCTGGAAAGGATTGATTTGTTGCTGTGTTAGGAGTTGTGGTGGTACGCTGGTGGAGACAGATGTCTTGATGCGCTTGGATGTTGGAGGCGACCTGGTCAAATAGAGAATGAAGAGACTCAAGGTTAGTAAGTGAGACGTGCTCCTTTTCCCGCCATGAGCGGGAAGCGTACCAAGAGAAACACGCTTATGGCATGCACATGTATGTCCCATGTATATGGAGTACATGGAAAGGGAAAGAAGGTCTTCAGCTGCGGCGCAGAACAAGAAAAAGGTCACTTACGACATGTTGGAAGATACGCCGCTGTCCCAGTCACGCTGCGACGATTCATCTGTCAATACACATGCTTAGGAGATTAGCACATCCGCTACTGACAGGAGTTTGTGTAGATTGGCCGTCAAGTATAGGGAAGTGGGCTCTTTTGTTACACTAGACGCGGTGATGACACGGGCGCATCCCACAGTGTGGCGGCAGCGCCGCAGAAAAGGAAGGAGGGAAAATGAGCGAAGGGCAGAAAGGAGCGACCGGAGGGTGATACATGCATGCATGCATGCACTGTATGTGTGCGAATAAGTCAAAAAAAGAGAGTGCTGGGATGGAGTGGGTAGGAAAGGGAGGGTTCAGAGGGGAGAGTAGGCGAGGGAAGGGAAAGAGAGAGGGATGTATAAACAGGTTTAGGCACAATCACAGGAGTAGTTCTCTAGCATCTTAGGATACATTGGCTGGAAATAGTACGGACTGACTCGATGTTGTTGACTGGAGTCGATGATGATAAGACACTCTTTGTCAGGACCCGGTGGAGATACAAGAGGGAACGGAGAGGAGTGTGAGATCAGAGTGAGGCTTACTGATCGTCAGAGTTCATTTTATTGGTATCTTTATCTTCAAGAAGAGTAAACGAGGGGAAACATCAGAAGTATTTAACCCGAGCTGAAGAGTGGGTAATGGTAATAGTTGTCAGTAGCAGAGACAAGTTACATTCGAAGGTTGAAGAAGCAGCAGTGGGAGGAGGAGTAGGTAGAGGTAGGCTGACGAAGTGATCGATAAACAAATAGGGGAGAAGGGAGGGAAAGGGAAACAGAAAAAAAGAACTAATAATAATGATGGGAAGGGAGCAGTAAGAACCAGCAGTTCATCCTTCTCTGTAACAATGCTGGACGCCAGATCCAGTAACCGTCAGCTAATCTAAAAGTACCTTTGAGCTACAGTACCTAGAACCAGGTAGGTAAAGTACGTCAACTAGCTACATTACATACATCTCAAAAGTACTTGGTACTTGATGCATATTCACTATCATGCATATATATCGAATAATCAGTACCCCTCTACGCTACGGATAAATCACTATGATTTATCGATGATAGGTAAGAGATGATACGTACCTCTGGCTAAAATTCAGCGGAGGGTTGAAGAAAGACTGTGATAGAAAAGACCAGGGGAGCATCGAGAACCATCATTCATTCTTCATCATTCATTCCCGCTCAGTCCGAATCCACTTACTTGCTTTTTTGCCCTCTGTCTTTGGACAGTGCTAACCAATGAACATCAGATGCTGATAGAGATTACTCTCATGAGACAAGAGACCATCACTTGTGATTGCCTGCATCCCATCAGAGAGCATTTCTGTTCCTAATGTGACGACTCAAACCTGGGACAGACTCTCGTACCATGTGAGAAGGTAAGCAGGATCTGGTACTGTGCTTCATACAGCAAGCCACATTTACTAACTGCAGGGTATGTGGGTTCTCCAACATGTCCAAAGCACGGTTGACGACTTCGTGCTTTGTTCTAGTAGATAAGTTGATACTTGTATAGAAATACTGATCCTTCCTCCATAGCCTCTGTGACCTCATTTGTAGTGCGAATTTCTACTCTTTGCAGAATCAAGGTCAATCATAACAATAAGGCCAGGTTGATCATCCCTGGGGTAGCAACCACTTAGATGGTAGGCAACGAAGAAGCCAAGACAAAGAGGAGGGGGAGGTGGCGGGATTTGTCCTGTGCAAGTTGCGATCCTGTAAACTACTGGTAAGAGAGGCGGCAGCTAGATTAGAGGAATAGCAGAACGGGGACAAGTGAGGGGCCAGTACCTAGTAATGTGGCCTAGCTACTTTACCGAGTATATCTTCGTGGGTGACAAAAAACTGAAACCAAACCGACGCCAGGAACTCTGGAGAAACTTTGTATACCTAGTACTGGTCTGAAGCCTCCCAGAAGCGACCGCGTGGCACGGAGTACGACCTCAGATATCCAAAGATGTGTCTATTTGTGTAATTGTATGTATTGCAGTACCTTCTCCTCTGTACCGTACCCAAGGTAGTCGCAGTCAGCCCTGTACACCGAGCGTCAATGCTCCAGACAAGTGCGGGGTAAGCTGAAGGCCACAATCAGGCAGAATCCAACCAGTCAGACAATACGAAGTTTGTCTGCTGAGGACCGAACTGCCTGCTTTGTCGGTATATGTTGCAAAATCACGTACATCAGTGAGTTGACCAGTGATATAGGCGTACTACCGCCTTGACAGAAGAAGGCGAGATCTGATGTGGTGATTCTTCCAACATTGTGCTGATCCTCACTGGTAACCTGCCAGTATGACAGAGTTACTGTCGAACATGTGACAACTATCTAGTATAAACTAAGGTAGGAGATACCTCAAATGGTTCAGGGTTAAAGAGCTTAAGATAGTACAGTGGTTTGAGTTAGTGATCACCCAGATAAGCATTATCTCAATTTATCGAGATCCACATAAGGTAAGCACTCATATTTCTCTTCCTGTCGATGACCGAGTTATTGGAACTCCATATAGAATGTCTATTCTTCAGCGTAACATCATAAGCGACTGACCTGCAAAAGAGAAAGGCATGTCGAGCTGAATTGCGAAGCACCGGCATTCTTTTCAATCAAGCGCTTGATGGCCGTGCTTATCGCAGAATGAAAAGAGACCCAGATATACGGCAAGCCCATCAAAAGCATTCTCTAACCTGGTACTACTGGCAAACATTTAGTAGCATCAGAGTCTGTTCTAATTTTCTTGCACAAAGTTATGCTTATTCGATCTTTAATAAGCATATCGCCGAATCGTCCTGTAGAAGGTATGAGCTTCAGACCACTAAGCTGGTAAAGCTGAAGAACCTTCAAGGACCACGCAACGGTCCCGGCTCATCAGCACGAATGCACGACCGCCTAGCGCTGTCGAGTCAGCGAATCTCAGATGCTCGGTATTTGAGAATATAGCAAGGACGCGGAGAGCACAAAAGATAAGCTGGCTCGCGAAACTGTCTTAACCCATCCTAGGAAGGAGATTGTCCGTTTAGGCCATCGAAGAGCTACTTATGTTCGCAGACGGCTTGGAGTCGCTAGAGCGGCTGGACCAAGAGCTAAGGAGCGACGTCAGTCATGTCACCTAGAGCTACTCACGTGATGGGCAACGCGGCCCCGTGTTCTAAGACCATATTGGGTAAAGCCAGATGGGCGGTGGATCACTGAGGAGAGAAGCTGAGATAACAGATCACAACTGCTATCACTTGTTACGTACCTCGACCTCTGCTTCTGTTTCATCAGTGTCACCATGCACTATCAACATTTGATTGTTTTTAAGTGAATATCTCCCTTGAGTATACAGTCTTCTTTCTTTCCTCGCTGATACCACCTGACGACAATTCCAATTGTCATCTCGCTGCCTAACACGTTGAGCTACCGCCGCAACCGGGTAGTCTTATCTTGGCCTCCCGTGAGGAGTCGCAACACACCCCAAGCTCCAAAAGTTGTCTTCACCACAAACGAAGCTTCAGTAACTAGATCATCTGAGTGCCTGCTTGGATCCGTTGGGCGTTGTCGATGGTAGTTTCGACGGTGACTCTCCACACAGTCTTTCAGCGTTTTCCCATCAGAGTACGAGTCGGGCTCCTTCAAAGCTTCGAAGAATAAACCAAGATGAGTATGAACGTCTTTCGCCTGTTAGGCGATCTGTCTCACATATCGTCGAAATGCATCTTGATGTGGGCCATTCATCGGAACAAAAGTGCGGAAGGTATGTACTGACACCCCCGCCTCTCGCTGTAGGGATAGGGACGTGCAACTGACTCTTCGATTCTGAATATCAGGTGTCTCGCTACTCACACAGATGCTTTATGCCGCTGTGTTTGTCACACGCTACCTTGATCTGTTCGGAAGGAGCGGTTGGAGAAGCTTCTACCTCGTTTTCTTCAAGTTTTTCTATATATTGTCTTCTTTCTATATCATTTTTTTGATGATGAAGGTCTACCCGCGGACACGTGAGAGAGAGAGGGCATGGAAGATGGCTCTCGGTTCCACAGTGCTTTCGCTTGTCCTAGCGCCGATTTTGACTCCAATTTTCGACGATAAAGAATTCTTCAAACTCCACTGGTTCACCGAGGTGGGTCTAGCACGCCGTGCACACGGAGATCTTGTTGCCCCAGTGCTAATTGGAAGTATTATGCAGACAATGTGGTCCTTCTCCATCATCCTAGAATCCGTATGCGTGCTTCCCCAGCTCCTTCTACTCCGCCAGACTACCGTTCCTACGGTCATCGACTCATACTATCTCCTCGCTCTGGGCTCTTACCGCGCGTTCTACATACTGAACTGGTTTGTGAGAGGGTTCGGTCCCGAGAAACACTGGGATCCAATCGCTATGATCTTTGGCATCGTTCAAACTGCTTTCTACGTTGATTTCGCTTGGGTCTACTATTCTCGTCAGCGCGTCAAGCTTCGAAATGGTGGTGTGGTCGATTCGGAAGATTATAGCAAAAGTTGGATAGTTAACAAGGTGTTCAATATCAGACGGCGACGAGAAAGTCTGGACGAGGAGCAGAACCTTACCGGAGAAGGAATGGAAGGGGAGAGGGGAGATAGTGGTGATAGGCCTAGCAACAACCGCTGGGGTGCTCGCGGCATTTCCATTTCAGCGGACGATACCTTGGACGAGCACACCCGGCGCAAGCCCGGGGATGCGGATAACGAAGGCTTGGAGGGATTCCTGGAGGATGAGGATGACAGTCTGGACGACCAAACTAATGGGCATAGCCCATTGCATCACGCATCGGTCACGTCCAATCGTGACTAATAATCGCTGTCGATGGCGATACTTATATATAGAAACCCTGCAGCAAGTGGATTTGATCTCCCTTGTCCCAGTGTCTCTTTGGCTTTGGAGTGATCAGTTAGTGATTCTGGCAATGTTTTTGGGGGTTATTAGGATAATGGCTCAAGGCGCAATCATCGATCAATGCTATTTTTGATAACGGGCAGTGAGCCTTATCTGCTTTTAGGATATGATGAGATCATGAGAATCATACGGATCTTTTGACTGGATCATCAATTTAAAGTAGTGCGGAGATCCATGGTAATGTCAGGATCCGCCGACTAAGCTGTGATTTAATCTTTTAGTGGAACCTGAAACGAAAGCCAGACAGAGTCCAGTGTTTCAGAGTCATTCTGAGCCATTGCTGCGCCAGGGCATAGCCACGGAAAGAAGGGTCGAGTTGCGCTTCTATCCATTCAATATGCAAACAGACGATGCATGAGTCGATACTTGAGAAAGATGCAACGCTTCTCCGGAGAAGAAGAACGCCTTGCAAGGTAAACAATCCTTCTTTCGAGTATCAACTTCAAACATTTCTGTGCCCATCATGACCCATCATGACGACGGAAAGCGCGTTTACCCAAAATGGACTATGCTAAATCTTGGCACCGCCTGCCGAAATCCCGCGAGATCACGTGTCAATGTCTTGCTATGTCATTTTCGATGATTTCAAAGCCGAAAATTGCCAAAAGATAATCCTGGGAGGAAAGAATGACAAATTGTCCTTCAAATTACCCACCAGAACAAAAGTCCCATTATGAATTTATGACGGAATGCCAATCTCGACGAGACACGCTCAGCTGAGTCGACCTTGGTCTCTTTCAGCAGGTCATCCTTTTATTCTTGAGCAAACGGTTCATGCTCTCTAAGCGCCAGCGCCAGCGCCATCCCGGAGATAAAGTCGATTTGGAAATTGATGGCTCAACCCGCTCAACCGACTGGCAGGAAGCATGTCCTCTGGCGCGTATGCGGCATGGCCTTGTGGGACACGTGGCTCTGAATAAAGGGATGCAGACAACCGGCGATAATAATATTGATGGGAATCCGGGAAGCTACCTTTCACTACTTTCCATAGAAAGCTTGCTAGTCATGCAACCAAGACAGTTAGTGATGCGCAATTACGGGAGATTGATTGAGGCTTTGAGCCAGGCTCTGCTTAAAATCTCACCTTCATGGCTCAGGCTTTCGAACTAAACCCACTAACTAGTTTAGCTCAGTCAGATCAGGCGTCTAAGACACTTCTCGGAGCCCACTGAACAAGCCAAATCCTCCAGGGGTTTGCAGCCGCAATTACGAACAAGCGCTTAATGGGCCGCTATCCGTGCATCCTTACCTGGCTTAGGACACGGACTGTTCCTTGATGGACTTGTCTTCCCTGACATAGTCCAAGTGGGTTTCTAGTAATGATTTCTTGCTCCTTAAGTCATGCTGAGCAGTCAATTATTCCGTACCCCGGCCCCATAGCCGTCTAGAATCAAGGATGTAGACTCGCTGTTCTGGAACTTTAGCCCTTTTCCTTAATTTCTTTTGATTGCACTCATCCTACGATCCGCTTACTGGCATCATGAAGAGCGTCCAATTTCTATACTACTCCACTAGCTAGTCAGTCTTTCGACGTCTTTAGCGCTAACCCCTTTACTATCATTTGACTCCTGAACTGCTGCAGCGGGCCACTAAGCGACTGATGCCATTCAAATGTCATTCTACAGGCTCCCGCCGCCCCTTCCTGGGTGATCCGATGCATTGGGACTTTGATGCTGCGGGAGCTACCCTTCTTTCCATCGATCAGGGTGGGCCAGATGCTGATGTCTGCGCCCCGAGAGTTTGGGGGCTGGAATTCTAGCTGTCATGTCATCGCAGGAGAAGATATTGCTTTCCTTTGATAACATTTCGGACCCCATCTCCGGGATAGCCAGGCGCTTAAATGCAGAGCCATCGTCGTGTCTACACCTCTCGTTACGAGCATCTTTGTGCGGCACAGTGATTGACGGCGGTATATCTGATGCTTTCTGGAGCTTTTTTGGCCCGTTGACGTGAGAGCTACTCGAATCTGGGCCTGCCTTGCAAGGCACTTCGACCACGTCTTGATCATCCCGGCTGGCGTATATGAACCTGGATCAGACATTTGTTGGACGTTCTTCTTGTCTGCAAACCATTCTATACCTTCATTTCGTACCTCGAGAAATAAATTTAGCTGTTGTGCAGAAGTGGCTACCCTGAAGTCGTCGTGGCGGGCCTTTATATTACTTTCAGTCGACCATCACTCCTGCTTCTTGCCGCCGACGCCTGTTTCGTCCTCCTGCTTGTTTCATCAAGCGTTTCATCTTTTTCACTACGCATCAGTTCATTCGCTCTCATTCTGGTCTAAGCGCGTGCCCCGTGTTTGCTCTATGTATCCTCAAACTCCGTCCGGGTTCGCCGGCCAAATGCCCTATGGCCAGGCCACTCCAGGAAGACAGGGTGGTGAGTTGGATGAATACTATGAGGCACTACCGCCTCAATGGTCCTGTGTTGAAACGGTAGGCCAATCGTCCGTGACATCTGTCCGGTGTTTCAGCTAGCTGACCAAACATTTGCGCTGCTTAGTCTCCATATTTAGCAATGAACCATCCGAACTCTACCACAGCAGCTGCATATCCGTCCGCCGCTATCTTAACACCAATCAGTCTCCCAGACAGCTCCTTTATCCATGCTAGACCTAGCCCGGTTGTCAGTCATCGTTCGCAAGAATATCAGTACAACATATCTGAAACGGTCCCGCAGCATGGGCTTGGGATCACGGCACCGTTTCCAAGTAATTTCCCCCGAACAGTAACGGCGGGTCTGGGACACGCTATAGATCAATACGACTTTGGCCATGCTGAAGCTACAGTGTCTCCACATCAACCTCCAGCGAAACGAGTTCGAAGAGGCAGCCTGAAAGCCCCAAGTTCGAGTCGTGAAACCCCAGTCTCAATACTGCCTCATCCTGAGGGACTCCAGCGACTAGAGCAAGAACGGCGACAAGGCCATATTGATCTTCATCCCCACCACAGGTCCCGCGCTCCCGGCCGGGGCCGGCGCGACCCGCAAGCGGAAGAAGAAGATGCTTTTGTCGAGGGGCTGCGAGAACAGAACCTGGCATGGAAAGTCATCCGGGAGATGTTTCGCGAAAAGTTCAACAAAGATGCATCGGAAGCACGCCTACAAATGCGGATGCTGCGCCGGCGCAAAGAACGGCTAGCACGGTGGGATGAGAATGATGTGAGTATGTGTGTCATGTCTCTCGCCTCGGATTTGTCGTAATTTATTAATAACCGAGTGCTCCAGATCCCACTTCTCATAAGAGCTCGAGACCATTGGGAACGTGAAAAGTATCATTTCATTGCTCAAAAGGTGAGATTGTTCCAGCTGGTTTTCCTCCATGGCGTACCATACATGTTCTGCGAGCTAACATTTTGATGCAGATGAGGGACCTAGGCGCTAGAAGGACATACACCCCGCAGCAGTGTGAGGCTCAACTAAAAGACATGGAAGCTGAAAGCCGAGAACGTGCCGATGCCTCGTTATCGCAGATGACAGAGCGCTCACGGACTCGAAAACGAGTTAGAGCCAACAGCGACACGGGACCATATCTTTGCTGATTTCTCTATCTTCTCTTTTTGGCTGACTTCCACAAACATCGTCCACAAGCGCATTGATTTGATCTTGCACATGCCGCGCGGCATTTCTGATTAGCAGGGTTTAGCGCAGCGCATAGCATTGCGTTTTCATTGCCTCAGTGGCATCTCTCCTCCTTTGCATATTTTTCTCTCCGCCAATTTTTTTCATGGACATATACTTTTTATACAGCTCATGTAGAGCCATGTCGATACGAAATTGACCATGAGCACGTCTACTGGTCATATGAATACATAAAACGTTCTATATTCCATGTCCTTCAAATCAGTGTCAATATTTAGTCTCGAGGAAAGCCAGAGAGGTCGCGGGCGGTCAATACAGTACCCTCTCGGGCATGGAATCAGGGCCCGATCGACTTCCTACGCTTACATGTGCAAATACCCAAATCCTGCTTTTCGAGAATCGAATCTAGAACTTGCTGAGAATCATCTAATCCTCCCACCAGCCAAATCAGGCCCCATGCATGCATAGAACCATCTGCGGCTGAAAACCAGGCCCAAAGAAACAGGCAGCAGAGCATGCGTACTCGTCCCTAATTCCAAAAAAATTAGACTACGCCATGGCGGTGGGGGCTATATGTCTGGATTAACTACGCACCAGTAAGCATGCGGCGTAGGCGCTTAACCTGCAGGACGTGCAGCAGACCCCGTGCAAAGGAGTGGTGAGCCGGGCTCAAGTTCAGACATGCGGCTAAAGATGGAGTAAGAGCTAGGGATGTTAATGCGGGCTAGGCTATTTAATCTTCAGCTTACATGGGACATAGATATCCACGCACTCGGACATATACGGACATGGGGACTTATTGCCGTTCTGGGATGCATGTGGGTGGAAGATGATGGTATGGATTCGTCGTCTATGGTCAAAAATTTAATCGCTAGTACAAAGATAGGCGCGGCGAGATTTGTTCGGTTCAACGGTATCGTTTTTAACGTGTCGGTCATGTCTGCATGTCTGCCCCCACTTCTGAAGACCATGGATTTCCGTTGCGCATTGCTCAAAGATAATCAGCTAGCTTCAGCAGTTTCTTCGTCCGATTCAAAGTCCTCCTCGACTACTGGGAACGTGCACAACGCGGCAACGCCTCCCAATCCGTCCAGTCTTCTCCCGCTTTCATGGTCGGAGCTGAGTACACGCACTTCGCCTCCCTCGTGGTCCCGCACTCGGTCAACAAGTGACACCCATCGTTTGCGCTCCGCCACGTCCTGTGACCGGAACAATCGATTGGAGATAATGAGGACACCGCCCCCACGGCCCACGGCTCCTTGGTCGACTGCCGACTCGACCTCGCGGGGTCCATAGATGGCCTTGTTAGACTCCTTGCGGAGATGCCCAAGAAAGTCGTCCATCAGTTTGGTCTCGCGGGCATATTTGGTATCCGCAAGGATGGTCTTCACTGCAGGCGATTGCAGAACCTCGGCGAGAGAATGCAAATAGCCTGAGGCTGAGTGGACAACGACAATACTCGGTAATAGCCGTTTGAGGGCAGGTGTAGTCGTCGAGGCAACAGACTGTATGTATTTCTGAAAGCCGGCAGCGACAAAACCAGGAGACGCAAGAAGAACGGGCTTGACGGGCTCGTTACTGGTGAGAGAAGTAGCGCTGGTGTTGAACTCCATCTGTCGGAGGAGAGTGTCCAATGTAACCTGGTAGAATTTTGACATTCCCTGTTTCGCGTAAGTAACTATTTCTATACCAGTGCATTGGCACATGGGTTGAGGCAGTACCTTATCATGATCCCCGCCTCCGCCGCCTTGTCGTTTTCTCGGAACCGACATCTCGACCTTCTGCTTCAAGACGGTTTGAAATTGCCCAACAAAGCAAATGTGGGCCAATCCCTCCTGCATAACAACAGCGACCGCTTCCGCCCTCCGTTTGCCGCTCTCGTCAACGGCATCCTGGAGCATCTGTACAGCAATGCTGTCCCACCCAACTCCTTCCCCATTCGCACCGATGTCTTTCTCTAAGGTGAAATTGCGATTCAGCTCCAGATCCAAAGTATGATGTTGTCCGACTTTGGTGTGCGGCGTCTCGTTCACAATTGTTCCTCCAACATGCAGTTGGGAGCTCTGAGGGTCGAAATCTAAGCTTTTCACGCGGATTTCCAGCGTTAAGTGAACTCGGGATGAAGTTGTTGTACCGGTGTCGTGTGTCGTTGTGACGCGACGGATTGCGCTTGCGCGAAGGAGGTCACCAGGTCTGATCAGGTTGTAGGCGTGCCACTTAATGCAGCAGCCGTCGTCAGAGCAGCTAAGTATCCGATGGGGACCGGGCCGCATACCATATCCTCTGGCTCTTCAGGACACAGAGTGACAGTGCCTGAGCCACCGTGCTCTATCCTGTTCTTTATCAGACGCATTTGAACAGTAGGTGTATAGATGTGGGATGTGGGATGTTGAAAAAATAGATAGCCAACAGTATGTATAACCAAGATATGGGTGTTATAAGTTGTCGTGCTAGAAGTATACTTTTCCCAAGAAGATGCTTAGTGCT
Organism: Aspergillus fumigatiaffinis; assembly: GCA_012656285.1. Classification (NCBI taxonomy): domain Eukaryota; kingdom Fungi; phylum Ascomycota; class Eurotiomycetes; order Eurotiales; family Aspergillaceae; genus Aspergillus; species Aspergillus fumigatiaffinis. The sequence goes on along the minus strand of JAAAPX010000005.1, from coordinate 235,650 downwards.
CAATCAAGCCAATAGTGATAGAGACACTGTCGCCCTCGCAAATCATGAAGAAACCGACGTAAAGTAGAGAGATGATTCAACTTCAGGCGCCAAGGCAGCTTCAGGAGATGCGGGACAGTTCCTGAATAGGACTAGCGCAGTTCCTTATCGATAAGAAAGATGGAACCCTAAACCCTGAGACCATCAGTTGTGCAGATAGGAAGTGATGTCATTCATGGTATGTAGTATGTCGATGATAGTAGGGTACATCACCTCAGGGCCAAAATAGAGGGTTCAGGAGAACCAAGGCCGGTTCTCTCCAATAATCTTAGTCTTCCCTGATATTGAGCCGAGCCAACTCAATACCATTATCCTTTCCTGGAACCCGACAACTGCCCCACGTTAGTTGCACTCCACCGCAAGACCCATCAGGAAGCTCGTAATGGCATTTGACTTTCGGGGAGGGAAACGGGAACGACTATCGGTCTCCAAGGTCTCCAAATCATCATGGACTCCAATGGATGACCGGCGGTATAAATACGGCGCCGAGTTCGTGCAGCTGTGTGTGTTTTTCTCAGCCATCCACCCTATTTCTCGACCGATTGTCCCTTTTGTCATCATACCACTCCGTAGTAACTGCAACAATGGGCCCCGTATCTCTTCAGTCGACCTACAAAATGGTCTCGGGATATGAAATCCCGGTTGTTGGGTTCGGTGTGAGTAACAACTCCCAGACATCGTTTCGACTATGAATCAAACTGCTGACGCAAGGATCGTAAGGTTTATCAAACGTGTGTTGAAATTTAAAGCAAGTCATCATTCAGGATTGAACTCCCTGCCTAACCTGTAAATGGCAATGCAGGCCACCCGAGATCACCGAGAAGGTCACTCTCAAGGCACTGGAAACTGGATACCGCCATGTAGGTGCCATGAGAACTATTGGAGCACCAGGCAATTGCGGCTAACTGGGCCTGCTCCACTAGATTGACAGCGCGAAATACTATGCGAATGAGAAAGAATGTGCGGTGGCTATGAAAAAGTCTGGAATTGACCGTTCCAAGATCTTTTTCACCACCAAGGTTCCCGCGTCTTCCATGTCCTATGAAAAGGCCAAGGAAGCCATTGAGCAAAGTGTCGCTGCTGCCGATCTTGGTTACATCGATCTGTAAGCGAACAACCCCGGTTTTCGACGACCAAGCGACACCCCTGGCTAACCTAGGGGCAGAATCCTGCTGCACGCGCCCTACGGTGGGAAGGAGGGCCGCCTTGGTGCCTGGCGCGCCCTCGTGGAGGCTCAGAAGGCAGGCCACGTTCGTTCCATTGGTGTTTCCAACTATGGCATTCACCATCTGGAGGAGTTGGAGGAGTACATTAACAGCGGTGTTGGAGGCCAGATTTCTGTTGGCCAGTACGAGATTCACCCTTGGTGTGCGCGAGAGGACATTGTTGCCTGGCTGAAGAAGCGCAACGTCGTTGTTGAAGCCTATTCTCCTCTTGTTCAAGCTCAGCGCATGGACGAGCCTGTATTACAGAACTTGGCCAAGAAGCACACTAAGACGGGAGCTCAAATCCTGATCCGGTGGAGTCTGCAAAAGGTACCCCCTTTGTCTCCATTATCGATTGAGTCTGTGGCTAATACAGTCTTCCAGGGGTATGTTCCTCTTCCGAAGTCTGTGACCGATTCCCGTATCGTTGAGAACACGCAGGTGTTTGACTTCGAATTGTCTAGCGAGGACATGGAGAGTCTGAACACCGGCATTTATGCCCCTGTTTGCTGGGATCCTGCTAAGGATGTTCCGCTGTAGAGCGATTCCTTAAATTCACTGAAAATCGCAGAAAGGCGATGGCAGCAGGCGAAAAATATATACACGTCTATTTCGCTCATATATAGAAGAAGCAACACAGTGACTTAGGTAAATGCAGGATTTTATTAGGCAACAATGATCAAATCTCAAAGAAGTTGTCTCTCTAGATGAATTGAGCCCTTTGTAAACTTAAAGTGGTGGTGACTGCCGTGGGAAATGGCTGTTGATTTTCTGGCCGGGACAACATATCGCCGCCAGGCAAGGATGTCAACAATAGCTGTCCCGGGTTATCAGAACAATGTATTGCCATCAACAATAACCGAAAGAAGCCTACAAGATACGATCTTCAAATGCACCGCTACATCTCGATCAGGAAACCTTATACCTGAACTACCTGTCATCCCTCTACCATGCCCGATCAGCCGCGGCGCATTATTCTGGAAAAATCCAAGACAGTGCGCCGCCGGTATCAACGCAGCAACAAACGATTCCAATTTACAGCTTCACAGATCGAACGCATCGAACGCGAAGAGGAACGCGAAGCACGAGCTAAAAAGCTTAGAGAGAGGGAGAAGAAACGGCAAGCCAATAAGAAGAAAAAGGCCGAAAAGGAAGCCAGGGAACGAGAAGCACGAAGACGACTCGGTCTCCCTGATCCTCATGCTCTCCCCATTCCTTCCAGTCAGCCATTGCTTTCCAAATTTCTCAAGAAGCCTGCAGCGAAACCGGATACAGAGAGCGAGACTTGTGAGGAAACGGAGCTAGACAGCCACAGCCAGGGGAGTATCGCGACCGAGATTGACGAAAGCTTGCTCTCGGATACAGATGTCGCTGCCTTCGACGATCAGACGACTGCCGACGTATCAGAGCCAGATAATCATACAGCAAGCGATGGCAAGGGCCATGCGGGCCGGACACAGGGCGATGATGACGAGTTCTCCGAATGCTCGATTTTCTACGACGAAGACATCATCAAAGAAGTGGAAACAATTGCTACTGCACAAGATACAACAGGCAGGCCGGGGGAAATAGATCAGGCGACGAAAGAGCCATGCAAACCTGCGTTAGCAATAGGGGAATCATTCCAAGATGACACGGCGATACTTCTTGAAGAGTTTGGCCACGAATTCGCCAGCGATGAGGAATTCCAACAGGAATTGGTTCGACTCGATACTGTATCCGTTGGAAACCCATCTTGAGTTGACTATACGAATATTGGATATTCAATATGCGATTGGGAACATTGTCTAGCTTGGTGCATTTAATGTTCAAACCCGTCGCACATGTTCATTCTTGAGGGTCAGCATTAATGCATTGGGAACTATCCTTGACAGTCGCTGACAATGATCCAGCAACCTCGCAGAGTCGCGCAGCTCAACATTGAAGACCGCCGTTTGATCCGACCCGACGGACGGTCTGACGGCCAGACCCGCACTGATCGGATTATGATGCCCCTCTTGTCGGGTCGGGCGGTGATAAGCTGGGCGGCGGCTGTAACCCCGTCATGGTAGCAGGCATTCCGACGGATCAAATATTCTGAACGAGAATCATGAAGGCAGCTTTGCACAAACAGGGATTATGTGGTAACAATAGTGATGGCCACTTGCACAGCCGCCGCGTTGTGCTGAAGACTCTATATCGGAGCGTATTATCGATAAGATAGGAGAACCAAGCCGAAGAAGTATCAAGATAACAGTGGGTTGACGTCAATGCGGAATAAGACATAAGCGTATCGGCTCGTCTTGTTTGTGAGCTTCTTGGAGATACCTCATTGCTATCTATTTTTTCGCATTCAGTACATTCGAACGCTATTACATTCCTTCTCGTCTTTCCTCACATTTTGTACTGGAACCATCTACTTCCAGTCTCGACGTATCGAAAAGATGCCGTGCCTCGAAGTATGTGGGCACTCAATCCACTATGCTGACTCTCATCCCAACGGAGCTCCCAAAGACGGTGCGACCATAGTCTTCATACACGGCCTTGGCTCCTCCCAAAATTACTACTTTCCCATTCTTCACCATCTGACTCCTAAGCACCGCTGCATCACCCTCGACACCTATGGTTCTGCCCGCTCCACGTACACCGGCCAGGCCATCACCATTTCTACCATTGCCTCAGATGTTATTGCGGTGCTGGATGCGCTAAACATTCCGAAGGCCGTCGTAGTCGGCCACTCGATGGGCGGACTGGTCGTGACGCTCTTGGGTGCACAGTGCAGCGATCGCATCAGGGCTGTAGTTGCCGTGGGTCCCACCCATCCCTCGGAGACTCTAGCATCCACGATGCGCCAGAGGAGCGACACCGTGCTCGAGTGTACGTTGCTTCCATGACCTAAATTCACTTTCAAAATGCACAACGTGTGAGCTAACCCAAAATAGCCGGAATGGAAGCAATGGCCAACACCGTCCCCAACGCCGCTACAGGCTCGCAAGCCTCCCCGCTCGCCAAAGCGTTCATCCGCGAGCTCCTCTTAGGCCAGAACCCGAAAGGCTACGCCACGCTATGCCAGGCTATTGCCGAGGCCCCCGCGATCGACTACTCGTGCATCACCGTGCCGTTTCTGCTCATTGCGGGTGAGGAGGATAAGTCTGCGTCGTTGGAAGGGTGCAAATATATCTTTGACCGGGTGTCGAGTGAGACGAAGAAGATGGAGGTATTGCCCAAAGTCGGCCATTGGCACTGCATCGAGGCACCGGATCTGGTGGGTGGGATGATCGCGGGTTTTATTGAGAGAGTGTGATGTGCTGTGAAGTTATAGTATCTTGGCATATATTGAATGAATTGTCTTTAGACAAATATTTAGTGCTTAATCACTCTTAATATTCCAGCTGTATCATTGCACCTGTCAATCATCAAGCCGGTAGGCAATTTCGGCAAGTCCAGATCACGACAACATAAGCTCAAAGCCGACTCCAGCAAAAAGAGAAGCCATCATCGCATTACGGTATCACAGAAGAAACACAAATATATATACACAAATTCAAGCTATTGTCAGACTACAGCCCATTCCACTGGCCTACGCCTGGGCCGCCACCAGCTTGACATCGTATTCAAGCTCAAGTCCAGCTTGAGGGTCATCCTTGCGCGGCACGAAGTCCACGATCAGCGAGTCCTTGACGGCAAACACCGAGTCGTTGGTTAGGTACTTGTCCTGGCGGTCGAAGATCTGCGTGGTGAGAGGCTTGTAGCCTTCGTGCGTAGCCTGCAGCGGAGTTAGCTCAAGCTGCCTCTTTACTCAAAAGAAGCGAATACTCACGATGATGTGGATATGGGCAGGGCGGAAGGGGTGTCGGTCCATGAGCTCGAGTAACTTGCCTGCGGGACCTGTACATCATTCAAGATTAGCCTTTGCAAAGCCTCTACAGCGCTAGCGATAGCGATGGTGTCCAAGACGTACCGTCATTCGGCACAGGATACGGCGTCGGACGCAGGCAGTAAAAGTAGTACCGCCCGTCGGCATCCGTCTTGAATTTCCCGCGCAGGTTGAACTCCTCTTGGTTCGGATCCTGCTGCTCGTACAGCCCATTCGTGGACGCCTGCCACACCTCCACCGTCGCGCCGACGAGCGGCTTCTTGGTCTGGAAATCGATCACCCGGCCGTGCATGAACACCATCTCGCCGTCCGGCACGTCCTTGACGATATTGTCGCCGTTATTGCGGTAGGGGGTATCGGCGCGGAAAAAGGGGCCCAGGATGGCGGTTGCGGTGGGAGCGTCGGCGGCCTCTTCAGCGAGCTTGAAGGTGATTTCGTCGACGAGCCTGTATACGCACAGCAAGCGATACGGTTAGTATTGGTGCCGACGACTGGGAAATAGGGATATGTGACACGTACGACTCGAGCCCAATTACGTCGCAGACGAGCTGGCCTTCGTTGCGCTTGTCATCACTCATCTGGCCGGCCCAGTTGAGCAGCTTGACGCCGGCCATCCACTCGTCGACGGTGAGTTCGTTCTCGCGCGCGAAGTCATGCACATGGCGGATTAGGCTGGCCATGACTTTCCGGAAGCGCGGGTTGGTCTTGGGACCCATCGCGTTGATGACATTGTCGGTGAAGTTGGGGTCAAATCGATGAGTAGCCATGACTGTATGTGCCTCAAGGATCGTATCCGGTAGAGAGGTCGGGTATATAGTGTATCGGAGTTGGAAGAGAGGACGTGGATGAGAAACAATAACAGTCAACGGAAGAAACAGTCGTGGAGTATCATCCAGCTTATATTCCAAAAATCTAAATCAACAGAGTATGATTGGAAATACTCGCTTTCCGGACGGCAATATGTGCCCCAGATCCCAAGAAGACCCCGCAATTGATCAGAGTCCGTCGACTGCTATTGAACGCCGGCTCACCAACGTAATTGCTGATTGGGCAGTACAATGATTGGCCATCTAGGATGGTAGGCATTGCAATCGGAAAGCGGGCCAAGCCATCATCTAATTGCACTTTGTTCCGTCCTGTCATTTGCAATGCAAAACCGTATGACAATTTTTCGGATAGGGAGTAGAGGACTATGGCGACGATCCGATTTCCCCGCAATACGTCGGATGTCGGATAGTCGCGCTTATGTAAGGTCCCAGCATTGTCCCCGCACCGTCAGGTGATTTTGCTTATCATTATGCATCAATATCAGAGGTAACTGACCGAGTACTACGTACAGCTTCAGGGCTAGGTGTAATTTAAGCATATGCGCTCAGATATAGATCAGTAAGGGTTGTTCACCACATGATCATCGGGATCATCCATTTCTTTTACCCCCTCTTCCTCCCATCCGATCCTGCTCGTGGACCCTTGGGATTGCCTCTCTGAAGCAATTCCGACGGCAATTCCTTGATCGTTTGCCCACGTTCCCAAATCTTCCCCAGTCCACATTTCCTCTCCACAACAACATCAAAGAATTCAAGGGGAATGATCTTCTGCGATGCGCCATCTCCAGCCTCCTGACCCCCCTCTACATCCACGCCCTCACTGAGGATGACCCCATTCTCACTGCGCCAGAACGGACACCCCGCAGCCATCGCCTTCTTGATGTCAATGTAGATCAGTATCTGCGCATCGCGCCTCATCCCAGAGATTACCCGCCCATCGCTCAGGCCCGAGGGCCCCATGGCTGAGTGCGCAGTCCCGTCTACATGCGCAGGTAGCACGGATTCCAGGGAAGGCCCCGTTGCAAAGTGAACCTGGTTCCGTCCCATGCACCGCAGCCCGCCGGACTGGAGAATGGCCGGCCAAACGGCATGGTATGTCCCGTGCACAACAGTGTCCGGCAACCTCGGCTCGTCTTCCAATGTCAGTCTCTCCAGAAACGCGGCCGCATCCACGCTCTTAATGCTGTGCCCCTGCGTCGCTCGAATCAGAAAATGAGACGGATCTGTATCGTCCACGGTGAGTGCCGTCGCCGTAGCGTTCTCCTGCCCCGCGCTGGTGGTCGGGACCTGCGACATAGGCATGGAGCTCGGCTCTGTTTCGCAGACGGGGGTTTCCCCTTCATTTGCCCCGGACGTTGTCGTGTCGCTTGTCGCCTTCGCCGAAGGGATGTGTAACAGCGCAAACCGCTTTTTATCGGACGAAGCAACCGCGTGAATGATTTCAGGAAGCGTAACCTTAAGAGACTTGATTTTTTTCCATGCTAGCTGTGCGAGATATGTGTATCAGTCATATACCCTATTGAATGATTCCGTCTGTCGTGCATACCACGTCCGCCACGTTGGCATACCCTTGAGAATCCATTTTCAGGCCTTCCTTTTCTGCCGCATGACGCAATAGCAGACTTAACGCTTTGGAAATTGTCACTTCACGGCTCTGGTGGCCTCCTCTGCCCCTGCGCTGATTCTGCGACATTGTGACGGACTCGGCAAGCGGAGAGGAGGGGTATGTCGTCAATGAACGGAGGTTCTGGGTTCGGCGTAGAAGAACGGCGATGAAACAGATTTGTCTGTTGATTGCGCTAATTTTTGTACTGTATCTGAATCCCACAGCGTCAGTAACTGACTCAATAGAAGACTCATCCGGAGGCTGAGCTCACGCGATGACTCAATGTGGTTGCAGCGTGACTGGGCAACGGTGCTTCGTACCATGAGATCAGGAAAAGCTATGAAATCCGAGTCCACAAGGGTGCCACAAGCTGCAGGAAAACATCTGCCATCAGTACCAGTGAGAACAGGATTCTGCTTTATTTGGACATACAACAATGATAGTACACAGTTCGACGATCTCAGGTCCGCAATAGACTAAACGGAGAAATTTTGTTTGACATCATCGGCGGGCAATAATATTCCCCAACTGACCCACCAAGAAAGAGCTAATGTAGCAATACTCCATCCTCAGAATAGGTATTTCGTGAATCGTAAAATTGGCCAGTTATTGATTCTAGGCTTATGAAGAAAAATTCTTGAGGAAAGAGTACATATAGTGGTCAACGTGATGTCGATTAGTAAAATGCCTAATAATTTCATGCCTCCATAAATGGGTATCGAAAGTAACAGAAAACTATCCCACCATCCCTCATGAGCTTCTAAAACCATCCTCGTTGCAAGCCAAATATATGAAACGAATTCCTTAGGGTATAGGAAAAGGTCATGGTCACCGGTCGCAAATGCAGCTGCATTCTGCGACGGGGCAGACGTTATGCTTTGCAAACCATTCTCTGGCGTGATGTGCATGGAAACCATGATTGCAATTGATACAGAAGACGATGAATCTGCGCATGATGTCGGCCTCTGTGGGTTTGCGCTGCTCCTGACCAGCATCGGCGGCGATACACGCCCTGGACATTGGATCTGGGGAGCCCATCCAGAGCGTGCAAACTCCACAACGGGGCATCGGCCGTCCACACCTGGCGCAAACCATTCCTGACATAACAGCTGTACCCAAGGGATTGCCAGCGGTTTGATGCACCACTTCCCCTGTAGCCGAAGGAGACAATTGGGAGGATGCATCATGTTGGGTGAGAGGTCGAGTGCAGTAGTTACAAGTCAAGCTGACTTGTTGGCGGGGCGGCTCGATGAGTTTGCGCCCGTCCCAGGAGACGGCAAACTTGCGCGAGCCGACGTCGAATCGCGCTCTCTCTAATTGGAGTTTCCAAGAGTTCATCTGCCAGCGATAGGCTTCACGCCATGCTTCATACCGAGCCCTGCCCCAACCAGTCCTGATGAAGCGTGGGACTGTGTGGCTCATGGCTAGAACCGGCGTCTGAACATCATTGAATTTGTTGATATAAGATTGGAAAAGGTCCAAGGCAGAGTGGCCAAGCCCCGTGAGGACTATACCTTCAATGTCGCCTTGTCGGATGACTTCAGCAATGGTTTCCTTCAAGTACCCGGAGAGTTCCGCGTCAGGAAGCCAACGTAGAGCTACCTCGATCCGGTGTCTCAAAGGAAGCGTAGACTCGTGAATAACGGACTTCCAATCTCCTTTACTCACAAGCGCCAATATAGCTCGTGCGTAGGGGTCTGTGAGCTCCTTGGCGATCTCCGCGCATGTCTCTTCCCAATCTAAGTCGGTATCGCCTTTGGCCGCGCCTGCGATAGCCATGGCAAGCAGCTTATGCGCCTGGGTGGGCGTGTGACTGCGCAACGCCTGGTACGCCAGTTTAGCCTCGTCCTGGAAGACGGCCAATGCAGCTGCTTTAGTATGCTGATCGTCTGCAGAAAGCCTTTTGACAAGTTCCTCCAATTCGCGATGAGATTGTGCCGCACCACAGAGACGCAGACAAAGTCGTCGATGTTCCGGACGAGCTGTCTGACACCCTTTCGATTCGGGCAATCTTAATTGCTCCCGCACAATTTCGATAATACTTTCGCTGATCGATGGAGACTCGTCGCCGCTTGGACCGATGTGCCGGCTGTCATAACTTTGACCTGCAAGAAATTAGCAAACCGCATAATCAGCAAAGACGCAAATACCCTACCTAGATCATTGTTCCAGATATCGTATACCCCCAGGTAATTGAAATCCAAGCCATTTATGATCATTGGCTCATCAGACGAGTCCGAACGTGCGCCTGTATCGCCTGTCAGAGAATCTATACCAATGTTATCTCGTAAACATTACTCACGTTCGACCCAATCCCAGAGGCACTGAAGTTGAGGGTCATCGGCTAAAATTCGCTTGTTGCGCGTCTCGTCGAATAAGTAGCCTTCCTTGCACCGTAGTCTGTTTACGGTCATTAACGCCAAGGCTTCCTCTGCAGTGAGAGGTTGACCCAGAGTTCCCACTGATAAATTCCGTTCTCGAGATTCACGACTGGAGAGAGGATCTTTGACGCGGGCATCAGATCGGGCAGTTCGGCCTCCTTGCGACAGCTTCCTCTCTTCTAGAGCTGAGAGATTCGCCTCGCGAATGCTCTCAATTACTTCAGAAATCTTCGTCTGATCCCCGAATGCGGGCCGTAATTCCGTGAAATCGAGATGGTTCTCAGAGCTACCCCGGATCAGAACACCCTGAGAGGATAGTCGCACAGGTGGAGACGGAGGCTGCACCGTAACCAGGCCGACCCGGCCATTTCCAGCTAACGTTACAGCAGTGGGCTCGCTGGAAGTGCTCAGGTTCAGAAAGTCGAACGCCACGACTCTATCTGACTCCTTACAGCCTCGGGTCGGATGATTGAATGGGCTGAGGACATCGCGGATCGACTTCGTATAGATCTGTTCTGGATAGGTATGGAAGGACCCTTGCCCGAGGGTCTCCTCCATGGACATGCGGTACTCTTCTGACAAGTACTCTTTGACGATGTCAAAAGTTTTGAAGCCGCCAGTGTTCGAAAGCGCACCCAGACAGCCTCTTTTAGTCTTCGAGAATCGCAGACTCCAGAGAGATGTTTTGGGCCCGAAGACATTCTTGAAATCAAGCGCTGGGCCCGGATGTCCAGACTCCAGCATATTCGCACCCCCGGTGACATTAAACCGGGAGCTGGCCCGTCGGTCCCAGAGGCAGATGGTAGGGTCGTTCGTTGGATAACAGGATGCGATATAGTTCTCATCAAGCGAGTTGATCGCAAGATTGTGTACACATCGCGTGGGAAACTGTAGAGACGGATTGCCAGGACCTTCTGTAGGGAATTAGTCGCACACTCCAGCCGAAAGAAGGAAGGTAACAGGGTACAGAGCCTCTGCAAAGCCGGACAAAATACTTACCTCGAAGATCATATATTCTCACATATTGGCCCTTCACGCCGGTGACAAGCACATCGGGCTGGTCTCTAAAGAATTTGACACTCGTGATCGGCTCCGAGCTAGCCAATTTTCTGAGAGGCTCGACATATCCCTTGGGGCCTTTGTTGATCATACGCTGATTGACATCCCAAATGTTCAAACAAAAGTCGTTGCGGACTCGATCCAGCCCAGCAGCCAGTAGGCCGTGTCTGCTGAACGAGACAGCATTACAATACCGCTGATGGCGAATGGGGAATGAGATCGACTCCGCATTCTCGCTGCTCAAACGCAAGACAGTCGCGTCACCAGAGGATTGGCCGACAGCAACGAGGGACTCGTCCACGGGAGACCAATCGAAGGCGCGAAAGGCGGGCACCTTTGTGTGCGTCGACAGTACTTCATGTTCCAGATTCTTGCCGTCGAATCCAGTGACTCTGCAGAGTCGAAAGGTTTTCCCTGTCACGTCTACGGAGAGAAAGCGCTGCTCCGCTGTGGTGGAGGACGGGGCCCAGCGAATGGCGGTCTCCATTGTTTCCTTGCGGATTGTTTGGGCTGCCGAGGGTGCTCACAGTAGGTACCTTAGTCAAGCAACCTGGCCCATCCTAAGAAACAAGGCTCAGCTCGCAAAGCTAAGCTGACTCGAATCGAGCGACTGGACGCATAGTAGCAAGTTGAACTCTTTAGATGTCAAGGTTGACGATACGAGGGCGCAATCCCCGTATTTCGCAGCTCGCATTGAATAATCAACAGGGTAATTCCTCCCGTGCTCACTTGAATCGCTAAGCGCGTCATTACAACCGGCCCCGCTCTGATTGGTTGCAGTAGTTATCCTGGGGAACTCCTCGGGCCGGCTGCTGATCCGCTTGTTTTTTATCGCTTGTGTTTTTTTTTCGGCCTTTATCTTCACCTGTGATCAGCAGCGAACCACTAAACTACATTGCAACCTTTTTTTTTAGTGACAAGATGCCCAGAGAATACTCGAGGGAGAAGCGCTCTCCTCCTGATTCCACGACGACCAGTAAACGAAAATACCACGAAGGCTCGGAAGACTCTCAACCAGCAAAGAAGAAGAAGATCCACCCTCCCAAACAGGAGCACAATCACCCCTCCGTGAACGAGTTGAAGAAGCGCATCCGAGATGTCAAGCGTCTGCTCAACCGGGTCGATCTGCCAGCCGATGCGCGCATTGTTCAGGAGCGTGCGCTCGCGGGATACGAGAAGGATCTCGAGGACGAGTTGGCGAGACGCCATCGGTCCCAGATGATCAAGAAGTATCATTTTGTTCGATTCCTTGGTACGAGAATCCGACCACAATTCGATGATGATCTGGAGCTAATATGGACGATCGCAGACCGAAAAGCCGCCTCAAAAGACCTCAAGCGTCTCCTCCGCCGCGAACAGGAAATCTCCAATTCCGATCTCGACCCAGCAGCCAAGAAAGAGAAAATAGCTGCTCTCGCAGGGAAGATCCACGCCGCGCAGGTGAATCACAACTACACAATCTACTACCCGCTTACGCAGAAATATGTCGCGCTCTACGCAGAGCAGAAGAAGAAAAAGAAGGAGTCCACTACACAATCGGAGAAGCCGAATGAGCCTGAAGCGGAAGTTGTCAGCAAACTCATATATGACACGACGGGTGAGAGACCGCCCATGTGGCGTGTCGTTGAGAAGTGTATGGAAGACGGGACGCTGGATCTTCTCCGTGAAGGGAAATTGGACGATGGTGAAGGCGAGAAGAGTTCACAAGCGCCCGAGCAGAAGAAGACCAAGAAAAGCACGGATGGCGATCAACCTGCGCGCAACAAGTCCAGCAATGGGAAGGTCTCCGATAAGGCTAGCGGAAAGTCGAGAAAAGCAGAGGGCAAGCAAGACAGAAAACCCAAACGGTCCGCGGCAGTGGAGGGCGCATACTGGGGTGCTAATGAGCACAATGATGACGATAATGAGAGTGACGGTGGTTTCTTCGAGGAGTGATTCATCAATTTCGCATTGCATCTGCGGCCTGTTCATTGAGCGGTCTGTTTTCAAGTCGGTTAGCGTCTGTATTCGGCTCTTCCATTCATCCTGTCAGGAAAGCATTCGTGTCGTTGTCACTATCCTGTATATCTTCTATTTGATACCCAAATCATGAAGACTCCTCAGTTGGGACTGGAATTTCTTATGTAGTGCTTCTTGACATTGTTTTGCTCACTCTAAGACCTAAGTCCCTGAAGATACTTTAGAAGAGAGCCCTCTTCCTGCACCAGCCGATAATGATTTTTGAGTCATATCACACTTGTATGAAGACTCGACCGAATAAACTCCATTTTCACCATTTCCTCTCTAAGTAACTGCAAGACATAGACATAGATACGGCTCAAATATACACCATGGACTCCGAACCATCGCACCGGGTCAAAGAAGACAAACAAGTAACTGTGAAGAAAAGGTACCAATCAAATAGACTGAGGCACGGCCCAGACTTTCAGGCTCGACTTGAGAAAATCGCTCCAGTGCACCCTGACATGCATCGAATTGTTGAAACAGGTCACTTCGCGCCTCATGGAAGCAGCCGATACGGATAGGGACACGGCGGCAGCCCTCCAGCATGACCAGCATTGAAACTGCCTGTGACCCGACCTCCTATCCCTGAGGAGGTGGTTGCAGGTGTTGAAGTTCCTAGAATTTCAAGTATTCACCCAGTGAATGAATGGAATGAAACGAGCCTGCTCATCCCATGTAACCACAAAACGCCCGCGAATGCAGTAGATATCGAAAGAGAGACTGATGTACCAAAGCACTTCCAATCCCTGGATGCTTTCACATGACAGTGCATCCTCCGCTCTGCGCTCTTCTGCGTCTTCCTCCAAGAGCCGAAATACCACCAATGCCATATGCATCTTCGTCATCATCGGCGTTGTAGAGTCGCTCGGCCTCGCGAGCTCGGCGCCGTCTGCGTCGTGCACCGGCTCCACCAACACCGGCTTCTTCTGTCGCCATCATATAATCGGCCCATTTGCGGTCTAACCTACTCGCGGCAGCGAGATCCCCGCGCAAGACTCGCTTGTTATGTTCATCGACGGTCATTTGCCAGCCATAGAAGCATTTGAGTTGGATGATCTCGTTAGGAAACACCGGGGGCGGCGGTGGCGGAGTAATCGAGGAAGTACTCATCATGGCTGTGGCTGGTAAGTCGTCTTCATCAAGCTCGCGTGTCACCACCGTGACCGCCGAACTAGGCTTGCGAGAGCGTGGTATGTATGCGTTGCTTGAAAGAACCTCCTTCACCCCGGCCCAAGTGACATTGGCACAATCAAAAACTACCAGGCGCAAGCCAACCTTGGGAAGATTCTCAGAGTAGCCTCGCTTACGGACGCGAAAACTGGCCTCCATCAAAGTAAGATCAGAGATTCGAGTATTATCCATCTCCACAGACCGAATGTTGGGGCAGCTCTTCATCACCTGGAGCATTCCAACGTCACCTAGGCTCTCGCAATAGCTGATATTGAGGTGTTCAAGACGTTCGGCACACGGACACTTGGCAAGTTCAACTAGGGTGTCGTTGGTGAGCTGCTCCAAGTCTTCAAGTTCAAGATGAGTCAACGAAGGAGTCGTGCGGATGACATCGATGACGGAATCGTCGCTCAACTGGGGGCATTGAGATAGCTGGAGGCCTTCGAGCTCGGGAACATTGTGCGCCAGACTTTTTACTCCGACATCAGTCAGATCTGGGCACTGGTGCACGTCCAGATGTTTGAGACGCCGGGGTGGGACGATTGGCCGGTCCGTAAGCACATCAATTTCCGGGTCAATACCATGCATGAGAACCTTGAGGCTGTCGTCGGTCAGATCGGTACGGCTTATGATTAACCTTTCCAAGGTGTTCCTCCTGAACAATTCAAGGGCAAATTCTTCGTCGTGGAAACCACTGATTTCGCTAGCCCGCAAATCTTTCAATCTCGGACAAGCCTGGATAACTTTCCTCAAGCCGGTCGTGTTGACTCCAGTGCACCACGAGATATTGAGAATCTCTAGATGCGGGCATTTCTGAGCGATAATCTTCATGGCGGAGTTGGTCACAGTTGCTAATCCAGAGACATTGATGTATTGAAGACGAGGGTTTCGTAACAGGAAACAGTGCATGGAAGTTTTGTCAATGCGGCACCCTTCAAGAGAGAAGTTGACAACGTTCCGACAAAGATCTGTAATACGCTCGCCCTCAGTAGCCCACTTTTCTCGAAGTTGGATACAGCCTCGGAGGTTGAGGTCTCGAACGAAAGGACCACCAGAGGTCATAAGTTTCACGAGGCTGTCGCTGGGAATTTCGCGGTAGTAGTCTGCGGCATCGACACACGTCCACAGCTGGCCATCATAACACATCTTGTGCCAGGCTCGCGAAACAGCAGAACAACGTACGATTTCCTTTGGGGTCAGATAGCGGAAGATGTTCATTTTGATCTCGTCGGGCATGCGGCCCCAAAAGTCGAAAACGACCTTCGGCTCAGGCGTAGGCTGCTCCGCAGCCACAATCTCTTCTACCGGTGCAAATTCCAGTGGTGACCCACGGGATGCCGGTCTCAACTCGGTCGGCAAGGGAATGGTCTTCGGATTGGAGCCATTCGGCGAATCGGTCCCAACTAAGCGGATGCGGGCATTTCCATCAGTGTGCTCACCCGGCGAGCCCGGGGTTGCAGGACGGACATTCAAACCTCCATATAGTTGTGACGAGCTTCCATCTCCGAGGCACGGATTATATGCTGACTGGCCGAGCGAGACACAGGATAAAGAAGCTTTCCCATCCCGACGGTAGCCGGTAGATTGGGATCTGCCGCGTCTGGTGAGACTCGGGCTGGACGACATCCGCTGGAGATTTTGTAACAGCTTGTGTCTCCCTTTGAGCTTCTGGGGTTGCTCTATGGGTATTTGGCCTGTCGATGAGGTCGGACTTGCCGGGGAGACCGCCCCAGGTGAAGGCTCAATCTCGTCGGGAAATGCGGCGGCCATACTGGCAATTGTGGAATCAAAGTACGACGGTTGGTCGAAGGGTGCGATGTGCTGCAAGGACTTTTCCTATTTGTGAACGGATGTAATCAAGACGATTCGTGAGAAGGCCTGAGGCACAGATAGGGAAAGCCGTGAAACTGACGCCAGGCGGGGGGATCCGCAATCGAGATTGGCCTAGAAACTCATAGTGAGGTGATGCAAACCATTCCGCAACTATACACGGCCAGAGAATCCGCACAACCACGTTCTGAAGACAAGGGGATCCAAATCAAACACCGTCCTTTCTAGGGATGAAGCACTGCTCAGAAACGCTGAATAGAAAAAAGGGAGTATGATGGTGTAAGAGTGCGAGGAGGACAGTGAGTTTCGGTGTAGGTAGTGTCAAGCGACAGTCGTTGAGGTGTTTTCTCGGCTATGGGACCGTCACAAAGGTACCATGGACCCCGTTAACCGCGTAACCCGGGGGCTGGCCAGAGAATCGACCGGGGAGAGAGCCAAGATAGTTTAGCAAACGTCACCTAGGCATCACCCACAGGTGTTTCGTGAGAAATGGATGAGAGAGAGAGAAAAAGAGAGATGGAAGTCTATTATGGCCTAGGGTGACATCGAGAGAATGTCGACAAACAGAAGGGGGAGAAGAAGGAGAAAAGAGATGCCTTACCCTTGCAGAGAAGAAGAGGGGAGGCTAAGACATCCAGTCAGATTTTGGGGAGATGTGGGTAGGCCCAGTAACGAACGTGTCAGACGGCCATGGATAGCGAATAATTACTATTGTATGTTCATTGTTATCAACAGTATCATATCTAGGGGAGTGTCAGCAGACAATCGCAAAAGTGTCGGCTGAGCCCCCATTTAGTCTCTATCTACCATCCTCTTCCTTATCGTTACACCAAGTCAAGTTAATATTCTTCTTTGAAGAAGGCATATTGATGAGCAATAATGGTAATATTGATACAGAGAGTCAGAAACATGTGGGAGCATCCAAGGTCTCTCCGCCACCAAACTACCTATTACTTGTTAGTATTATCAGTCCCCACAGGCCCTTATCATTTATCGATAGGTAGACGTTAACCTTAGGCTCCCCACTTAGTGTCCGCCAGTGGCTCGTCTTGACTGTCACACATCAATTTATCCTGTATGTATCACTTTGTCTTCTCTCAAAAATTATGGCCATGGATATGCACATGGCCATAGATGATATTATAATCTCATTTATAGAATTTCAAGAGACGGCGCTCAGAGAAAGGGTAAAGACTTCGTTATTCACAGAGTAGCGTCCATCACCGATGAAAGTGCACAGGCCACCAGCACAGGGTGACAGGAGACCACCAAGGTCACCATTCTAGAAGTTAATGTCCTATCAGTGTCCTCACCATCCAGATAATCGTAAACTCAACCAATTAACCAAACTCTCAACCGAAAAAACGACCACCAGTTGAAAGACAGAAACGATACAAGGCATTTCGACCGAGTGGCAAGTTGCAACGGGTACGGGCTATCACGGCCACACCCACACACATGGATCCAAATTCAAAACCCAATAAAATCACCCGCAGTCTCCGTTCCTGACCATCACTGGAGGCGACTAGTACTGAGATGGCAATCCCGGTGACTCTCAAGTAAATTGTAGACGGTAGTTACATTATTGACTAGGAGTAAGAATCTACCTCCAACCGTCCACCGGAGTCCTCTACAGAGTACACTGGACACAGGGCTCTTTTTGCCTCTTTGCCTCACTCTTTACGACGGAGTCTCTGTAAGGTATTTATTGATCATGCCACGCCACTAACAAGGGGTTATTGATACATACGCATGTTCTTTACGATACGTAGCTCACTCACTAGATAGCTATTATTAATATCCCTCAAGCCGGTCGCAAGTATCGAACACTAGCCGGCGTTCCTACGTACTCCGCAGTGCGTAGTTTAGTTCCTACAGAGTCTGGAGTCTGGAGTAGTATTCCACAGGACTCCGCTCCCTATCGGCCTATCCATCGGGCCCAATGCGATGGTGGCTGATACAGTTAACTAGATCCATACGGATCCTGTAATCGAGTCAAGTCACCAGCCGAACAGAAGGGCCAAGACCGATTATCGGCTGGACAACCAACCCCATAGAGACTCGATGCCCATTGACAAACTAAGGAAATTCTCTCTTCCTCTGGTAGAAAAGGTACTTCCGCTGTGAAGCGTGGGGGTGATCCCTGATTCGTCTTTTTCCAAAAGACCATACGGAGTACGGAGTAGACACAAAGATAACCCCATATCCCCATATCAAAGACTGTTGGTCTAAAAGCGGCCTAAGGGGACTAACATCCTTAGCCTGAACATAGTCTCACTTCCCCGCGATGCCCCGCAGCTAATCGAGAACAGTACCTCTAGACTAGGCCAGTACGGAGTTAGTTAAGGAAAGGGAAGGATGAACATGCCCATCCCACTAGTATGGCTTTGATATGCTTGGTGCTTCATATGAAATATTGCGCCTTGGAATCTAATAGGCCTATAGATTTTCCACAAAGAATTTCACCAATTCATCTCGTTCCATGTGTAAACCTATCCATTATATTATCGTATGGCTGCTTGATTTAATGTGCCTCCGGGCTACGCCATGCTATCCAGGACTTGGAGACAAAAAAAGAATATTTGCAGCGAGGAAGAAAAGCCAAGTAAATAGATTATGATGATGGGTATCTCAACTTCTCTATGCATCATCATCTCTCATTTCGCCGAAAACCTTCTCTGTTGTTCCCACCCTCTGCTCCTTGATGCTTCTTATCTCCTTCAGCCTTGAGGAAATACCAATATCATACAGCTTCGTGACTCCATCTTCTATTGTCATCCTGCCTGTCATCAAGAGCCACTGCGATTCATCTCGTTTGGAAAAAAATCTTCGACGCCATGCAAATTGGGTTTCGTGACTAACAAAGAGCGCGGAGGGAAAAAAACAGAAACCATAAGTGGGCTAGAAGCAGGGGTTGTGGATGTGTGGTGAATAAAAAGAAAATCGTAATAAGAGCAGGTCGGCCGTATTTCTTCCAGCGAAAAATGTCGGTATATAGAATTCTTAATTCGTAGGTGTGTTCGAGCTGTTATCCAAAAGAAAAGAACTTCGCCGCGAGTCGGAAGTGCAGGAAGTGTTGTAGCTCAGTTGTCAAGCATCCATGGATGCTCCATAACTTCCGTGATCGTCAACCGGTTGTCAACATCCCGATCAAGCATCTTTCTGATCAGATCAATGCATTCCTCCGAGAACGGCAAGAATGGTATCCGGAGCGGATGGTCGAGGATCTCATCGATGTTGTAGAATGGGTTTTCTTTGTAGACGATGGTGTAGAGAAGGATACCGAGCGCCCAAATATCCTGCTCCTTGCCTCTGTAAGACTTGCCTTGCAGTACTTCCGGGGCGGCATAGTCTAGAAGTTCGACATGTCAGACTAGACGATAATCGTTAGGAGCAGCGTGGGGATGGACTTACCAATAGTTCCCACAAAGACATCAAAAGGCCCATTCTTGATATAGGCAGCGCTTCCGAAGTCGATGATTTTGATCCTGCCTTCGCCGTCCAAAATCACATTCTCGTCTTTGATATCCCGATGGACAACCAGCGCTTTCGTATGAAGATGATGGATAGCATCCACCACCTGTCGGAAGATGTTCCTGCACTCGACCTCATCCATATTCACCTTGAGTTCGATGTAATCGAAAAGATCCATTCCCGGAAGACCGTGGGGCATCATTTCGATATAGTAGTTGACATCATCTTCAAAGAACCCCTCCATCTCAACAATGTTTGGGTGCTTCAGGCCGTCACGCCGAAGGTAGTCGAGAACGTGAATCTCCAGAGGCACTGTCCCCAGCCGACGGTCGCGAGTCCAGGTGTCCACCAGAATCCGCTTCTTTGTGACGTACTTCAAAACGACCTTCTTGGACGGATTCTTCTTTAAGCGAGCGAGTTTGACTTCACCGTACGCTCCTTGTCCCATCTCCTCGAGTATCACATAGTCCGCAATTGTTCGTTTCTTCTGGATTTCCTTAGCATTGGCATGCTTCACCTCAGGGACAGGTTGGACAGGTCGATCTGTCAATGGTTCCGATGCTGCTTCGCTGAGTTGCTGACTTAACGTAGAAGATGGTATCTGAGGCTCCAGCGATGGCTTTTCGACGCCGGGAGAGCGCGCAATAGACGGGCTCGCCGTCTCGGACCGTTGTCGTGGGGGAGGAAACGTTGCCGACGGCCCTATGGAGTGGATCTTTCTCGAATAGGTGACCCATAAAGCATACACAAGTTCCTTTATGGCGATTGCATCTTCCTGATAATCACCTGATTCGTCATGTCTTTCTATGTCCTCACTGTGGTTTTGGCGGAAGAAGGTCTCGCTTTCCACAACGCGCAATTGAACGTCTACGGCAATTGTTGACCCGTCACGATGGGCGGCAGTGATGCCCATCGGTTCCAGGAACACGGAAGCCACGTTCGCCTTACCGTCGCGGAGGATGGAAAGTGTCCGTGCTCTGCGGAAGCTGGGTTCAGAGATCACCACTCCCTCCACCAAGGGCAAATTTTCCTCTTCGCTGAGCACGTTGAGCAGGGTGTCAAAGCCAGGTATCAGGTCGTTGACATGCATCCCCTCTGGTCGCTCGTGGCCGAAGAGGGCCGACGAAAACACTGGATTCGAACTAATCACCTTTAATGTGGACGAAGATAGGACCATCATGCCTGCAACATGAGGGAAACTGGATACTCTGAGACAGCGTGGATCTTCTTCCTTTCCAACAATAGCCGGGATACAGATCTCAGCAGAAGCCCGGGCAGCAAAGTATTTCGTATCGGTAAGTTTTGGTATACCTTTGCTGGGCGGAGCCTTAAGGCAATCCTTCGGCAAGTGAGGGAGAAGGTCTGTGATATGTGATCCAAGCTTCACCACGCCCTGGCCCCAGATCTTGTCGGTTTCCCCACGGGTACCAGTGATGGTCCAGGAGTCGTCGCAGGAGATGTAGGCGACATTTTCCTGTATTTCCTCAAGAACCCAGATAAGGCCCCCGCGTTTCTCCATAACCCAGACGCTGGCGGAACCTTTCGTTCCATTACGCTTCTGAATAGGTATAACATCCCCACATAGCAGGACGCCTCGCGATTTTGTAGCTGGATGATTCAGATGTCTCGAGTTGCGTTGGCTGGAGCCGTACCCGTCATCGGTCTGGGCTCGCCCGGATTTGACCATTCGAGAAGGCGGCTTACTGAGGAGTTGTGCGGTGACACCATTGCCCATCCCCATAGATTTTGGGTGGACCGGTCGGATGTGTGATCTCTCGGCCAAAGATTGGAGCTTCGCTGCGGCGCTAGTTGTGGGGTCTCGCAATTTGGATTCAAGCCACTGTCGATGGTCCCGTTGTACGACCTCTAGGATACTCAGCCTGCGGAGCTCCGATTGTGTGACACCAAATACGAGACACGACAGGTCATTGGCAGCCAATATCGTCCATGGCGCTTGCGACTCGGTCCTAAAGACGGCTTGTGAGATGGGATTCCATTTGCTGCTATGGGTATGTAAGGCGGGAACGGGCAAGCCCAGGCCCAATATCGAAGAACTGGCAGATGTAACAGAGTCCGCAGTAGAGTACTGTTGTGCTAGATTTTCCATCAGCTTGTTCCGGGAGCAGACAGAGCTGGCATCCGTGTATGTACGCTTTAAGCTTACGCGCCTGGAGGAAGGAGCGGACTTCATCTCCCTTCTTTGGTGAGGTATGTTTCCAGTGGATAAAAGATTCCCTCCACTCGCATCATGTCCTTGTCGTGTCGCCTTGATCTCAGTCGCAGAGCCTCCAGGTCCAGTGAAAGCTTGATCAAAAATATTGCTGCTGTCCACATCTGCAGGGCTCGTCAACGGGCCACGCGACAAACCAGCATAATTGTGCCTGTCGTCCTTCCCCGCAATACTTGTTTTGGACATGAGCTCTACCATACTTTGTGCCTCCGCATCGCCAGCCATGCGAGCCTGCGCGTTGGCAATGGCGGGATTGCTGGCGGACCAGCCGAAACGGTCGCGCATAAAATCTATGGATCGTTTCAGAATGTTATGACGACTGTTGAGTAATTCGTCGGATTGCTGAGCAAAGGAAAATGAATGTAACGACTCCAGGGGGAAGCGATGGAGGTCTTCCAACGTGCTGATGCTGTCATTTGAGGATATGCGCATGAGACTGGGTTTCGAGGCCGTGCTGGATCGACGAGAAGGAGTATTGCTTTGGGGCGATAAGGGAACAATCGACGAGGTAGATCTGTTCGGGAGATTCAAAGTTCGTGAAGGTGGTTGGCGTATACGGTCCAACCCCGATGGACCTAGTCCATGCTCGTGCTCGAGCAGAGAAGATCTGCAGTATATAAAGATTCGATCTCAGTACCGCTGTTTCTGCACCATCACATGCAACATTCTTCGAAATGCAAGGGAATCCGTCAACTGCTTCTCATTTCTTACCTCGAGAGATCATATCCAGAGGAAAGGCTATCGACCGAAAGCTTCATCGGTTCATCACGCTGTAAAGAAAACCCTCCCATGAAAGATTCGGATTCGGGGGATTCTGAAAGTGGTCCCAAGGGGGACGACAAAGGACTCGGGTCACCTATAGTTTTAGAGACGTTGTTAACCGTTGTTTCGCGACGTATCAGACGATAAGCGCGCTCGTTCCCGTCTCCGCCTCCTACGCGCCTTTCCTTTTCTCTGCTTCCTCACTTTCTACTCTTATCCTTTCAGGGCCAAGAGTGCCGGTTGTGGAAGCTCTAGTTGTTATTCGCAGCAGGCTTGATCACTCGACCGACGGATAGCTCCATGTCACAAGCAACAGATACTATTGAAGCACAACTGACACATGAAAGGGTGGGGCAGCGAGGGGAGAAAGAACGGAAGAGTCATGGACAAGGCAAAGGGAAGAGCGCATGACTAACCATCGGAGTTGTATGATGTATTGCCCATAATGGCCGAAGAAACAACGATGTAACGACCCGCGATAACGATCGGATCAGGTGGAGAAGAGCTCAAATCGCAAAAAGCCCGAGCACTGAAGGGGTGGGAGAGGAAGAGAGAAGAAAACCCGATATAATAATGCTACATGAGATGGATATTCGGCATTTGTGGCCTGTAGGCAGGAAGTTGGGTCGCGGACTCCGTTTTCTGAGGTGTGTTTCCCTTTTTTTTCTGGTCGGCGGGCGCGCAGGGACCAACAAGTGTAATCGATAAACCGACCCCCCTTTTTCCAATTATTCGAAATTGCAGGACAAGTGCACGGAATAGTAATTGTCTCCTCTAAAAGAAGGTCGTCTGCCGTCTGAATGAAGAATAAACGATCAGCGGACTGAGTGCGAAAAGAGTAAATTCTAGAGGGCAGCTGCCTCGTAGGTCACAGGCACCACCACCAGGTATACGTTGCTGTAGCACGCGGAGCTCAAGGGTGTTGTAGACAAATCTAACGTCTCATTGAGGACTTAAAAATACCTACGCTTTTGTTATCGTCATTGACTAATGACAGAAGGTATATGTATCCACGTTTAGGTAGGAAAAGCCAGAATTTGAGACAGAAAGAAGAAAAGACAAAGGCTATCCAAGAGTCTGAAGAGAGCGGACAGAAAGGCGGGGAGATGTGATGAGATGGAAAGGATAGAAAAGACGAGCGGGAAGCTGCTCCTGTAGTCTAGTCAATGGATATAACCACGGGCCATTTGTTGTTTTTATCGTTGTGGAGACTATGGATGTGCTTAGAACTTAGGGTCTTAGGCACATAAGCAGTAGGATCACCCATCTCATGCTGGAGGAGGCAATGACGTCCTTTGATTGTTGGGCTTCTCTTTGATATGGACCGATTGAGACTTACGGAGCACAGTGTTTTCTTTAGCCTGCTTTTAGTTTTGCACGTGCGGTACAACTGGTAGGCCAGGATCATGGGGGAATAGCAACAGAGAGTATAGATATGAGGTTGTAACTATATAGTTGACGGGAGAGGTGAAACTTGAAAGGGTTGACAGTAAGAACTAACCAAGATGCTGTAGAAAGATTCATCAATCAGGCATATTTGGAACCTGGGTAGGATATGGCTACGGAGATTCAATTCTCCCTCTCTCTATGGAGTAAATGTAGATACCTGAAGAACAAAACAATCAATGGTGATGTAATGTGGCAGCTCCCCCGGTATGGAGTCCTTAAGGTTATACCAGTCAACACCGCTCCCAATAATACCAGGAAAGTGTCTGCCATCATTTGAAGGTGGATTCCGGTTCCATTTCCTTCACCCCTCCATACGCCTTTCGAACACAATGGTTGACCCCTCATGTTGTGATCTTGTGATCAGCCTACTCCGTAGAGAGGTACACTTCTCTCTTTCCCTTATTAACAGTGGGTCAGTGGAAATTTCAGGGCCACTCCAGAGAGACCCTTGTAGGTTGGGCTTGCAGACTAAGGTAGCTGTGAACTATCCTTATGATTGGCACATATGAAAGCCCAATCGGCGCAATCTGGGAATCTACGGTTCCGACCAGCCTTCGTCCACGCCGTAGACTTACTCTCAGTACGGACCTTTGCTCTCATTTGAGGAGTATTGTAATATGACATTGTATAAATGTAAGCTGTGCTAGGTTCTACTATACTTCAATCGACCACTCCATATCACGCATCGGATTCAAGGAAGTGAAGGTCAGAGTGTCCCCCAATGGCAAGCCATCCTCCTAATACGTGCTGTCACTTCCTTGACCTTGAACCTCGGCGCCTCCAAGGATGCGCAACGCGAGACTATCGACCTCATCCTGAGAGCGTTGCTGTTCATCGGCTCCATTGCCAAACAGTGTATGGGGTTTGTTCCTTGTGTCACCGTATCGAGTCTCCTCCGGCGGTACCGAGGCCGGGCTGACAAAACTGGAAAGATGCCGGCTACCGCCAAGCATCCAAGAGAACTCGGAATCTGCCAGAGATGGGCGAGCTGCTGGCCTTAATGGCAGTGATGAAGGCACTTTGTTACTTGACGGCAACTTATGAAGCTTATTTTCCACTGCGAGAGATGAGACGGATGGCCTCCCAGGATCGCTTGGGGCTTGCTGCCCTTCTTTTGCCCCTCCGTCTTCGACGTCCTTGTCCGTGGATATTGGAGGCTCAGAAGGGACATTCAAAGAGGTATCATTAGCCGTACTCTCACGTCTGGCAACAGTGATCAAAGCCTTGGAAGGGTCTTCCAGACATGTTTGAACCGACTGAACCTGCGTGAGAGCTTGTCTCAGGGCGTCCGCAGTCGTGGCTTTGAGATCTTCTGCTTTCATCAGTTGAGTCCGTATGTCGTTCAGAGCTTGACTGAGCGTCTTGGCCAGTGATTTGTTTCGTTCCTCCAAAATCTGTATCTGAGCTTTGAGATTGATCCCCCTTTCTGGCTCCTCGGATTTCGACAAATTCCTTCTATGCACCGCGGATGGTGTGCTATCATACAGGGCAGTACGCGGGAGCCTCTCCGGCTGCATCGCCTGCATGTTCCTCCTAGCTTCGCTGACTGCACCTCGTACTGCTTTGGCTACACCCCATGATTCAGTACGTCGCTGAAGACCTTCGGAGAAATCCTGGAGTAGACCTTCGAAGCTCTTGGGACTACTCCTCGCGGGTGATCTCGACGGAGAGCTTGTTTGGCTGTCCTCTCTGGAGTCGTTACGCAAGTGGAACCGTCTCAGTGAAAGGAATCTTTCACCTGATCTATCGAGCGTCTTCGTAGGATCGGGTGGCTTTCCCGAGTATTTCGAGATGAGAAATCTACCTCTTTCTGGCGTGGGATTTTGCTCCAGATACAGGCCATCGTGCACAAAAGCCTGTGGTGAGTGCGGTTGCGGGGAAGGATAGCGAAGTAATGTCGTCAGAGCGCTCGAATATCCGGCACCCAATACTAAGTTGTATCAGCATACCAAGCGACAAGGATATAAATGAGGGACCGTATCAGACGTACATTGCCACCGAATGCGTAGGAGCATTGCAACACATGTGAACTCTATAAGCTCCGACCGTAATCCCTCTGCAAAGAGGAGATCCCACAAGGAAAGTACATCTTGGAAGGGAAATTCACGACCAAATAACAGGCGCATCCACCGACTACCCGAAAATTAACAAGCCTTCTCAGCTGAACAAATAGACGTGCTCGTCCTGGTGCACTTACGTGAGGAAGATTTGAGGCAGAATTTCCAGCGCTTGTAGATGATCGGCTAACTCGAGGTCTGTTGTCGTCAGGAGATTCTGATGAATGTGCTGACATTGGTTGACAATAGGTATCTCATCCATCTGACCGTTGGCAGAGCGTTCCTTGTTATGCTCATAATACACTCGAGTAGTTTGCATAACCGAGCAAAACAACGCGAAAGAGTCGTGCTCAACATAGTCAGCGTTGAGCAGCTGCAGCATCAAATCATCGCCCTCTTCCTTAGCTGAGGACTCTTCGAGCACCTTCCCATCAACCGCATCCCCGTGAATAACCCACAGAATAGGCGCCAATACCTCATGCATGCCTTGTCGATAACCAAGATCCGGGTTTAACTTTGCATAGATAAAAAGAATATCAATCATTTTCGTCTTGGTGGCGGGTTCACGGAAGAAGAAATTCTCTTGTAAGCATCGATCAACATCCTGGGATATATCCGCTCTCATCTGCTCATCTTGTCGTAGAGTTTGCCAGGGTGACTTTTTGCAGCAAACACAGGTCAGATGTGCGAGCGATGACAAGCCACGGTAGCAGACTAGAAGTAGCATACCTCTGCATCATCCGCTAGTGGGTCGATTGTTGACGGTAAATCATCTGGATGCTCAATGTATTTCAGATAGTGCGCTTTCAGCGCGGTATATGCGTCCCGCGACTCGGATGTCCTTCGTGACCATTGTGAGCGATCGAGATCGTCGAACAGCAGGAACGCCTGCAGGCAGGTAAGCAAAATTGACCGTCTTGCCAAGTGCCGCGGCTGCATGCCTTCCAGCAGACAGATCTCAATCCGTCATTGCATAACTTGTCTCCTTGTTCTGATTTGATCGCATCTCGGAGGGCGGAGGGCGTAGCATTGTCGCGAAACAGGGTATCCCATCTCTGTCTAGAGAACCATTAGCAAGTCTTTTCCTCTCGCGTTACAGGCAATTGTACCTTGTATCCGGAAGGGTTCTCATCTCTCCATAGGGGTTTCAGCAGCGGTGTCTGAATGAGCAGACTTGCGATGACGGAAGGTGGAGTGTCGAGTGATGCGGATCGGATCATATGAATGGAGCCTTGGTCTTGGGCGATCATTGTTTAGTGGCGGGCGGTGGTCCCCGCCATATGGAAATGCGCTTGCTTCTTCATGATCGTTATAATCGCCTCAAGATCATGCAAATCCTCGCCCTCTTATCCGAAACCACACAATGATCTATAATATCTATATAGACTCGAGAAGCGGATTCGCACCATAGAGATTTTGGTGGGTTGGACAGCAGATTATGACTGGCACGGATGACATTTTCGACATTATCGTGAGTTCGACTGAGAGTTGAAAGCATTCCACCTGCTCACGCGAAATCTCTGAACCTAAGGAGTGACTGTTATTCTCACCTTCTATTTCAATGTCCGCAGACTTATTCGCCGAATTTGGATACAAGGCACCGTCTGCGCAGCCTTCAAATGCCTCACATCAGCGGCGGCCCGGGTCACAAGCACACTCGCTGATCCCCGATTTGGACGTATTAGAAGATGTGGTCTCCTCTAATCCCCAAACCGACGTTCAAGATCAGGCCTCCTCGTCACATATAAAACAGTCACAGGCGTCAGAAACCCAGTTTGTATTAGCCTCGAATACGGATTTTCCAAAGTTGCAGGACTACGGCGATGGAAGTAACGTATTATTTGACGCTACTTTGGAGCCTACGCCCGAGGATGAGGATGAGGACGAGGACGAGGACGAGGACTGGGGCGAATTTGAATGTGCAGAGTCAGCGACAGGCAAAAACCAGCCAGCACCACGCTTTCAACAGCAGGATGGTCTACGGGACAGTCAAAGGAGACCCAAGGATGCTTCTACGCTGCTTGACGTGATGGATACTCTATCAATTGCGGACTCGAAACTGCCAAACACCAGCAAGCCCGCTGTCAGTCAGTCGAGTGATAAGCCTAGTTCACATATTAAGGCTGTTGGTCCCGTTGCTGTACCCGACCCTGCGCAGGACGATTCGTTTGAGGATTGGGGTGAATTCATTGATGGGCCACCTGCAGAGATCAAGCCAGCGAAGCTCCAAAGCTCTTCCGGATGGAGGAGTCCTCAGGGCAAAATCCCGCAGGCTGGGACAGCCGTCCTTGCTTCTTCTAATTTTACTATGCCTGGAGGAAAGGTATCCGAATCTCAGATCCGTCCTACAAACATACCCCCGCCGTCTGTTCTCTTGGAGTTATTTCCCAGGATTTTTGAGCAACTTCGTGAAGAAGCTACCAAGGCGAGAAGAGGTCTGCAGCAGGAAGACAATGTCGAGACCGCCGCATCCCTTACGCTCTGCACTTTGAAAGTGGTTGCACGAGTAGTCGCTGGTCGCACTCTGCGGTGGAAACGAGATACAATATTGAGTCAAAGCATGCGAATAGGCCCCGCACGTTCCGGGAAGCCAGGCGGAATGAAACTCAGTACCGTAAACAAGAACGAGAGCATCAAGGAACAACAGGAGGCTGTTGACGTCCTCACAATGTGGCGTGATCAAGCCGCACTCTTCAATTCTGTGATCCAGGCGTCCGGAAGGCAGCCGATCCACGCCATTGCAGAAAATGCTCGTGTAGTAACAGCTACCGCGGCCCAGGGAGCCATCAAAGCCCCTCATGCTTGCGCCCTTTGCGGGCTGAAGCGTGATGAGAGACTGCCAAAAATCGATGAGAACGTGCAAGACAGCTTCGGAGAATGGTGGGTTGAGCACTGGGGTCATAGCGAGTGCAAAGGCTTTTGGGAAAAGAACATGGGCCTTCTAGCTCAACGATAATAATGCCATACAGACCATGATTAGACTGCCACATTCTCCGAGTTTCTAGGATTTGCAGCTTTTTAGCGCGGTTTTTGGACACCTTAGTTGATGGCAAAACTTTCTTTGCACCATTTTATTTCTTTGTCTTCGCAGTGCAGAGTATGTGACATGCATCAGACGTTTCACTGTAAACTCAAGATAGTTGATTGCTCGAGCTGACATACTATTGGGTTAGTCTAGCTCGGTATGTAGACTGATAACAGAGATAAGGCCATCCGCCTACGAAACAGAAGGGATCATGTAAATAATGAACTTGGGGTATGTTCAACTGAACACGCTAATTCTTCAAGATGAAAGAGGTGGTTCAGGATGTTAAATGATCAGGAGCTGAGTGGCTGCTCTTGCGCCACTGGTGGTGGCTGGTCTGGGCGTCCTGACTGTGTCACGTACTTGACCTTGTGTTCCCGTGCGGGGGTACTTAAGTGTCAGCTTGGAATGAGCTTATGAGCAACTGCCTGATCACTACGCCTCCTTTTCCCTGCCTCTGTACCTTGAGTACCACTTTGTACCTGCCGCGTCATTTGTATCACATCTTCACTGATCACGCTGATCTTCTTAATAGCTTACCTTGAAGCAAATTTAGAACATTTGGTACTGCCTACTGTGGTCAACATACATGATCCCTTTCACCCGGTGCGACAGCCGCTGTTTCCGCACTACCCCATATATACTTTCCTTCTTCCAAAGTTTTACAGTCAGTCCATAAAGCGGGGAGCGTATCTTCCGGAACTCTCCATTCGTTCAGGTTTGAAGCCACGTCAACTATAAGTATTGTTGGTGGGGTTCTTCTCAGACCGGGAACTCCTTGTCAGGACATCAAGAAGGGCGGGCAATCCGGAACGCCAGTATAACTTGTTGATCGCTCCCGTCAGAATTATCCCAATCTCCATACACTGAGGCAACTACGGATTACCCACCTTATCGTCGTTGAGCTCGCACTCCAGGACTTTTCTTGAGAGGTCGGTGGTAGTGGGAAGGCAAAGCGATACAGGTCACCATGGGTCTTGCGTACAACGTCTATCTCACTTCCAACAAAATATTCGGGTGCAAGAAATGCAAAACGCACCTTGCCGATTACAATGATATTATCAGTCGGGTTAGTATTACCGTACTGTGGTTCTTCTCTGCACATGATTGATGCATCTGCTGATCCATTCTTCTCTACCGCAGAATTTCCGTGGCCAACATGGCAAGGCGTACTTGTTCAACACCGTTGTCAATGTAACCCACTCCGAAGCTGTGGAGCGTAACATGACCACCGGAAGGCATATCGTCCGAGACATATTCTGCAGGCAATGCGCCGAACTAGTAGGGTGGAAGTACGACAAAGCGTACGAGGCGAGTGAGAAATACAAGGAAGGAAAGTTCATTTTGGAGGAAGAACTGTTATGTGTGGTGTGTTGAAACCCACCTTTCATTCTGTGATGATGGGCTGTCCATTCGACGGCAGAAGCGGCTTTCAACTATCTGACAATCACGTCGTCAATGAGCGACATGGAGGAGGGTGTGTGAGTCTGATCTTCAAGACTGATTCAAGTGAGCGTTCTATTATGGGTGCTTAGGGGAAAGGCGTTGGACAAGGCGTTCTGGGCTTCATCCGTTTCAAACTGCATGGGCGTTTACAGCAGGTTAGGGCGCAACAGAGGCTCCCTATATCAACACACTGTCAAACGGCTCTTCTTCATAGCCCTTTATATATCGCACCTGCGTAGATGCAGGTGCACCTGTTCTACATTTTCACCCTAAATTGTCTATTGCAGTCTGGCTTTCCAGCGAGTCGTAGCTTCACATAAAACCGCAGATAACTTAGGTTTTGTCGTCGTAGCATGCATATATTGTCTGCGTGGATACATGGTTTTCGAGCTCAAGGCATCGCATGTGACGGCATTTAATACTCTTTGTTTTCGATAGCTAAAACGTTCGCCTATACCATTCTCTGGATCTATATTGTCCTGCCCGGAGAGATCCATGAAGTAAAAACGGTGGATATTATACGCATTTATGAAGACCAATTACCAGAAGCAAGCCTCCCCCAAAATTTATATCCAATTATTTTTAGTCATAAATGGAATACCTGCAAGCTGGATGCTGCCCCGCATCAAAGAAGAATATGTGAGGGACTGCCGTTATCGGTGTGGAGCAGGACAATCTTTTCAATTCACTCCGCACCCTTGGTACACGACCAATTTATATATAGAGGTCTACCACTAAGGCCTATTGCAAGGAACAGTAGCTCGTCGTATTGACACAGCATGGCCACCAAGGATACTATGCGTGGGGTCGTGTTCCAGGAGCCCTTCAAGGTGGCCGTTGAGGAACGACCGGTGCCCAAAATTCAGGATTCGGCCGATATCGTCGTGAAGGTTACTTATACTGCCCTCTGTGGGAGGTAAGTACACCCGCTGCTACGGTAGTGATCGTATGCGGGCTAATCCAGCCGGGGCGTGGTAGCGACCTTCATACGTACCGTGGCATTGAGCCTTCTGGCTCGGGGTTTATCATGGGCCATGAATTCACAGGTGTTATTGTTGAGACTGGTGATGCTGTTAAGAAATTTCAGAAGGGGGATAAGGTTGTGAGTGCTTTTACAACATCCTGGTATGTAGCATCAGAAACGGGATTCTTGGCCGGATTTAGCCTACGGAGTGCATGTTGATATAGACTAAAAACAGCGGGAAATGCTTCTACTGCAAGCAAGGGTATTCCTCCCGATGCGAAGAGAATGTCCTGTTCGGATGCGAAGCCTTGGACGGAGGACAGGCGGAGTATGTGAGTACTCTTTGCTGGCCCATGATTACCGCTTAGACATTTACCAATGCCGCATAGGTCCGAATTCCAAATGCAGAGGGCACTGCAATGAAAGCACCCGAGGGGATTGACGAAAAGTTCCTTGTTCTCATGGGCGACATCTTCCCAACTGGCTACTTTGCGGCTAGCAATGCGTTCAAGGGGCGGACCCCAGAGCAGATCTCCGAGCAGACAGTCGTGCTCATCGGCTGCGGCCCCGTCGGGATGTGTGCTTTGATCAACGCACTGGAGTTCAAACCGAAGCATTTACTGGCTGTTGACGCTGTCCCGTCCAGACTTGAACTTGCCAGGTCGCTCGGTGCCGAACCTTGGAACTTCAAGACAAATGGTGAAGGACTGAGCAAGCGCGTCAAAGAGTTAACTAACGGGCGAGGAGCGGATGCTGTCATTGAGGTGGTTGGTCTTAGCCCAGCGCTGAGGACTGGATTTGATCTGCTGCGGCCATGGGGTATTCTCAGCAGTGTGGGAGTTCATAACGGAGAGGTGAGTCTCTACCAGCAGGCAGGAATATAAGAGCGATGATGGTCCTGACCACTTTCAAGATTCCGTGGAATGGAAGCGAGGCATACGGAAAGAACCTCACTGTCCAGATGGGCAGATGTCCCGTCAGGTCTGTTTCTGAGGCAGCGTTGGAGGTCCTAAAGAAGAACCAGCATCTGCTAGGGTATGTCTGCGCATCATTTTGTGAAGAGCTCCTGCGGAAGCATGCTTGGTTGACTTCTGTTTGGCTAATGAAACATAGATTCATGACTGACAATATCATGCCCCTCTCACGAGCGGCGGAGGCCTACGAGCTCTTCAATGCGATGAAAGTCCAAAAGGTCATCTTCGAAGCTGATAAATGAATTAGTATCCATATCCCAGGACAGTGTAAGAATCATCCATCTCCTGTGGCGCAAGACGCCTATAGTATAGAGCGGTACTCTTAATATAAACGCATGTCTTCTGCAGCAGAAAAGCTACCTAGATAAATGAAGCGTGACCAAACTTCATCTCCGCCTGCCAAAAACAAACAGAATTCCCAACCCAATAAGAGCCAAGCAAAAGCCTTCCCGCAGTAAGGTAAGGTAATAATAAAATAATAAACCGCGTACCCAAAAGTAAGTGGCACTACTTTCTCCTCCTCCTCTTTTCCTCTAATATTATTATTCTCATCTTCTTTCCTCCTCCTCCTCATCCTCTTCACCTCTCACCTCCCCCTCCTCCCTCCCTTCAGTAACTTATCCTCTTTCTCCTCCATCTACCATCTTCTCCCACTCCATCCCTCCATTTCCTTCCCTTCTTCCTCTCCGTCTCCTCTCCTTCTCATTCTCTTCTTCCGCCTTCTCACCATTCCATTTCCCTGACTCTCTTGGGATTTCTTCTCCGCCTCCCCCGCCTACCGAAACCCCTCTGAACAGCTCAACGACTTACACCCCTCATACACCTCTTTGACCGCCGTTATACCTTCGTCTATTCCGTCCTATCTCTCCTCATCGGCTATCCATCTCTTCTCGACCTTGATCATCCTTCCTAGGTAGGACATCTGCATTTCGTTCATTTATTTGGTGCTCCATGCGCACAAATCAACTTCAATTTGGTTCTCTCTGGGGCCTGTCTATGCCACGCTCTCCGCACCATGAGCTCATCATGATCGTTCTGGAGGGAACCGCTAGTCAACCATTTCAGTGTTTTGAACGCATTCTCTGACCAGCAATAGAACGACCCATTCTAGGAGCTCTTTGTTGAATTTTACATCACACCTGCCAAGGCCTACATCAATCACTCATCTCCACTTCTAAACCATGGACTCCACCGAGATGCGCGACGCCCCTCCGGTTGACGAGACGATGGCCGATGCCATGAACGTCGCCGACGAGGGTGACATGGAAGTCACTCCGAAGACTGAAGAGGAATACGCGCAGTCTATGCTGACCCTCCGCGCCATCGTCTCCTCTAAGGAAGCAGGCGTGATTATCGGCAAAGCCGGTAAAAACGTGGCCGATCTCCGGGATGAAACCGGTGTCAAGGCTGGCGTGAGCAAGGTCGTTCCTGGTGTTCATGATCGTGTCTTGACCGTCACGGGGCCTCTGCAAGGTACAGCGCGGGCTTATGCCCTGGTTGCCAAAGGCTTGCTTGAAGGAGCCCCGCAAATGGGCATGGGTGGTATTGTGAACAGTAATGGAACTCATCGTATGTTTCCCTTTCTGCATGGAGGATTCCGAACCATCTGCAAAGACTCTGTCTAAGCACGCGCTTGTGCAGCTTGTGAAACCCATTCACTAACATATAGTGTTTAGCTGTCCGCCTCCTGATCTCCCACAATCAAATGGGAACCATCATCGGTCGACAAGGGTTGAAGATCAAACATATCCAGGATGCTTCCGGTGTGCGAATGGTCGCTCAGAAGGAAATGCTTCCCCAGTCTACCGAACGGATCGTGGAAGTGCAGGGAACCCCAGAAGGCATTGAGAAGGCTGTTTGGGAGATTGGAAAATGCCTCATCGATGACTGGCAGCGGGGAACCGGTACAATCCTTTACAATCCTGCCGTTCGTGCATCTGTTGGCGGATCCACCTCGATGAACACGAGCAGCGTGGGCAATGGCTACAATAGTCGTCCCTACAACCGCACCGGTAACGGCGCCGATTTCAGCGATGGCCAGTCCGGTGGCTACGGCAGACGCTCTAATCCAGATACCTCCAACCGCGGCTATCCCCTTGTCACTGAGGACGGCGAAGAAATTCAAACTCAGAATATCAGCATTCCTGCGGACATGGTCGGTTGCATCATCGGCAGGGGTGGAAGCAAAATCACCGAGATTCGCAGAAGCTCTGGAGCCCGCATTTCCATCGCTAAAGCCCCTCACGATGAGACCGGAGAGCGCATGTTCACGATCATGGGCAGCGCCCAGGCTAATGAGAAGGCTTTGTACTTGTTGTACGAGAACCTCGAGGCCGAGAAGACTCGCCGTAGCCAGTTGCCTCAGGAATAAATGCCCCTATACGGTTTAATGGGTCGACATGTTCCGTCACAGTGCCGCCCTTATTCCAAGGAGCAAGCATTTTTCTTCAATGTCTTGCTTTCATTTTCATGTGTCTCTTTTTGTTCATTTCGTCGATTCCATTATTTCACATCCTATTCAGCTGCCCTAATTACAGGCAAGCCACAGAGTTGCTGCGGTGGAGCACACATACCTATCAATTACCATGGATCTCTCAAACTTCCACCGGTCGCCTCATGCTGAATGACTTTCGAGCTCTGAAAAACGAATGACACCATCTATGATACTGAGTATCTACGTCTCCTCCCAGCTCCCTCTCTTTCGACATCTTCGTTACCAAATGCTCCTCTGGCTCCTCCTTTACCAGCTCACGTCTCCTCTGAAAAGTTGCTCGCTGCAATATCGTTGTCCTCTAGCTCCCTATTCTCAAGATCGGATCTGAATATTGTTCCTAATATTTTACACTTAACCAACCCGCGATGTATCATGTCCATTTCCATGGCTTTTCTCTGGTGCAACTGTCCTCTATGCTCTAAGCACATATCATGGGGGCTTTTCTCCTATTCCTGTCTCCCCCTGCTGTCTCATCTTTGACAAGGCCCTCCAACATGTGTGTCCGCATGAGCTCATCGTGTTCACCGCGGATCAAGAGAAGAATAATGATTTTTACGAGGCTAATTCATCTCAAAATGAAATGGACTGCAGTGAGCGAATGAGTGTATCTGGGTAGCCGACGCCTAACCTCAACTGATTGAACCGTAGTTTCCACCCTTACGACATCATCTCTCCAGTAGTCAATCACTGTTACGTTGTAGACAAACCATGATTTTCGGATTACATAGAGGCTTTATTCAGCTTGAAATAAATTTGGCGTCGCATTTACAATCGTTCATCATGCAATTGTTGGCTTGCAAACAGTTACAACAGAAAGTCAACTTTATACATGAATTCGGAGACGAACAGTCCAAAAAATGATCGCGAATGAAAGTAGTCTATGCTGTATGCACCTGAATGCGCGGATGCAAATCAAAAATGGATGGGTGGCCGCTCTTCCGACCCAGAGCATGAGGTACAGATATGTATAGGTAGAAAGTAGAATGAGTTAGAAAGGGAAGGGACTGTAGCCCAGACCATGTACTGTGCTGAGCAGGAAACATCGAATGGGATGTGGATGTCGTCAATGCATGCAGGTATGCGTGAATCGGGGCAAGTCGGGAAATTGAAATTCAGCGTTGATCGTGAGGATATGCTTCAGTGCGAAAGGAATTTATGATGCGTCGCAATTGAGCCCGTATCGCCGTGATTGTTTAATGCTCTGGTGACAAGCAACGCCAGGGCAATCGAATGAGCCGCATGTTAAAGACGAAAGGAGAAAAAGCGCCGGCTGAAGAATATTCAAAACCCAGGTATGAATCGCTGCGTTAGATGAAAAAAAGCCGTAAATGAAACCGACGGACTCCGGGTGGGTTCAAAGACGAAAAAAGTACAATGGATGAACAACAAGAACGAGCCGATTGATCAATCGATGCTCACGTCTAAAGGGTCTTCATATGCGGCCGTCGGTCGCTGCCTGAGGCCAAATGTTCGTACTCCCATACTATTCGCTCGTGCTCGATTCTGCTGGATGGGGGTATAGCTGGCTGCCTGCTTGCTCGATGGTGTGGTAATTCTTGTCTGAAACAGACCTTGTTGAGAGGACATACCGTCACTCTGGCCGTCTGGCACCGAACCATCACCTGCGGCTGAAGGAATGCCAGAGGTACCATATCTGCGAGAACCAGCAAGGATGTTCAAGCGGGATGTGGTCGGCGTATAGTTCGCAGGAATTGCAAGGCTTCTGCGTAGCGGAATGCTGGACTGCGGTGCGGTCGGGGTACGTGGTTGCTGTAGCTGTGTACGCGTGGATTGATACGACAATCTGGAGCCTTGAGGGCGCTGAGGATCTGAGACCTGTTGGGAGGCGGTATAACCATGCATCACCCGCTGCCGCGGTGAGAGGCGCTGTGCCGCTGCTGAATTGTCAATGTCGGTCATCGCTCTTGAGATCGAGCGACTATGTGGACTTGGCAGGTCGGTGTCTTCGTCCTCGGGCTGTAGCCTCTTGCTACGCAATGAAGTTGAGAGACGACTGAGTCGGCTTTTAGGAGCAGATGCGCTGGGCGATGAGGGACTATTGCCATCCGGGAGAGCAGAGAGGTCTTTTCTGCTGCTGCTGTTGCCGTTCGTATTGGCCAGGCTTTGCCGACGTGCCTCTAGACGACTAGATACATGAGTGGTGCTCTTCCGTCGGCCTGGGACCTCAGGTTCCAAGGTCATACTACGTCGAAGGGAACGATTGAGCGTTGACGAATCCTCATTCGCGCTGGTAGGTAACTGGGTTATAGTGTCATCGTCGCTGGCCGGCATTTGCTGTTTAGAAATCTGTTCGTCTGATAAAGCGAGACAGAGTTCTGTCAAGCTGCGGCAGACACTGTCGGCTTTTCGCCTAGACTGCCGGTCAGAGGAGCTGTAGCCATTGACAACCGAAACTCCACCAGAGGGAGCTTTATTAGTGCCTAATAGGCTTGAGAGAGCCAGCGCATCTGTGACCGCGGTCTCGAGCGATTTATACACCTCGTTGGTCAATACATCTCTCGCTTTGAGTAGAGCCGATTGCAAAAGCGGGTGCACTGGATTAGTGGCCGTGGCAGCCTCCGTTTCCGCCGCTGAGGGGCTTGTCTTATGGTTGTAGTTTGGAGAAGAGGATACGGTCGTTACTGTAGTGGTTGCAGTTCGGGGTCGCTCTCCGGAGACTGTCGATATCGCAGCTTGAGACGACGGCGGCAGCTTTCCGGTCAATTCCAGCTTCTTGATTCGCGACTTCAGATCTTCCAGCTCATCCCAGACCGTAGACGGAGCGGTCGTTGACAAGGTCGACTCGGTGCCATCCTGCCGTGATCGATCAGCCTCGGGCCGCGGCCGCTCTGTGACATCGGAGCCCGACGCCTGTCGACTGCTTCGAAGGCTGGCAAGAGCAGAATGGCGGTAAACTCGAGGATCTTGTAGCGAACCCCTTCTTTCTATGTGAAGTTCGGCTGAGTATGGTGATGTGTCTGGGCTTGCCTGACCAAGCCTACTTCTCGATATGCCAAGAGTTGACCTCGAACTCGAGCCTATTGCGGAATGTCGGGAGCGGGGATGGTCATCAAGGGGATGAGCGGAGGCCGAGTAGGAGTAAGGAAGGGCGCTGTAAGGGTTCGATGGGGAATTGTTGAGGGAGTGCAAGGGGGTGTCGTAAGTGCTCAACCGTAATTGATCAGGGGAAGGCGTCTGTTCATTCAATCGAGAATTGGGTGAACGAAGGTGACCATTAGACAACCCAAGCCGCGACTATATTGTATTCAACTGCTGTCAGTAAAAGACCGCGTGAGGAAATTCGGAAAGGATTACAAAATTGTCGTCATCGCCGTCGAACACAGGTTGTCACTCACCCGTCTAAGTTCTGAGCGCCCCAAGGAGTCGCGCCGCTTTGAGTCTGATCGGGCAATATTCAAGAAGATGTCCTCATTCTTGGATTTGGGATCTTCAGCGACTGGCGTTCTAGCGCCATCTTCTTGATCGGTCTGGTCTAAGTTGTGGATTGCGCGATCGCGATCGCTTGCCTGTGGGCTCCCCTGGACGTAAGTCGCTGTTGACACCGGCATCCTCCTCTTCACATCTGCCTGGCTTTGTTGCTGAGACTGTGACAAGGACTGTTTACGACGACGCTTCGATGCATTGAAACTCAGGGCGTTGTCGATCGAGTCGGCATCGAACGGCAGGGGGAAATCGCTAGACTTCTCTGAGATTGACAATGGGGACGGCAAATGCGACGGAGAAGCAGGCGCGGCTGAATTGCGAACACGGGAGGTACTGAAGGTTGGCACTGACCGCCGAGATCTGTCGTACAAGAAAGCGCGCTGGGGGGTCGGAGTCGGATCAGTGTCTGAGGGGGTTTCACTGGGAAAGCTAGCTTGGGTCGGCAGGGCCCGCTTGTGCCAGGGAAGCTGATACTCGAAGCTAAATCGACTCTGCGGTAAACGAGGTGATGAAGTAGAAGATGGATAGGGATGCGATGCTGATGATGGGCTCGAGTTTGCTGGTGCCGTTGTTGTTGTTGTTGTTGTGGTTGTGATTGTTGTTCCTGGTGCCGATGGGGAGGCGCTGGTACCGGTGGATATTAGCGTGGCTGCCCTGCCCGTGTCACGGGAGGCGGCCGCAAACATGACGGTCTGACGGCCTAAAACTTTAGCTCTGGCGTTACTCTGGTCGTCGCGATGAGACTTGTAGCTGGAGTCTTGATTATGTTGACGATCATCTAGGTCGTAGCGTGTCGTCTGTCGGCGTTTCTGGAAATCCTCGGCCTGAGTTGGACCCGCCGATGACCCTATCAGGCTCAACCTGGGCGAGACAGAAGAGGTAGTGGGAGAGAAAGAAGAAGGAATCGAGTCTGCTGCCCATGGAGGATTCACAATCGAACGGCGAGCCAGAATGGGATGCCGGTCTCTCTGGGGTACATGAATGGTACGTTTCAGAACCACCGCGGAATCTGTCTGTCGGCGACGGAGTCGAATATAAGGGTTTGGGAGATCATCTGGAGGAGATCGTGGGATGATGGTGGACACGGGGGAGAAAGTTACGTCTTTGGACATCTGCAATGTAGGTCAGGCATCGGCAGGATGCACAATTGCATGTTCGAATCGAATTGGTGGGAAGACTGGCAGGTGATGATGGGATCATAGGGGAGATCTGGACTTGAACGTTTGGATCTCTGGAAACAAGCAGGGAAGCGAGTCTTGCAGGAAAAAAAGTAAAAAAAGCATCATAATTATCTACGGAGTACCACTCTTCAACCAGCTCTACTAATAACAGTAATCTCCATGACGATGGTGACTGATCTCATTAGACAGGGAAAAAAAGGAACGCTAAACGGCCACCAGGAACAGAAACTGATGGTGGCTGGGATAATCTGGAGCTGAGTGGAGCACCTTCAGACGGGGCTACAGATGCCGGAGAATAAACGTTGATCAAGATGATGTGTCCATTTCTGTGTCTGAGATAAGAGGAATGATATTTGGTCGCAAGACTCGAAAAGAAGATGGAGTTCGGTTAGCAGAATGCCTTGGGTGTTCGTCCTCCGGCAGAAAACATAGAGACGCTGTGCTGGTGGATAGATATCCTGACACAGGAAACCGTGACAATTCCAACACAGTCAGCGTTTGAAAAGAAGTGGATAAGAAAAAGCCGTTTGAAAATATGCTACAAAACCCTAAGAGCCGAGCAATTTTTCTCTCCTCTCTCTTCTTTCTCCGAGACTCTCTGCCTCTTTTACATAAAATGGATATAGTTTCTGGAGCAACAACAAACAAATGAAGCCGCTGAACCATGGTTTATGCAGTCTCCATCCTTGGTCCAAACTCTTCAAATACTATTGAGGCAAATTATATGCCCAATTTGACAGTGTCCCCCCACGAGTTCTCTCTTGAGGCTGATATGAAATGCTTCCTGAGTTAGCAAACCGACAATTCAACTGTAGTTGGCATTTGGGTCATCCTGGACTGCCACGTAGTCCCGCAGACCCCTTGCTCGATCATTCGAAGGGCATATCGCAGTCATTTGAATGATGCGAGCTTGATAATAGTCTAATGCCCGCCGCGGATACACAAAACCAAGTTCGCATCGCTTACCTTCCGAGACAAGGCCCCTTACTTGCGCTTACACGTCTGCTGCAGTGTGCCATCATCGACTGGCAGAAAATTTTTCTTGCGGGGAGAGATAGATCATATCTCTGAATTTGATATTATTGGGAAATGAGAAAGGGAAGGCCGAGTTCTTATCTGAAGTGATAACTGGGGTAAGGTTCCTTTAGAGAGTACCTCCTGATTATAGTTTGAAATGATGCAGCCATACTGAGGCCCAGCTCGGTCTGAAAAAGACGAGACATCCAGGACGTGTGGCTAGCCGAGGTGGTCATATATGTGTATATAGATCGAATCTGTTGTCGTCAAACTGGGGCTTAGTACGCTGCTGGTGCCTCCTATCGCTCAGCAAAAATTCAATGTCTGGAAGATCTTGATCACTAAGAAACTGAAGGAAGATAGCATTAGAATTCTTGTTTTAATAGTGTCCCTGAATAGCTCACCTGAAGCACGCAATAACATATGGGGCGAGTGTGTGATGGGCTTCACAGATTTTGTGCTTCAGGAAGACTCTCCTCGCCCTCGGAGATCATAACTGAACCAAGTCCAAAAGTTCACAGTTAAGAACCGATTCGGAGAGGCCAGGAGGTCGATACCTCCTGGAACGAACGAGCCCAGGAAGGTCATATGATGCAACCATGATCTAGCGGTAGGTCGATTCAGAGCACCGGCTTATGAATCATTACAAGGACAGCTTCTATGTCCCAGGAGGATCCAAGATACTGCTCACGTCTCGATGCTCTCTGCCGAACCTGAAAAATTATTCTGAGCCATAGTCATATTTGAAACAAGTCCAACTTGAGACACATCAACCATCAAATAGTTCAATGGGAACCTTTATTCAGATTAGTTTATCACATGCATCAATAGCACCGGGCGATAAAGGCCCAAGAAATAGGCGACTGGGTAGAACCTCATCACTATGCCAACGACAGTGAGTTTATACAAACCAGGGGCCGTTTTGGCTGGACAACTTCATATCGTTTGGTAAGGGCAACGTTCGGGTAGCAGTTGTGCGCCATGTGATTCGTGATTTGATCCAATTTATCCGAGCGATGACTCCTACCGAAACCCGAGTCAAGAGCAACGATACTAGAGTGACGCTTTACGGAGCCGAAGAGCTATACGCCGTCTGAAGTATATTGGCCTGGTGTGCGGGATCACGGAAACAATCTGAAACATATTCCGAATCCTCATATGTCACTACTTGGCACTAAAAGTGACAGAGCTCTCCGATTGAAGCTTTGACCAAGTGGCCCTGATGCTTGAGGAGCCGTTACATGCTAGCTACCTCTAGTCTGAGACATGAATGATCAGTTAATGACGCAGTCTTATGGAGCCGCTAGACTTGGATTGCGATAGTCGATTATCGAGCCGAAGCAACGCATCCGGGTTCTCGGAAGTTCCATAAAGCATTTGACTATGGATGATGCAGATCAAAGTCGCCATAGACCATCAAAGCCAAGGTACTTCCCGTAACTTGTATCGACTGCTGCAAAAGGGCGAAGAACCGACTGCAACGAGATGCCATCAAACATGACTCTGTGGTTCGAGTAATAATAGGGCGCAATAAGGCCAACTCCACAGTATCCCTGCTTGGTTGACGTTTGAAGTCGAACTAGAGGTCCAAGTTCTTGGAGTAGTCAAAATGGCGGTTCACTCAATGATCATGAGGTGGTTCAATATCAACAGTGTTTCAGAATGACCGAATAGCCACGTGGAAAAGATGACGGCTCGCTTCCCACCTTGGTAGGAACTGGAACATGAAACTGTGCACAGGACATTTGGATTAATTGAGTCCAGCAATCACAACCTGGAGTCAGTAGCTGCTTCGTACTCCAGTGGAGAAAAACAGCGCTTATCACTTATAGTGAAGCAAAAGACCCATTGAGACTGGGGATACCTCATAACTACAGTCATCCATGAAGGGTTGTCGCCACAGAATTGAAAGATGATCGGATGTCATCTCTTTGCCGATCTAGACGATCAGGTTGATCGGTTCAGGAGGTTGATGGCCTGGAGACGACATGTTACTGTCCGTTAGTCTCTCCAATAAGCAAGCAACAACACGTGACTGGTCCTGAGTCCTAGAGTTGGAACTAGCGGCTTAGCATCACTTCTGGTGCGTTTCAGAAACTGCCTCTAACTCCAAGAGTTCGAGTTAGCGCGCACCATTATTGCTAAGGTCGACTAGTTTGCCTCTGGCCTGTTTCAGAATTCAATCCCACAGAAGACGAATTTCTTCATCTTTTGTCTTTCACCTCTGAATAACCTGACAGGTCAGCGGGGAAGATCTCACTTTCATGAAGATCAGACAAGGAAACGTCTTGATATCTAGACTACATAGAGGCAAAACATGCAATTATTGCACTCCTGTCGGGATTCAGGACGCAGCATGCCGAGTTTTCAAGTTGTTTGGTTGCGTGGTCTTGAGGATCGAATTACAAATTGCTAGCCTAGCTTCCATCCTTGGCGATTTGATCAGGAGTCTCCATATCGCCTTACTGATTCTCCTCAGAACGCCTCTCAGGGGCGTGTCTAGGACCATCTCGATGCGATCCTACGGTAGGACGGCCATTTATTGTGTTTCACCTTTATTCAGAATCAGCTTATTATTTGAGGCACCTGGAATAATTTGCCCAGGCAGCGGTTACAGAGCCTCTCTTCCGAATTACCAGCTGCCTAACTAGGTTGTACCTGACTTTCGCGCATTGTGGTCACCATGACATAGAGATTTAGAGTGTGTTCCCTGATCTTTACCATTTTTATTGCATCCGATATACTTTCAGTATATTTTCAGCTTTAGT
Organism: Aspergillus fumigatiaffinis; assembly: GCA_012656285.1. Classification (NCBI taxonomy): domain Eukaryota; kingdom Fungi; phylum Ascomycota; class Eurotiomycetes; order Eurotiales; family Aspergillaceae; genus Aspergillus; species Aspergillus fumigatiaffinis. The sequence goes on along the minus strand of JAAAPX010000005.1, from coordinate 192,388 downwards.
TTTTCATCTCCTGCGTCAATCCAGAACCAGTCGATTCGAGCCTTGAATAGAAGCAAGCAGCCGCAGAACCAGGTAACCGTGCACAATGAAAGCGGGTCGGATGGGCAGCGGATTTGGAATTCATCAAGTGTGGCTTTCTGATAAATTCTCATTGATCTGTGATTTCTGTTTCGGAGAATTTCTTCATCATCTTCAGCAATCGTTCTGTGCTTCTTCTGGAAAAACATCTCTCTGCTTGTTGTACTCCATACCTTCTATGAGATTCCTTGACCAGTGGCCGGAAAAGGAGAGTTATTGGATGCGTGCTTGCTGGGGTTGGAGGATGGAGCCCATGGAAAAGAGTACTCACTACTCCGTACAACCCGTGTGCAAATGAAAATCCTATCCGGATCTAGTACGACTGTGGCATAGACCCATGCTGAGCCGTGATACCCCAATTCAAACAGAGAGGAGGGACTTCTGAGTGTTTTGAGGACAACAGCACGAGGATATCCACATAGCATTTGATTTGTATTATTTCTTCGATAATTGACTTTGTCAATGTCTGTTTGCTATCATCGTCGCCCTTTGTTCAGAATATTTGTCATGGCCCTTTTATCGATCTGTCTATTGGTTTGACATCTGCCACGCCGTCGACCTTTCCCGATCTTGTCTTTTACTTCCTTTGTCAGGCTGGCCTTTCCAAATCTTTCGCCCCAGTAGCGTCGATTGTGGAGCCCGGTTCTGCTAATTAGTGTTGGGCTTGGACTTGCACCAGACCCTTCTTGATTGAAGAAGAAACAAGAGAGGGAGATCCAAAGGGGCAGCCCGAGGCTCTAGGTTTTCGATATTTCGAAGAGAACCCCGAAACAAGGAAACCATCGATTCGGGACTACAACGGGTATAGGCTCCATTCACCGGATTGGTGTGGTATTCTTGTTTACATAGTCAGGTCCTCGAAATGTTGCATCAGAATTATGCTTACCCACCAGCCCGGTTTCAGTTCCATCTTCAGCTAGGACATCACCTGAATGACCAGGAGATGAGCAATACAGATGCAAATCGGTTGTACAATCTACATCAGACATAGAGACAAGCCGACTAGCTGATATCGCTCGTGTTGGCAGGATCTAGTAGGTAGTATCTGATTTGCGAGCTCTTTGGCGCCCATGCTGCACATACCAGCCTCCCATATCAAGTTGGGCGGCTAAATTTAGAGCTGCAGGCGCTAAATGTCCCGCGGTACTGCAATATGATTGGCCTCCCACTTCGCGCTCACTGGGGTCAATCTGTGCCTGCTCCACAGCTGGAAGTATTTTGATAGGCTGTCCATTAGAACGCAGCCCGCCATCCTGCCGGGGCTGTTTCCAATCACTTTTGGCTCCTTCCCGTTGGCGTTGTTTTATTCTTAGTGATCTCTCTTCGTTTCATTAGTATGAAGGGTATGATTTTTTATTACTACGTTACTTATTATTTATCTTTTTATTTTTTTTGGCCCTCTCTACAGTTTTATGATGGGCTGTCTGTGACTACTGAGGTAACAAGTCGTTCCTCCTCCTCTGCCTCTGCCCACACTTATCGTGGGTCATTGTTGGAGGAACCTCTTTCGTTTCCCTTTCGTTCTCATCTTTTACCTTCTCCTCTCCTCTTCTCTTCTCTCCTTCCCCTCCCTCCTTCTCCCCTCCTCAATTGTCTTTCTCCCTCCTTCTTGATAGGATCCTTTCCTACATACTCGACTCGCCCTCAATCTCTCCATCCCGGTTGTGGGCAGTCGGTCTTGTCGCTATTCCCTTACCTTCCTTCTCCTTGAGCTCAGACCTGGGATAGTACTTTCGATACCCTATTCATTTCGTCATTCCCCGGAGGAACGACTGCCCATACAAAGACACCGGGCGGCAATTCTCTCCCCAGTCCTTTGCCTGCCAAAACCTGAACCGATCATAGTCATCTTTATTACTATATTCTCTTACAGTAATCCTTGAAAACGGAGCAAACTGCTTTATCCTTTATCCTTATTCTACTCTGACGGGCTCCGTTGTTGTGGCTACTTTGTCCGGCTTCCTTCCTGTTTCACAGATACAATCCTTTACCCGCTCGGCATTGGCATATTTCAAAGAGGAAACGGTCCTCTTGTGGCATTCCTTGGTATGTTCAACATTGTCTCAAGAGTCAGTCCATCCGTCCACTGGCTGGCTCTGTCCCCTCTCTGTCTACCTTACCTCGCTTTCTCAGTCTCTCTTTCAAAGCATTTGTCCCTTTGCTCGCCTCTTTGATCCTCGCTTACTCGTCCCTCATGAAGTCAATGGCTTTTTGATCCCTCTTTCTCATTTTTCAATAGCTTTGTTGTTGTCGTTCGTTCTATACTTCAGTCTGATCGTCGGCCTGGTCTCACTCCTTGCAGCCGCGTTTGCTTCATTCTTCCACTTTGGGATACTTATGTTTTGGTAAAGCGAACTGAAGTTGGGAACATGGACGCTGATCGCTCTTCGTCGAAAAGGTCGTTTGCGCAGGTAGCAAGTGCGACACTTCTTTCCTTTCAACTGTCTGGATGCAATCAGTATACAGCAGTTTTTGCACCAGCACCTCGCGAGAGCTGCGATCCTGAGAGGGTGTCCCCTTTCAAACGCAGATCCACTTCAAGGCCTTGGTCCATCATGCCTGTGCAAACCAGCCCACCGTCACTGCCGGACTCGTTCCCGTCCTTGATGTCGGTATTCGGTGGAATCTCGCCCAAATTCGCCGAGGGTGAGGAGCATAGCGCAGCACTCAAACCTCTCAGAGTTCCTCCACATGTTACCGTCAATACATCTCGGCGTCCACTTCCCTTTCGGCACCGGGCGAGTATCTCGTCCGTGACTTCGGGATCCACAGATTCATCTCCTACTACTACTATCTCTACGTTCGACTCGCCATTGGCCGCAGACACCACTCCCAGCTCTTCACCCGAATCTCCGTCGGCAATGCCGTTGTCGTTCCCCAAATTTATGCCACCCTCGCGCAATATTGAACATCAATCGCTCTCGGGAGAGCCAAGTACCATGTCGAAACCCTCGCAGGACGTACTAAGCCGAGCGCGTCCGGAATCTCCAGGTCGGCGGGCGCGCAATCTCAAGAATCTCTCCTTGAGAATGCCTCCGCCGTCGCAATCGTCGCGACCAGCGATCGCAACAGCCTCGGTAGTTGAGACAGCCTCCCAGCGCAATCTTTCCGCCCCGCCCTCCCCCGCGCATATCCCTCCCAAAAGCAGCCGACGAAAGCCTGCAAACCTTACTATCCAAACTCCTGGGTTTGACAGATCCTTCAGCAATGTTATGGAAATGGTCCCACCGACACCTGGTGGCCTCCATTCGTTGAGACACACCGAGTCTTCGCCTTCTCTGACTTCAGTATTCTCGCCGTCTTTCGGTCCCAAGGGGGGAATGCAATTGCCGCGACCAGTGACACACCATGGGAGCCGACGTCCGTCAGGAGCTTCGGAACATAATCTCTCCCCCCTTCAGTCGGCCGTTGAAGAGGGCTCACCTGCGGGTGGAGTTCTGCATGAACTGGAGGAAGAAGAGGACCATCTGGACTCGAGAGAGTCAACCCGGCGAAACGAGCGCGGTTATCCGAATGGCCCTGTGCAAATATACGATTCCGGAGTCTATCTTTATCTGGAGCCGACGATGCAAGAGGCTGCTCAATTCGATGTTGTTGTGAACGTTGCGAAGGAAGTTGCAAACCCATTCGCTAATGCACGCGGGGATAATGGAACGGTGATGAGCGCTTGGCGAAGTGCCTCAGCCGGCGCCAAACGAGCATCGACTGCGGAGCCGCCGACTGCGGTCTCGGAAATTTCTTTCAAGTCCGCCTTTGAGTACCCCCCATCGGAGACTGAGTCCCCGGTCACGCCCTGCAGCCACCCTTCCCGGCCGGAATATATCCACGTGGGCTGGGACCACAATTCCGAGATTTTGGACGACTTATACCCACTGTGCGAGTTGATCGATTCCCGTGTTTCTCAGGGGAAGAAGGTCCTCGTTCACTGTCAACTGGGCGCTAGTCGATCCGCCTCTCTAGTAATTGCCTATGGCCTTTACAAAAACCGGCACCTGGACTTTAATTCCATGTACGAAATCGTGAAGGGACGGAGTCGCTGGGTTGGGCCCAACATGAGTCTCATCTATCAATTGACCGATTTTCGCTCAAGGCTGCAGCAGCAGGGTGGTGCGTCGAAGCCTGCGCCGGAGGAATGGTTTGTGAATGGATCCCGAAGAGGCTCTGAACCCCAACCTTCGAGATCTGGAAGGACAACAGAAGCGAGTGTTACGCCTCCAGGCGGTAGTAGCTGCAACTTAGGCTACTCTAGGCTCGCAACCCCAGCCAGCCGGTCGCAGACATCCTCGAGTACTCTCTCTGTGCCCTCGACAGAGCGATCCACGCCCCCGTCAGTCAGCTCCTGGAGGATCCCCAAGTCTCTGTCACACAAGCGAAGCTTGTCTCCTCGTCCTTTACCCCTTCGCCAGCGATTCGAAACGGCACAGACGGCTGCAAAGGACGTTGGGACGCGTCCCCTGGTACCGGCAGATACCTTTGAAAACGACACTGTCGAGGATCCGCTGGGTTTGTTTTCTCCACGGACGAGCCAATTCCTGGCGCCGTCTCTTGCTCCTCCTTTCCCAGATGGGCTGGAAGATCGCCTTCCTGGCGGCCCTCATTTTCGGACAGAGATGGCAGACCCTCGGTCTCCCCCTCCTGGGAACGAGCGACTCATAATGAGGAATATTGATGAATTCTTATAAAACACTGCCTTAATGGTCTTTAAGACAGCCTGTCTCTGCCGTGATGCCTTGGGGTTACGTCGGAGAAATGATTCCATGACCTGATTCTTTTCATCATTCATTCTTTGAGCATTACTTACTTTCGCTCCTCTGTCTCTCGCCGCGTCTTCTTCATCCCTCTACTGGGCCACATTCTTTCTCTCCTTGATCTCCATTTCTTTTTCATTTATTCGCCATTCACTTCCACTTTCATTTGATCTTCGACTATTTACCCTTATGTTTTCTATACCTGATGACTCGATGACCAAAGCAGGCTTTGATGTCGTGATTTGCATTCTTATTCCCAACCTTTATCAGCATTTTTTTTTCCCTCGACCAGTCAGACTGGAGGCATTATTGTTGCATTGATTCAGCATCGACTCGATCTCGCATGCTTTTGTTGGTCGAACGGCGTCCGGGGTGTTTCAAAAAGAACAAAGTGGGCATTGTTTGCCTAATAACCTGTAATATTAGTGGTGTTTTGTGACTGAGTTAGCCATGGCTTCGATATTCAAGAAGCGTCTGGCGTGGTGCTCATTTTTGCACACCTGTTGGTGTGATTGCATTTCAAAGAACGGCGAACGCGGAATACCCATTGCACAGTATCCTTGAAACCAATCCGTTGAATGGTTGTTGAATCCTTACCGAAGTAGATCTCTGAGTTTTGTTGTAATTGTTAGTAGATTTGTCCCACAGTAGAGGTCTTATCCACAACGGGCCGAACCCCCGAGTAGACGGGCACTCATTTGGCGCTTCACGTCATCCAGTGATTTCTGTCCGTATCAACTTTTCATCGCCGCAGCTATAGACTATAGTAGCCATAGCATTGCACAGCGAAATCATGGCAGACGAGAACCATCCGGCACACCTGTCTCCCAGCGAACTGGGCACCAAGAATTAGTAGGTAGCCGCATGAAATCAACCTTTCAGCAGATTTTCCCAGCCTACCCCGCGTACCCCTCCATGCGCATGTCAACAAGAAAAAAGCCCAACACCACGAACAAGATGCATTCACACAAACCCTCATTTCTATTGATTCAGATAAATCCGCCTTGCTAATTAATTCTCAATGCAGCTGGGAAACCTACTACGCCCGAACCCTCACCCACCTCTCGAGTAAACACCAGCCAAACGCACGACCCACCCCCACCGCCGACGCAGATGTCGACTCCTCCGAATCCGAATCTGAGGCCGAGTCTGTAGATGATGATGACGACCCAGGCACATCGTGGTTCTCGGAGCACAACGCCCCCGAGAAAGTCCTCCGCTTCCTAACGGACGAGAGCTTCCCGCTTGCGCCGTGCAATACCCTCCCTGCTGCATCTACGAAAAAGCCACTAAGCGATGAGAAGAGGCGCAGGCAGCCTAGCATCCTGGACCTGGGGACAGGGAATGGGAGCATGCTTGCGCTGTTGAGGAAGAGGGGAGGGTTCCGGGGGGTGATGGTCGGGGTGGATTATTCGGCGAGGAGTGTGGAGTTGGCGAGGGAGTTGCAACGGTTGAAGATCCATTCGGCTTATTTGAGTGAGACTGATTCCGAAGAGGAGGAACAAGAAGGTGAGGGAGGGGAGGAGGAAGAGGATGTGGTTGTTTCGAATGGGGCGGAGACTGCGCAGGCGATTCCGGTCCCCGACGAGGATAAGGAGATGGCGATCAGGTTTGAGGAGTGGGATATTTTGAATTCGGAGGGGCAGTTGGAGGAGGAGGGTCGGTTGGACTGGTTCCCGTATGCGCAGGGCGGGTTTGATATCGTGCTTGATAAGGGGACGTTTGATGCGGTTTCGTTGTCGGAGGAGGTGGTGGTTGAGGGGAAGAGCGAGGGGAAGGTGATCCAGCGCCGTGTGTGTGAGCGGTATCCTGGTATTGCGCGCAGGTTAGTGCGCAAGGGCGGGTTCCTGGTTGTGACGAGTTGCAACTGGACTGAGGAGGAGTTGGTTCGCTGGTTCACGGGCGAGGAGGCCAAGGGTCCTGGCTCTGATCGGTTGGAGGTCTGGGGGCGCGTGGAATATCCCAAGTTTAGATTTGGAGGGCAGGAGGGTCAGGGTGTTTGCACGGTGTGCTTTCAGAGGGTGGACTAGATAGCTTTGGATATGTATATATTCATTATGCAAAATAACATTCATAACACTGAAGTAAAAGGATCTCTCGATAATGCAATATGACCTCTGAACCCTTTCCAGTACGGCGACAAGACACAATCTCTTCCTGTTCTCCCGTCTCGCCCTCTCTCACAGGCACCAACCTCTGCTGACCTCTTACCTTTCGCTGTTGCCGAATTTAGATCTCACTCATGGATCCTTCAATTGCACAATAATTCTGCGCTACGGTCTCGAAGAAAGCAACGATTTCTCGACCTAAGTAGAACCAGCAACGACCCAGATATGGTCCGCGCGATATTCTCATGCTGAGATCGCATCCAGTAGCAGCCCGCGGCGGGTACGACAGGTGAGGCAGCCCTATCCCGAGGGCAAAAGAGTCGTGAAACACCCCAGTCGTGCGGTTGAACAGAAACATTGGTCGTACTGGTCCCGGGGATAATGGACGGTCGGTCACGTTGAACCTTCCGCGGCAACTATAGCTACACTCCAGAGAGATGCGTAAACAGCTTTGTCACTTCCTCAACCTGATTCACCTTGCTTCCTGCGTCAGGGCCGCAATCTCTTCGGCCCGTTCCTCGCTCTGGCTGAGGCACGAATGTACCGTCGGGAAATAAATGAGGGAGGAATGCACTCAAGAGGTCTTCGGTTAAGTCTTCACATCGGTCGGCTTCACGTAGGAAATCGGGCATTGGTGCAGAAGCTTAAGAAGATGGAGGATGGAGGGGTGCTGGCGGGGGAGGGAAGAACCCGAGAATTTTGTTAAGAGCTGTGAGAAGTTAAGTAGTCCTGTGATTAGTTAGTAAGGAGCAAGCGGTTCCGGCTTTGTTGAATTTGAAGCATTTCTCTGCTCTCTGAAAAAGAGTGGAAACTGAATGTTGTGCATTGTTTAATATGATGGGCGCAGAGTCGATAAGATATCTATCAATAGGTGTCTCTCGCTCCATGGTAACTGAGTTGGACTGAAAATGAAGCCTTGACGAGACAGTCCGTTTATCATAGTACCTTCCTCTCGAGAGGTCCAGTAGCATGGAAGTTCCTGGCGATCATGATTGAGCAACGTAACTAAGGCATGCTGGGCTAGGTAAGCAACGTGGGTTTGTGGAAGCCAGGGTCAGGTGTCTCAATGGGTATTGATACCGGCATGTAACAGTGAAACAGGCAGAGATACGTGTTTCCCTATCTGGGATGGGATGGACACGGGGATCAGGTGTCCAATGTACTGTAAGGCATGGATGACATCATTTGTCTCTTCCCAAAGCCCTAGACCGGTCGATGGGAGACTATCGCCAGCGAACCAGAGTACAATTGTACGGTGGCAGTGACCAAAATTACAGTATGCTCATACGTGGACTGAACAGTGGGGTCAACATCCCATACAATCGATAGGATGAGGCAATTCCGATACGGGCAATGGGCGGTGCTGGTGGGGCAGTTTTTAAGGAAGTCTCCGTAACTGAGTAAATTACCTGATTTATTACGCCTAATGATCTGATCTCCTGCTAAGGTGCCCGTGCGGATGACAGGGCAGCTGATCTCTTAAGTCTTGCCCAGTTCAGTATTCACGTTCAGATCATAGGTACTTGCGCTGGTATTGTTGATTCTTTTTCCCCGTCTGCCGGAATTCCGTCCGAGTCAGTATTCCATCTAGATATTGGACTCGGTCTAGTCTGATGCTCGAAAGTATTCTGGTAGATATCATAAGCAGGTTCTCCCCCAGGTTGAGTGATATGAATTCCAGATTCAAAGTGGATCCTAAATGATCACATCGCTGCCAACTATTTACGACCCAAGTTATCTACAGCCATTTTTTCCCTTTGTCCTTGCAACTAAGGTAGTTGCTTGTATCTACGCCGTATTTCTTGCTGACTCTCGCCCTGTTTTGCCGCTGGCCCTTTCGGCCCCTTTAGTCAGGAACCTGTGCGATATCAAATCAAGTTGATCGGAACTCTTTTCTTCAGCCAGGGGAGTTCATCACTTTTTTTTTTTTTTTTTTTTTTTTTTTTCCCCTTTCCCCTCTTTTTGTCAAGGTTCAATAATAATTTTCCTGCAATCCTCAAGCATCAATAATCTTTCTCTTTACTTACTTACTTACTTACCCTCTGATCAATTGCATTTTCTCTATTCAGTTACTGTTTACTGCTCAGTGTCCAGAACCCCCGCATCGCCTCGACTAGCCAATTTCCGCTGGAGCCAAAAATTCCCCCCGCAAAAAAAGGAACTGACAATCTTTAAAGCACGTACAGTACGGAGCACGTAGCAACTATTTGATTATTTATTATTCTTATTATTATTATTGGCATTAGCATTATTATTATTTAGCATTCTCCATTATTACTAGATAAATGTTTACTGTACGGTTCATGTTTGGTCTTGACTTTATATCGCTCATTGATTATTATTAGTACCTTAGTAGTAGTAGTATTAGTATTACCTAGTGGATTGCCTAGTTGCAGCAGCAGGTGGATTACTTCCTGACTGACTTACTTATCCAAAGGTACCTGGACCTCCTCTTGCTTGTCCACCAAATACCAAGTACCTACTTGCATCTACTGCTGCTTCTCTCTTTCAGCTTCTCCTCTTTCTATCTTTCTTTCTTTTCCTTCTTTCCCTTTCTCTTCCTCCTCCTACATTTCCTCTCCTCTTCTCTTCTCCCTACATATCGTATCCTCTCATCCTCTGCTCTCTCCAATTTCTGGCATTCTATCTACCTTTCCAATTGCTCGTCTCGTCATTTGACTTCCAGTCCATATTACTCATTCAGCCTCCCCCAGAACAATTCCAGGTGACTTTCCTCTTATAACCGGCCCAACCACACCACCCTCTCACCACTTTTTTTTGGGACCATCACGACCAAACTTTAAAACACACACACAAAAAAAGAGTTGCCTTACCTTCTGCCTTGTGTTCACGGGGCTCTCAGCGATTGAAAGTTCGAGAGTCCACGTATACAGCATGGCTTCATTCAAGGTATTTCACCTACTTTTTTTACTTGCTTGTCCCTTCTCCTCTCTACGGATCAGTCTTGAACCATGAATGACCACGTTAAGATGACCGCGCTAACTGATGTGCCTGCTCCCTATTCGAAGGAATTATCCCTGTCCCGACCACTACCTCAATCCACTCCTCGTCACCATGCCCACTCCATATCCCTTGGAGCGGTCAATCATAACCACCGTGTCACTCGTCGGAAGAGTGTCACCACCGCTGCTGCTGCGAATGCCGCCGCCGCCGCGGTCGCCGCATCCATGAAGGACACCAATGGGGAGCCGATAGGTGTGCCGATGCCTTCTCACCGTCGAGGCAGCACCAGGAGGGGCCTGGAATCCACTTCGGTCGGAGCTCTCTCCGGCTTCGGCCACTATCTCTCTCGGAGCATGAACAGCCCCAGCCAAGAACCCGCGGTCGCTCGCAAACCCTCGCCCAATCATTCCAACAACGGCGCTTCTTCCGTCGCCGCAGCTGGCGGCGAGGAGAGCAGTTCGGATAACAAACCCGTCAACACCAAGAGTCGAAACCGTCGGGCCAGCGAAGGATCGCACTTGGTCAAAGGCGAAGGAAAGCGCGCCTTGGCGGAACTACGCTGCGATCGCTGCGGGAAAGGGTATAAGCATGGCAGCTGCTTGTCCAAGCATATGTGTGTATACTCCCCCCCAATGCCATCCTGCAGCCTGGATCGAATCGGAGCAATGCGCCATGTCGGCTCTGTTGCAAGGTCGCCCTCGTGGTCATTCAGCTCCCCGCGTCTCCCCAAATCCCTGCTCATTTCCCCCTCTGAGCTTTCTCACCCCTCATGGCGATCCCAGTCGGTTGACGTTTGTGGTTGAAAATCTTTAGGTGGGAACATAACCCGGCATGGGCCATTACGTCGAAGCTACTGATCTCCAAGCATCAGCAAGTTCAGCTGCTGGAGGCCGCAAGCGTCCTGGTTAACATGAACCAGAACGGTCCTTCAGAAGGTGCCGAAGCCGAGTCCGACCAGTCATCTGCGTCACCCGACACCTCGTCGGAACTTCGCGACGGCATCAGCTCGGCGGAAACTACCCCTCCTCCTATGGATGAGGACGACGAGGACGAAGAGGACATGGAGATGTCGGGCATGCCCGTGTTCCCGAACAAACGATACAGTGTGGGCAACGTATCAGCTCACTTTTCCCACTCCTACCAGTCTGTTCCCTCGAGCTCCTTCAACGGTGATGCTCCCCTGCATTCGCCTGCCTTTTCGCACTTCCGGCACTCGAGCATCGACACACGGCCTTCCACCGCCGAAGCCAAGTTGCATGAGGACGATGAAGCGGATTTGGCTGCTGCCATTGGCCTCTGCAATTTCGGAACGCCGCGCACTGGACCTGTGCCGATGTCCCCTGGCATTCCCCCAGTACCCCCGCTCCCGTCTCGGTACCTAGATCAAAGCAACGGTACTGGCAGCATTAGTCAAAGCCTGGACCCTGCCGCTACTGCCAATGCCAATTCGTCTCTCACCGAGTCCACCCCGAACATCTTCCTCTCTGTATCATATAATCCGTCACTCTCCTACAAGGTTTCCGACGAGCGGGAAGTGAAAATGGGTGATGCGGATCGCGTGCAAAGGCAGAACCGCAATGCCGATGTTGACTTCAGCAACCGTCCTGCTCATGCGGATGACGATGATGATGGCGTCTTTGGTCGCATGGAGGAGTAGAGGGTTTGCCGGTACCATTCTCCCTCTGTGTGCCGCGTGTTTCCCTTTACCCTTCCTATTATCTCATCTGTCCTATCCTTGAGGGTAGATGACACAGCTGTGCCTCAGTTTGTGGTATTTACGATGATGTATGAGCATTGCTTTTGTCCCAGCCATTTGTCCGTGGTTTCTGCGTTTTTTCCTTTTTTTTTTTTGGACTTAGCATCCCCGTTCGCGTCTAGGGGAAGTGTCAGGAACTGTATAACCGAGGCTTGCACCTCGATACTACCTGACTACCTGGGCTTCTGAGATGCATGATGGATATCACTGGTCTATTCAGCTGCGTCGCATGGGCTCTTCCTATTGGGCTAACGTCATATTTTTTATATCCTTCCCTCATTATACCTTTTCATTGTTCTTGTCTTGGTACAAACCATCTCATGTATCATTGGTCTCCTCAGGATGCCCATCCCCGGCATGTTTCCTTTTCCATATACAACAGGACATACCTCATTTGCCGATGTCTACGACTGTCCGCTTTTCCTTGTTCTATGTATACAAATCCCCGATTGAGTGAGTTGTCAATACGACAATATGATCTCTTATCAAGCATTCATGTAACAACTGTGGAAGTGATTAGATGGGGTTGTAGTGGAGTAGCATTGATGTGTTATGGAGAAGTCGTGCCAGCACATCCACGAATTAGAATGAATACATGAGTCAACAGAGATCGAACTCCACGTGAGTCCTGAAATCAGATAACACCAATCATGCAAGTACAAAAACAATAAAACAGGCCCAGTATCCACGCAATGCATCATCCATCCCGGGTCATAATATCATGGTCATACTATCATAAGTCATCGACCTTGTTTCGAAGATAGGCTCAGTCAACTCTTCCTCCTTGACAACCCTGTTCGAGGGTGGGTTGCAGTTGTCAATCTTGCACATTGAATCAATATTGCCTGTCGCTTGACTCCGAAGGTCTGAAGGTCTGATATCCTGCGCAATGAGATTATTGCGTCTGTTTCTGCGGAGGGTAGGCCCGATATGACGACTGGCGTGTGGCTTCCTGTGGCTGCAGTAGGTTAGAGCTGAAAAATGTGCTAGAGCTCCCTTACTCACCTGTTCCTGTGCTTGGTTCTGGCATGATGATATCGGCATTTATCCATTATGAGCAGTGCCGGCAGGATAATGCAGTCCTCCTCGGGGATCGCCTTGGATCTGCACCAGAAGAAGCAGTCCAGCGAGTTGAATAGAAGTAGGACAAAGGTAAGGAGAACGTTGTAACTCGAATATTTCGAAGTTTAGACTGAAGTAGCCCTTGAGACTGCCACTCGAAGTAGTCAGGTTGAAGCCTTGTTACACTGATCGCCGGCTCGAGGTTGCAAAGTCGCTTTATGTGTCATGAGTGGATGATGTGGCAGAAAAAGGCTTGAGCAGGAGCACTCATGCGGAGAGAAGAGACACTACAAGACAACAATGAAAACGATATGTATCTGCCCGAGTGCTCGCATGGACTGTTTGCAGCGAAGTGTTTTGGCAAGGTGTAAAACGTGGTATCGTCGGTGGTTAAGGTACAAACGTGGTATCGTCGGGCTCAGTCTCGGACCTTCAACAAGACGAGCAACCGTTTCTCAAAGAGAGAAGAATGAATAAGAACTCACCCCCGGAGGGCAAAAAGTCCTACCACCCGCGTCAGAAAAATGAATCGCAAGGCAAGATCTGGGAAACTCACTTCACAACCACGTTTTACGTGCCATACCGTCACTCACTCCCGAACTCCACCGCCAGACGCACGAACCTGACACCATGTCTCTCCCTAAAACTATCCCAACCCGAAAGATGTCGTGGCGACCCAAGAGCGGCCGGGCTGCGAGACCGAAGGAACATGACCGGGAGGTCCAGTCCGAGGACTGGCCCAATCAAGCGACCTTGCCTTCTCCGGCTCCTGAAGAATGACTGGCCCAAGAGAAAAGAGGGATACGGAGGCACACATCTTGGTCCCAGTCGACAACTGCGAAGTCAGACCGACGCAGTACTAGACGAGCTAGTACTGGGCGTAATAGTAGTGAGGAGGCGGTTGGCTGTACATGGGTTGCTGCCAGCCATACGGCGACGGATACACACCCATAACAGGTGTGGGAGCCGGGCGAGGACCGCCAAATTGCCCGTGCCTCGCGTCTTGCGACGGGACCCTGTTGCCTACAGTAAGAAGCGCCTGGCTTTGAGTCGGCGCTGGAGGGTCACAGGCGGTTGGACGAGCTGACGGGGAGGGCGCTTCATGCGCCGCCCCGTTCAGACCTTCTTCCCGTTCCCTGAGTCTCCTTGCGTAGCGCTTCCTCTTGGCCTGGCTGGGTCGCTTGCGTCTCCGACTGCCAGAGGTAGGCGCGCCTTCTGCGTCGGCCTCTGGCTCTTCGGCCACCTGTGAATCTGGGGAGTCAGGGACCGCCGAAGCGGTATGTCTCCCCCAACCGGCGAGCAAAGCACACACGACTTGGAGCACCAAAATTGGTGACAGGTTCTCCGGACGGCGGAGCACGAGGGCCCACTTCCGGGACGGGTGGAGAGCAGACGAATCGACTACATCGGACGTGCCTTGGGCGGTATTCGTGAGTCCATCGACGACGCCGTTGGGATTGACCTTCGGCCCTTTGACGGTGCAGGAGTCCAGTTCCGGGGACACTGCGACGATCCGCTGGCGCTCCAAACGAGAGATCGCTTTCTCCACCTCAGGGTGGATACTCGCGAATCCCCACGTCTGTTGCTCTTCCAACGGGGCCGCAATGGCGGATCTGGTAAGAGCGTCAACGTCGGAGCTGGACACGGCAACCCCCGAGGGCATTTTGCCTTCGACCAGAGCGTCCACCTCTTCGTACAGAGATGGAGCACTGTCGGCCGCAAGGTAGTGGGCTACCTTGGGTGTACCCTCGAGAAATTGGCCGAGCCAACCGAGTTTATCTCCCAGTGCGGAAACACCAAAAGAGACAAGTCCCTTCCAAAGGAGCGCGATGAAAGCCAATAAGCCCCATGCAACGACCAGACCGACACGAGAAGACGACGCGGGCGAGATTGATGCCGCCGTGTCGCAGTCCACGGGACCGGAATCCACGCAGATCTGCAATACGTCGGCCTCCTCCCACAGCGGGATAGCCACGCTGATTGTCGACTTCCGCCTGCCGGTGGCGTTCGGGAAACCTACATGGGCCGCAGGACTTGGGAAACCAGTCGAGCGGACGTACAGGAACTCCTTGTGCCCAGGAGCTGTGTACGTGGAGGTTATGGCCTCCGCCAGGTCGTAGATCCCCTTGGCCAAAGCCGTTGCACCCACGGCGTCGGATATGGTCCTCACGAACCTCCCGTGAGGATCATTGTTTCCTGGCACTTGGAAGAATGATCCCCAGAGAGTGAGGAAGATAAATCCTCCGACAAAAGGTAAAAGCATTTTCTGTTCTCAACAGTACGTTAGCAACCAACACACAAGTGAGCTTCAAAGGGAGAACAAGAAAGGAGAGAACAGCAAATCTGCTCAATACTTTTTTTAGTTTTAAATCTTTTAAAACGACGCAGAAACGCGGTCTGATTTGCTAGTGAGAGTTGTCTCAGTGGTTAACGATCAGTGCTAAGGTAATAAGCTTGGTGATGAGAAGAGAGAGAAGAGAGAGAAGAGAGAGAAGAGAGACAAGAGAGAGAAGAAGTAGAGGGGGAGGAGAGATATCTGTGAGCGACACTTACTGTGCGTCGAGGGCAACACTCATTAACTATCGAAGGTGAATATCTCGACAGTGAATGCTGTCATGGCTAGCAGGTGAGCTGGTGCAAGTGAGAGAAACACCCCACATATGAGGGTCAGAAACACAAATAAGCAAGAAATTAGTGTCAAGCCTTGTATTTGAATGGAAATGAATCATATATGAACACCAGGAGGGCTGGAAATGTCACACATAGGACAAATGCTCGTTATAAGGTCCTCAGGATATGCTTTTGTGATAGAAAACGGTTGAGACACAGAAAGAAACCTAACTCCACCATGTAAACCCAAGATATCATATCTGATGAAAAGGAAAGCAAGAAAGAATTCAGCAAAGAGAAACCATCTAGTCGAGGTCCATTTCCTCCTCGACACCTCCATCCACCAACAGTCTTGTCTTCTTCTTCTGTCTGAGCTTCTCCTCGCCGACCACTCTGCTTGAGATCTTGCTGACATCCAAAGGCTGGCCCTCTTCTCTTTCCCGAAGTTCTTTGCGGATGAGGTGCTCGCCCTGCGCAACGACCCTGCGGTCTTCCTCGCGCTTGCGCTCGCGGGCCAGCTTGCCGCCCAGCCTGCGTTTTGTGAACGCACGCTCTCTGCGGGCTCTGATCTCCTCCACTCTCTCCATGGCTTTGATGGTAGCAGCAACCAGGTTTCTGTCGTACTTGACGGGGGTGTTCCGCTTCTTGGCGAACTGAGACAGCACCAGGGACGAATCGACAATCATTTCCTTTCCGCGGGCGGCACGGTGAGTCTTGGTCCACTTCAGCTTTCTGGGTTGACGCTTCATCTTGAAGTTTGCATGACACTTGCTCCGACCTGCAACCGAGTTAGATCTATTGTGGTGCGTGGGGTGGACGTAGAAATGGGTACTGACAGAATCGGAAAGATTTCGCATCGTTGCGGACGAAGGTGATACCCTTGCTCGGGTATACGGGCCTGTTTGAGGAGTCAGTGTTGGATCCTAATTTCTGTAATCAGGCAGATATCACCTGGAGCAAAAATGACAAGTTTCTACCCTCATCGTGATGCTATAGGGACTGGTTTATTGCAAAAGTTGTTATCGTGAAAAAGGCGGCTCGAAAATCCGTAGAAACTTTTACAAAGCTTCGAAGCGTGGAGGAGACGGCACTAAACCTAAATAGGCATCGCGGCGGCGTTCCGATTTTTATCTCGACAGCGCTCCGATTTTCTCCAACGTCAGAACTTCGATTGCCATCTCGAATCCATAACGCATCGATATATTGCTTGAGCTGTTCCCTGATCTGCTACGTCTGCAGCCCCACTTGAGCATGGCTTCAACTTTCGCTGTCGGCCTTGGTGTCGCTACAGCGGCCTTTCTGGTAAGGAAGGAGTTCTGGATGGTATTTTGCGATACTTAGTCGGCTGACTGTTTTCTTTCTGTTCTGCAGGGTCGCGCTGGTTACGTCGCTCTTCGTCGCTACCAGGGAGGTATGAACGCTATGGGAAAGGCATTTTACAAGGGGTAGGTCCCATCCGTCCTGATCATATAGTTAGTACGAGCCGGGGTTGGCTGACAGATGCTTAGAGGATTTGAGCCACGCATGACCCGTCGTGAAGCAGCCCTGATCCTGGAACTTCCGTACGTCTATTAATCCGTCCCTTTCCACCGTTTGCTTTGACTAACAGAGCTCAGCGAGCGGACTCTGAACAAGGAGAAGGTCCGCAAGAAGCACCGCCAACTCATGCTGCTGAACCATCCTGATCGTGGTGGAAGCCCTTATCTCGCAACCAAGATCAACGAAGCCAAGGAGTTTTTGGACAAGCACACATGATGATTCTTCTATTTCGATAAATCGCTCTCGACAAATCCAGGACCAATGTCGGTGTGCTAGGATTCTAATCTCGTTTCGAGTATCCGTTCGTCCATTGTACAAAAGATGACTTTTTGTGGGTGCATAGCGTGGCGTTTGGTTGGATTTTGAGGACGGGATATAGTCATACTTATAACCTCCCAGGCTCCTTTTCGGAGATGTATATTTTCACCGCATACGTCCTGACGAGATCGCCGCTCCTGATTTTTTAGTTCCGTGCTTCATAATTGTACTTGACTATGCATATTCGAATCACACTGCATTTGAATCTTATCCGCCCTATACAGTCACTGGACGCTTGCTAACAATGTGGAAAGCGATGCTGATGAGTCTTGATCCCTGTCGATGTCGATCATTGACAAGGGATGGCTGTGTACTGCCTCAGACCGAACAAATGACACACAACACTCTGCCAAGGAAATTGAAGGATAACGGATACGACCATACGAAATACGAATACGGTTATCACCGAGGAACGGATAATGAACAGTGACTGAACGAAAGAAGAAATTAGGCAGTTGACTGGGGACTCCGTACTCTAGTA
Source organism: Aspergillus fumigatiaffinis (assembly GCA_012656285.1). NCBI lineage: Eukaryota > Fungi > Ascomycota > Eurotiomycetes > Eurotiales > Aspergillaceae > Aspergillus > Aspergillus fumigatiaffinis. The sequence goes on along the minus strand of JAAAPX010000005.1, from coordinate 174,724 downwards.
GATAGTCCCTAGTCATGGCTTTCGTTTGTAGACTCTTTCAAACACAACAACCAAGTCGTGCGCGGAGTGCGTCGACCACGGGATCCGTTTGTGATACTCGATGGCTCGTAGATCCTGGATCCTGGAGGATTCATGGCTCATGAGGCCATCAGAAACTCGGAAGGGGAAAGCACATGAGCCACCGCCACTCTAGATAACCCACCGGGTTCCAAAGCGATGAAAGGCGGAACCTCAAAATCCCTAAATCCCTTGCTGTGGTTTCGCTCGGATTTCGGGGTTAACGGCTTCCGAGGCGATGATCCCGCTTAGTCGATTGTAGTTAGTCGCGGAGGGAAGAGTGAGAGTAATTTCTAGTTGAAACTCTGAACCACGGGAGACGGACAATCTGTTCAGCGTCTCAGACTAGATAGAGTTAGAACTCTTGAAATTATTAATCGGTTGATAGTAGAAACAAAAGGAACAGCGCTCAGTCTGTATGGTCAGGAAGCTTCTGCCCAAAGTCTTCTGTGACAGCCTGTGAGAATTTAGCTGCACTTTAGTCTCTCAACTAAGCGGACTTGGTCAACCAAAGGCAGCACCGTTTGATACGTAACTGCAATCTGCAAACCGAACTATGATTCCTTCTCTCGTCCTTCAACGAATTTTGTCCTCTTCTCCTTGATGATCGTTGTTGCCTGCATGGTACTTAATCTGTAGCAGTTCTAATCTGCAGCTGACGAGAGAGAAGGATTTTCTCATTTCCCCACCTTTGAAGGTGTAGTATTTGGGCTCGCCACATGCTTGCCTCGGGGCAAAGATCGAGTAAGCCAGTTGACCGTCTTTGATTCATCCTTTTATTCTTTCTCAACAGCCTTTGCCGCCTCTACCAGCGATTTCGCGCTGGATGGCGATTGTCATCGACCATCCCTAGTCACTCATTTTGCGTACTGGTCGAATTGGAGCGAATACCAACCTGCTTATCCTCTACATCGGCCTCCGAATCTAGATACCAAAACCCCGCATTGATCAGATCACTCGAGTCAAACGCCTGTTTAACTCTACTCTGCCATTGGAGAGCTACTTGCGACAACAGGCATCATCGGCCATACATGCAACTGCGATGGACAGTATAGGGGACGGAACAGAGAGCATGGGCTTCGATATGCCCATGCTAATGAACCAGCAACCTCATTTGTTCGGGTCATACGGACATGATGGCTCTTCCGTCGCTCCCATTTTCTCCAATCCCACCTTTCATGATGAACCTTCAATCGGGACGGCGGATGATAACAGTGATGCGAAACGCAGAAGGATCGCGAGGGTGAGTGGGGACGCATCTCATGCTCTGAAGTCGAGCTCACCCGTTGACTTACTGTCTTTGAGGTAGGCCTGCGACATGTGCCGGAAGAAGAAGATCAAATGTGATGGGAAGATGCCCAAATGCTCGCATTGTACCAACTACAAGACGGATTGTGTGTTTACCCAGGTTGAGAAAAAGCGGAATCCTCCTAAAGGGTATGCTTGCTTCTCTGCTTCTCGTCTAAATGCCTATGCTGACTTTCCATCGCGATTAGTGCCAAATATATCGAGGGCCTTGAAAACCGATTAGGGAGGATGGAGTCTTTACTGCGCCTTTCTGGTCTCTTGTCAGAAGACGATGGAGGAAAAACAGATCTTGGAACGCTGGAGAAGCGTCTTGCTGACCGGTATCACACAAGCGGTTCGAATACTCCGCATAATCCGCAGAAGATCAACATCCCCAGCCAGAGTCAGACCGCTATGTCACAGCAGAATAGCTCATCGCACTATTCTACTCCTCGCTTAGAGTCTCAATCAAGCCCACGGACAGCTGCTACGTCCCCGGAATCGCAAAAGGAATCAGAGACGGAGGTTGAAGGCCTGTCAGACATGATGTGTTCCCTGGTCACAAATAATTGTGGGGAGACGCGATACATCGGTAAACCTCCCAATAATTTACGTGGTGATAAGGATAACTTACTGACCATCCTGATCTCAGGTTCGTCATCAGGTTTTTCGATCTTCTCTCCCAAGGGCATCCAATGGGTCAATGAGAAAACGGGCGATACCTCATTTCAAGAAATGATCTCATCGGCCTATGTAGATGACAACAAATGGATGTACTGGAAGCCTGAAATCTTTAGCGATATATTTGCTCGCCGCGTGTTCAAGCCGTTGCCACCGAAGGATGAAGCCATGTCGCTTTTCAAAGACTTCTTCGACAACTTCAACTGCATGTTTCCGCTCTACCATGAGCCCACTTTCATGCACCTGGTCGAACGACAATATTCCCGAGATCCTTACGAAGGTTCCGGCTGGTGGGCCAGCATCAACGTTGTGCTAGCCATTGCTCACAGATTACGAGTTATGAGCAATCTGGTCCCGCAAGAAGAGGACAGGAAAGCCTGGCTCTATTTGAAAAATGCCATGGGAGTGCTGACGGAACTGACCATGCGGAATACGGATCTTCTCAGTGTTCAAGCACTGCTTGGAATGGTAAGTTTTAGTCAATGTCAAGAACGCATTGCCGTTAGGTGTGCTGACAGCAAATTAGTCTCTTTTCTTACAGGGAACTCCGAACCCCCAGCCGTCCTTCTTCTTGGTTGCGGCGGCAATCAGACTTTCTCACAGCATCGGCCTCCATAAGAGAGGTTCTGGCTTCGGTCTGAACCCAGTGGAAGTTGAACAACGAAAGAGAGTTTTCTGGATCGCCTATCTTCTTGACAAAGAGTGGGTGGAACTAAACACAAGTATCTTGCACTTGTGCTAATCTGCCACATAGCATCTGTCTCCGCTCCGGGCGTCCGCCGGTACAAGACGACGACGACATGAATGTGGAATTACCAAGCGACGATCCACCCGACAACATCGGCAATGTCCCATTATCTGACGGTAGAAGCAAGTTTAACTTGTTCCGATCCATGTGTCGCTTCGCTACTATTGAAAGCAAGGTGTACAAACGGCTATACTCCGCCAAGGCGTCAAAACAGTCTGATGGCGAGCTTCTGAATACTATCGGAGAACTCGACAAGGAACTTGAAGATTGGAAGGACAGTATCCCACTGGATTTTCGTCCAGAACATGAAATCAAGGCTTCGCACACACCTCTCATTCTCCATGTGGTTGTCCTACATTTCGCCTACTATAACTGTTTAACGACCATTCACCGTATGTCTGTGCATCACGGTTATTGGACAAGTCGTCTCTCCAATTACGCCATCCAGGGTCTGAATGCCAGGCCCTTGAATCCTAGGGTCTTCTTATCGGCGGTACTCTGTGTGACTGCTGCCAGGGCGTCTATTAACCTAATTAAATACATTCCGCAGGGCGATTTCGCTTGTGTCTGGTGAGTGCATTGTTCTCTGGAAAAAGATATTGCTTCTAAGCTAACAATACTCAGGTTGATACTATACTATCCCGTGTCAGCTCTTGTCACACTCTTTGCCAATATTCTACAGAATCCCAGTGATGCTCGCGCTCGGTCAGATGTCAAGTTGATGAATGTAGTCGTCAATTTCCTGTCGACCTTGGTCTCGGATGAGTCGAACGGCAGCATCAAGCGAATGCTTGGTCTATGCGGGGAATTTGAGAGGATTGCGAAGGTGGTCCTTGATAAAGCCGAGAAGGAGTCGTATTCGAAAAAGAAGCGCAAATCACCCGAGGAACCGGTCAATCTACAGCAAAGTACCCCCGAAGAGCATCCCGCACCCTCACCCTCGACAACGCAGCCCACTCAGGGGCCGTCAAGAAATGTCCCAATGTCGTCGCCCTTGTTCGCTGAAAATCCAGCTGATCCCGGCTGTAATACTATGGCGGACGATGCAGGAGGTTTTGCCTCCAGTCGTGAAATCCCCGGGACGACTAATATCTCAACCAATATCCCTCCCAACATACAGGCTATGCCCGGTGTTGGACAGGATTACCCGGACATGCTGAGTCCCGAACCGCTGGAAGGTGTCAGTTTTGCCGATCAACCACCATATTCGGCGACCGCAAATACCCCTTTGTCATCCTTTCAGCAGCCCTTCGTCCCTCAAGATTTGTGGCAGATGCCGATGACCATCGAATGGGACTGGGCAGACATGTCAACAAATTTCCCGGTCTTCGACGCCAACGGTCCCCCGCACGGTGGATTGTGATGACAGCCTAATAATGATTAAAACCGAATAACGAATCGGACACCAGCGTGGGAGGCTAATTTGGGCTCAGGTAGAGCATCGGAGTTAACGGAGTCAAGCCGGGCTTTCTCTACTCGCTCGCTGCGGCGCATTTATTTTCTTTTCTTTCACATTCTCGGGCATAAAAGGCGTTTATGGCTTGTGAAGGAACTCGACAACACTCCACTTGCTCATCTTATCCATTGGACAATGTTTATCACGATTTGTACAATATAGTAGAATGCCTCTGGTCAAGGCGGAAAGGAAGGGTTAACTTCAATATGAAACACATACTAATATAACCGACGTCTAACAATATGCGTTGAACGGATGCATGCGTCTGATTTGAAATGACCCGAAAGGCCATAGATAATGCGTAATGGATTTATTTCGAACAATCATTCCTAAATCATACTGTAAAGTCATCGGTCGACATGTCCGTTGAGATTCCGATGCGGCCTTTCTGGTTGCGATGGATGAGTCAGCAAACCAGCGGAACTGCGAAAAACCCAGGCCGACGGAAGGTGTCAATGGATGGCGGCGAACTGCTTCCGCAAGAGCTCCTCTCAGGCCCGAACACGCATTTCCTATCCTCCTTTTGTTCTCATCTAGAGCCTCTATGGCTTCCGCGAACTCTCTTTCTAACTGAAGTGAGCCTAATTTAATCCTTTGATCTCGCCTTCGGGCTCATCTACCTCGACCATGGCCACCTTACTCAGACGGCCAGGCAATCTTGCTCGATATTCGAGGAGAGCCGCAGAATGCATCAATCGCACACGTCCGCTGTCTGCGCATGTTCCGCAGTCGAGATTATCATCGTTGATCACGGCCCACCGTGTTAGGACCTATGCTACTGGAACCCCCGGGGGTCCGAAGCCCCCGAACGACAAAGGCGGCCAGAACAAAGCAGCGACGGGACCGGGCAATGACGGCGGGAAACCTGGTGATGGGAAGACGCCGAAAGAACCCGAGTCTCCTCTTAGCAAGGAGGAGCAGGAACAAGTTAATCTATTCGTCGACCACCTGAAGAACAAGGTGCCGCCATCGCAACATCAGATGCTGGATGATATACGGACACTGTTGCTAAGGGAGGGATTACCGGCGGAGATGCAGCAGTTCATCAAGAAGCACGTTCAGTCCGGAAGGCCGGCGTCTCTGATGGATTATGTCAAGTTAACACGATACATGTCGCAGCACATGACCGACTACGCCTACAAACTGAACCAGATCGAGGAGGACCGGAATAAGGAGAAAGCCAAGCCAGAGGGCGGTGCACAGGGCGAGCAGCAAAAGCAACAACAGCAGCAGGAGCAGCAGCGAGAGCAAAAGAAGGGTCGAGATCAGGCGAACAAGGAAACACCTCCGAATTTCCGGACCTTCGAGTTCAAGTTCGACCCCGCCTCGTTTTTGATCACCTCGCTCATCACCTACTATGTATACCGCAGCTTCTTTCCTGGGGAAAGCAGCAAGGAGATCACATGGCAAGAGTTTAGAGCGAACTTCTTCGACAAGGGTCTTGTGGAAAAGCTGACGGTTATCAATCATGCCGTAGTCAAGGTGGACTTGCACCGTGACGCGTTGGCTCGGGTATACCCTGACTCGCCGGCGTTACAGCCGAATTTCCACTATTACTTTGGTATTGGTTCCGTGGATAGCTTTGAGCGCAGGTTGGATGAAGCTCAGCATGAGCTTGGGATTCCAAGCTCCGAGCGGATTCCCGTCGCCTACGTTGACGAGGTACCATGGCTTACCACAATTCTGTCCGTCGCTCCTACACTTTTCCTGATAGGTTCTTTCTTCTGGCTGTCGAGACGTGCCGCCGGCGGTGCAGGTGGTCAGAGCGGAATCTTCGGTATGGGAAGGAGCCGGGCCAAGCGCTTCAATCACGAAACCGATATCAAGATCAAGTTCTCCGACGTTGCGGGTATGGACGAAGCAAAGGTCGAAATCATGGAGTTCGTCAGCTTCCTCAAGACCCCCGAAAAGTTCCAGAAACTCGGTGCCAAGATCCCTCGCGGTGCCATCCTCTCAGGTCCTCCCGGTACGGGTAAGACGTTGCTCGCAAAGGCCACTGCTGGTGAATCCGGCGTACCCTTCTTCAGCGTCAGCGGTTCCGAGTTCGTCGAAATGTTCGTTGGTGTCGGTCCTTCCCGTGTTCGTGATCTTTTCGCCAACGCCCGGAAGAATGCCCCTTGCATCATCTTCATCGACGAAATCGATGCCATCGGTAAATCTAGAGCCAAACAGAGCTTCGGTGGAGGTAATGATGAGCGGGAGAGCACCCTGAACCAGATCCTGACGGAGATGGATGGTTTCAACACTACGGAACAAGTTGTCGTTCTCGCTGGTACCAACAGACCCGATGTCCTCGACAAGGCTTTGATGCGGCCTGGACGATTTGATCGGCACATTGGTATCGACAGACCAACGATGGAAGGCCGGAAACAGATCTTCCGCGTCCATCTGAAGAAGGTCGTGACCAAGGAGGATATGGATTATCTTGAAGGCAGACTCGCTGCTTTGACACCTGGCTTCGCTGGTGCTGACATTGCTAACTGTGTCAATGAGGCAGCTTTAGTTGGTAAGTTTCAAAAGTTTGGTCTGTGGGTGTCCAGCAATGCTAATTTTCTCATTAGCGGCTCGTGAGAACGCCGAGTCCATCACTATGAGGCACTTTGAGCAGGCTATCGAGCGTGTCGTCGGAGGTTTGGAAAAGAAATCACTTGTGCTCTCTCCCGAAGAGAAGCGGACGGTCGCTTACCACGAGGCTGGACACGCTATCTGTGGGTGGTATTTCCGCTGGGCCGATCCTCTGCTCAAAGTCTCGATTATTCCTCGGGGTCAAGGAGCTCTGGGTTACGCACAGTATCTGCCAGCGGGTGGTGACACTTACCTGATGAACGTAAACCAGCTGATGGATCGCATGGCTATGACTCTGGGAGGCCGTGTCAGCGAAGAACTGCACTTCGACACTGTTACCAGCGGTGCCAGCGATGATTTCAACAAAGTTACCCGCATGGCAACTGCCATGGTAACCAAGTTCGGCATGTCGCCCAAGCTCAGATACATCTACTACGAGGAGGACCCTCAACAGCAGCTCCACAAGCCCTTCTCCGAGGACACCGCTCGGGAGATCGACAGCGAAGTCCGCCGCATCGTCAATGAGGCATACAACCAATGCCGCGCTCTACTCACTGAGAAAAAGAAGGAAGTTGGCATTGTCGCCGAAGAGCTCCTGGCCAAGGAAGTCCTCAGCCGTGATGACATGATTAGACTCCTCGGTCCCAGGCCCTATCCCGACTCTGGCGAGTTCGCCAAGTACTTTGGTGCCGCCCATGGACAGACCATTGCTCCTCCCGAGCCTACGCCGCCAATTGAAGGAGGTTCCGAGGGTGGTGCTAAACCGCCCTCGTAGGCAACGAACTATAGAAACAACGGGATATCCATGCTCAGGCGAGGAGGGTGTTACATGTTTCTTTATGCCAGGGTTTGTATTTATTGAACGATTGAAGCCTCTCCGCTGTTTTCACATCTTATCCTCCCCGTTGGGTTTCACTTGTATCATAAATATTAGGATTTTTGTGATGTCTCCGCATTTCCCTTCCTCTTCACTCATCTCGTTCGCGTTTCAACTTCCGATTTTAGACTTATCTAGTGTACTCCTGTATAATATGTAACCATCTAGGCCTGAGTGGTGGAGTATCAATTTGACACGATTAGGACGCTATGTGCTTGAATTTCTCAATATTCCTTTGAATTCTGAGAGTAGCAGCCTTGTGTTTGCCTGGTAGCGTACCTAAACAAACCTTGATATAGCGGATCGAATACTCCGACCTGAAATTTCACTCAAAACTGACAATATATATATTAAGAAATTCCAGTTGCCCAGTACCCCAGAAATATAAGTGAAGAAAATAAATCGACAGAAATCCTGCATAGGAACCCCAACCCTCTCCCATCACTGACTTTTCTTGCCCTCCTGCGTAGACTGACCACCAGCGCCTGCCGACTCAGTCTCGGACCGAGGGGCTTTCTTCTTCTTGCTGCCATTGTACTTGGGCTTGACAGAAAAGCGAGGAATGAAGCGTCCCACACGCGCCTGGTACTCGCTGTATTCAGGGTACTTGCCTGCACTGATCGACTCGGTGAGCCGGGTGCTCGCCTGGAAAATGAGCATGTAGCCCAGAACACCCAATCCAGTCCACTGAATGTAGCTGTCGGTGCGGTAGCAGTTCCACAGGTACAGGGTGAGCCAGATGGCTTGCTCGGCGACAAAATTCGGGTGACGGGACAGTGACCAGAGACCGCTAACGACGAAGCCGCGCTCCAGGTCCTCTGGTGTGTACTGGCCCTTGTACTGGTCGGGGATGCGAGCTGTCTTCTGGTACTCCTTCTTTGCGTTTTGGAAGTTCCATTGCTGCTGGTCGGCGAAGTATTCGATGATGAGGAAGAAGAATGCAAGACGTGAGAAAATAAGATCGGGGAGGCCGAACGGTTCAACTCCAGGGAGGCGCGAGAGGAGAATGAAGTTGTAGGTAGGCGCCGTCACGAGGAGAAGCAGCATTGGCTGAATGAAGCCTACGAAGGTGACGTTGAGCAGGAAGAGGAGGAACCGGTTGTTGATCTGGGACTTGACAATCTCCCAGCGGTAGTCCTCAGAACCGATCTGATAACCTCCCTTGCGCCAGTAGTTGAAGGTCAAGCGGATCTAAGCGGAATTAGAGTCGGTGGCAGATACAGAGTCGTCCCGTTAATATAACTTACACTCCAGAGCAAAGTGATGAGTGTGATCGTATCCAGGCTCTGATTCTTAATGCCCCACATGCGTGCCCAAGCGACAAAGTGCACATTATACACAGACGGCAGGATACTCCAAAACCGATCAACTTGCGAGTAGTTGCGGTTGAATTCCGCGGCCACGATGAAAAGCACCCACAAAACCAAAGTGAACCCCAGCGCGGAGATAAATGGGTTTGTCGAAAGATAAATATCCTTCAGAGCGTCCACATCTTTCGTTGCGGCGGCCACTTGCAGCTGCGCAGGAAGCGTTGTCAACTGCGACAGGAAGGGCAGCACGGTGCGGTTGAAAGAGGCACAGTCCACAACAGAGTGAACCTGAGGAAGTGGGATCGTCATTTCGAAGGACTTCAGAACAGGTGTCGCAGTTTGAAACTATTGCGCACCTGACGGTAATTCTGAGATGTTGTCTTGTCGATCGAGGAGATCAAAACATCGAGGCAAAACAAAGAGATGGATGCCATCATGACAACGCGGACGAGCGTTCTTATTGGCCAGCACGCTTACCGCTTTGGGCGACGAAGACGGGGGTCCGATGATACAGCTGCCTCAGGCGTTAAGGCTCTCAGGCATACAGGCAGAAATCTACTATCTCCGTTTCTGGCAGTTGATCGCGTCTTTTGCGCGTCTCGATTGTTCCTCTACTCGACGAAGCAATAATGTCGGGTCCATGACCTGAGTGTCAACAAGGGCAGATCGAGCATGGCATAACCGAGACTTTTTGAATTAACGGGCCATTTGCTATGCCTGTCCCAAGGATTCTCTGCGTGGCAGAGAAACCTGCCATCGCTAAAGCTGTGGCTCAGCATCTTTCCGGGGGTTCCATGCAAACTGTGAGTGACCGTTGGCTTAAGACGGCACGGTATTGAAGTCACATATACTGAGATAGACATAGATATCTATACACGGTAATAAATATGTGAAGAACTATTTGTTTGAGTTCAATTTCGGTGACCCCTGGGGCACCTGCTCAGTCACAATGACCAGCGTCCTGGGACATTTGATGGCCCTCGACTTTGAGAGTCAATACAAAAGCTGGCTCTCATGCCCACCAGGCGCACTCTTTGAAGCTCCTGTGCGCGAATTTGTGGAAGAAGTACGCAATATCAACTTCTTTTCGGTCGTCAAGGGCCTGGTCACGGGTATCTCTTGAAGCACGCAGCAAGGCTAACTCTGCGTATAGGACAAGAAGCCAATCGCCGAGAACATTAAGGAGCAGGCCAGGAAGTCGAAGGCCCTATTTATCTGGACCGACTGTGATCGAGAGGGAGAGCACATCGGTACCGAAGTCCGCAAAAAAGCCAAAGAGGGAAACCAGCGTATCCTGGTCAAAAGAGCTCGATTCAGCAATACAGAGAGGGCGTGAGTGTATATGGATGATACATAGCTCTTTCATCAGCGATGCTCACCTGATCACAGGCATGTTCTACGCGCTGCTCGGGCTCTCATAGACGTGGATGAGAACCAAGCAAATGCAGTTGCTGCCAGAATCGAACTCGACCTTCGAATTGGTGCTGCATTCACCCGATTGCAGAGTCTTCAACTACAACGTATGTGTGCCGATCTGGCAAATAAACTCATCAGTTACGGTACGTAGTTGGCCTACGTTTGAGCTTGCCTGATTCCAGTATCTATCCTGGCTGACTCAATCAACAGGATCATGTCAATTCCCCACACTAGGCTTTGTTGTTGATCGATATCTACGAGTGAAGAATTTCAAGCCGGAGACTTTCTGGGGAATTAAGGTGGTTCACGTCCAAGAAAGAAAAAGGGTCAACTTCTTGTGGAGGAGAGTCCATCTTTTCGACAGGGCGGCCGTGATCGTCATGCTGGAAAGATGTCTGCTAGCAAAGACCGCTAAAGTCACGAAAGTCAACCAAAAACCTACCAGCAAATGGAGACCTCTGCCGTTGACAACGGTGGACTTACAGATGATGGGTAGCAGGTACCTTCGCATGGACAGTTCAGCGGTCATGAAGGTATGCAGTCTGTACACTATTCTTAAGCTCTCGCCGTGAGGCTCATTAAGATTTAGGCTGCAGAATCTCTCTATACCAAAGGTTACATCAGTTATCCTCGTACGGAGACCGATCAATTTGACAAAGGGATTGATTTGAAGAAGTTAATTGAGAAGCAATACCCTGATAACAACTGGGGTGAATACGCCCGAGGGTAAGACTTCTTTAAGGCGGATATTCTCCAACATTACTGACTCTCCCAACTACGAAGTCTCATCAATGGCGCGTTCAAAACTCCTCGTTCGGGACGCCACAATGACCGCGCGCATCCACCTATCCACCCAGTGTGCTGGGTCTCACCAAGTGCACTGAACGCCGACGAGAAGAAAGTCTACGAGTTTGTAGTCAGGCGATTTCTCGCCTGCTGCTCCGATGATGCAAAAGGTCAAAGCACAGAGATTGAGATCCAATATGGCGACGAGATGTTTCACGCCAACGGACTGATCGTTCTGGAAAAGAACTACCTTGAAGTTTACGTCTACGACAAGTGGGAGAGCAGCCAACAACTGCCCAACTTCCGAGTTGGTGAAGTTTTCGTGCCGACTGAAGCCAACATGTTCGAGGGCAAGACAACGGCCCCCAACTACTTGACCGAACCAGAGCTCATCGGGCTCATGGACGCGAACGGAATAGGGACGGATGCCACCATGGCCGAACACATTGCCAAAATCAAGGAGCGCGAGTATGTCGCCGTTCATTCACGAGGAAGTGGTCGGAACGCCGTGAAGGAATTTATCCCAACTCGCCTAGGTATCGCCTTGGTGGAAGGCTATGACAACGTGGTCGCCAATCTACCGGATAAACCGTCTCTCAGCAAGCCCTTCCTGCGTAAGGAGATGGAGCTCCGTATGCGTGAGATCTGTGCAGGCTCCAAATCGCGCCAGGAGGTCGTTCAGGAGAGTCTGGACATGTACCGCGAGGTCTTCATTCATACCCAGAGACGTATCGATATGCTGAAGGCTGCCTGTCGAAAATACCTGATTGAGCAGGCCACCGTGTGAATTTGTTGTTGAGGGCGTCGGTTCGTTGATTTGGCGTTGAGGCTTGCAGTGGCCTTTTGATTTTACGATTATGATACCCTTGATCGATTAGAGTCTGCTTTCACCGGAGCTGAATCAACATGAAAGATCTCACATTTGCAACTACGTGAACCGATAGGACTTGTCCCAAACAACCAAAACTCGAGCTCAGACGGCAGAAACTAACAAAACAACTCACATGAGCACCAACTCCAGGATTCTCCAAAGTGAATCAGACAAAAGACAAGTAATTCTGGTGGCACAAAGAGCAACAAACAATCCACAAAAACAAAGCATAGAACTAAATCAAAAAATTTACTGAAAGAGCATCAATTCTGAACTATGCCCTTGAGTTCAAAAAGTTTCACCAAGGTCTCCTTTCGGGTTCTTTTCGGAGGGCAAGGAAACACTCTTTGATCTCTGCGCGGTTGGAGAGTCATCGGCCCATCTGCTTTTGCTCAGTCCAGCAGAAGTGGGTGGCTTTGATGGAGCTTCTTGGGCTGAAGCTGGGTTAGCCCACTTGCTTTTGCTCATTTCAGCATCTAGCTTTGGTGGAGCTTTGCCTGAAGCAGGACCAGCCAGCTGGCTCCCTTCAACTCCCGCAGGGGTAGGTGTGTTAGGCTGCTGAGTCTTAGCAAGAGTAGGATCTGCCCACCTGCTTTTGCCCATTTCGGCAGAGGCGGGTGCAGCCAGCTTTGGAACTTGGGCTGAAGCCGGGCTAGCCTTCTGGCTAGAGTCAGCCCACCTGCTTTTGCTCATTTCAGCAGAAGGGGATGCAGCCAGCTTTGGAGGACCTTGAGCTGAAGCTGGGCTAGCTGGCTGATCCCCTTTAGTCCCTCCATGAGTAGGTGCTCTGGACTGAGTCTGGGTGGGAGTTGAAGCCCACCTACTCTTGCTCATTTCGGCAGAGGCAGACTCAGTGCTTGACTTTGAAGGCGACTGAGCTGAAGCCGCGCCAGCTCCTTTGCTCTTCTCGCGCGTTGCGGAGAAGGTAGATGCCTCAGGGTTCAAACCGGGTGTTCTTGGGGTGTGCTTCTTAGATGATTTGCCCTTCGCAGACCCCGGTGTCTGAGGCGACTGGGTTCCTTCTGATGTCTTCGGTTGCGCTTGAGTCGCAGTTGAGGGTGCCCACCTACTCTCGCTCAGTTCAGCAGAGGTCGGCTCAGTGTTGGGCTTTGAAGGCGATTGAGCCGAAGCCTGGCCCTTCTCGTGCCTTGTGGAGGTAGATGTCTCGGTCTTCAGACGGAGGGGCTCTGGGGCGTGCTTCCCAGATGATTTGCCCTTCGCAAACCCCGGTGTCTGAGGAGACTGGGTTCCTACTGATGCCTTCGGTTGCGCTATAGTCTCTTTGTGGGTTCCCAATGCAGCAGATCCCCGGCCCTTCTCACCCTCTTGGTTATGTTCTGCTCGCGATTGTGCTGTGTCTACTTTGTCGTGCTCTGCAGCTTCGTCACCCCGGCCTGCTACGGGCGATTGCTTTGGACTACTAATTGCTTTGGGAGCTGGTTTTGAACTCCTCGGTCTGATCAGCCCAGACTCGGCACTCGCGCGGCGTTGATCGTCGGATGTCTGTACTGGTTCGTTTTTTTGAGCTTCGCCCTTTGGGCTTCCGGCTTCATCCTTTGTAGGTTGGGTCTTTTCCCTTGGCGATTCGGCCTCGAACCCTGCGGCTTGAGCTTCGTCCTGTGAAGGCCCTTCATCGACAACGTCAGTCTTATGTGCGCCATGCTCTGCAGCAAGATGCTCATCGTTCGACTCAGGCTTTTCGGCAGGATCATGGTTCCTATCGTGTACAGTCACTAGATCAGCGGCGCTCAAGTCGAATTTGATGTCAAGAGCGTCCATGCATTTATGTAGGTGTCCCCAAATACTCAGGTTCATATTCCTTTGATGCCACTTGTATTCTTCGAGCTTATCCTTGGTTTCGGTCGATATATGCATCCGGGCATTCGTTTCCAAGATATTCCTGGTTACTCTGCTGATCTTCTGCTTAATTCCGTCTTCAAGCTCCTTATTCCACTCTAAGGCACGGTTGACGGCCTCGCGCAGACTTTTGTGTTCTAGAGCGTGCGTGTCAAGTTCTTTTCTGAAGCTTTGTACCTCCTTTGCTGAATCACCGATTGCCCTTTCGATATCTTCCAATTGGTTGGCAAGTTCAGAGTCATTGTTCTTCGACTTGGTCGCAGCGTTCTTGACTTCATCCAAAGCTTCCATGAGCCCGTGGAGTTGGTTTTTCATTCCTTCAGTTTGTTGCTCGAGGTGTGCGGCTATTTGTTTCAAAGCTTCTTTCACTTGTGTTTCGGTGACGGTTGAGTCGAGCTTCGACTGGATTTCCGCATGCGAATTCTTCAGACTGATTACGGCTTGGTCGAGTTCGTCAAGTTCTTGCTCAATCTGCTTCTTGTCGAGGGGAGTCACTGAAGCCGCACGCTCGAGGGATCGCACACGCTTCTCTAGGCTCTGCAGTTGCTCGTGAACGATGGTATCGACACCAACTTGCGAGTCATTGCTCTCGCGAGAAAGTGATTGCAATGACGTTCGGAGATTCCCCATGTCTGCTTTGAGGCCGCCGATAGTCTCGTTCAGCTGTTCCTGATCGACGACACCAACAGAAAGGGATTGTTGGACCTTTGCAAGTGCGGACTCGATATTATCAATCTGCCTCTTCGCTTCCTCGTGAAGGGCTGAGATATTTGCAAGTGCAGACTCAATGTTACCAATCCGTTTCTTCGCTTCCTCGTCAAGCGCTGCAATATGATCGTCCACTGTTCCGAGGATGCGCTTTTCCATGGCCGATGTTGTCGCCTCCAGGGTGTCCTTGGTGAGAAACTCTTGCTGATACAGACTAAACTCATCAGTGGGATCTTCAAGCTTCTGATCTCCTTGGCCGTGGCCGTAGCCGTCTAGCGGCTGTTCGTGTAGGTTGATTCTGTGGTCCACGCGTCTACTGAGTTGATTCAGCACCTCCAGGGCACTTTTCACTGCTTCGGTGCAAAACCAAAGGTGACCATCAAAGACTTGCGCGAGTGTCATTTTGTTTGTTTCCACATCATCTCCTTCCTTGGATTCGGCGAGCATGGGATCGGACTGGAGAATCCTTTGGAATTGGCGCAAATTATCTGGAATCTCCGTGATCTTTGCTCTAATGTTGAGGCTGTCATGCGAAATATCGTCTTTGATACGCAAAGCAACAGCAAAGCGAGCGATACGAATCCAATTCAGGGCCTCTTTCTCGCTTGGAAGGTCTGCTGACTTGTCGGATTTCTGACCCGATGTAGCATCCGTGTCATGCTTGCGGTTGCCCTGGGTGAATCCCTTCCAGAGCATGAGAATGATAGCAATCAGTACGAGGGTCGTGAAGAAGACAGTCCAGTATAAATCGGCAGAATTCTGATCGAGCGGGATGTCAAAAGTTCTTCCGAAGAGCGTGTGATGGATCGTGGTAAGTGGAGGCGGTTGATCACCGCAAGAATTGCCAATATTTGTGGGACAAGGGGTCGTCAAGTTTGGTTTCTGAACATACTGATCCATAACATTCCTTAGCATGTCACTAAGCTCAATTGAAATATTCTGTGCTGGGCTTCCACATGGGCTTTCGCCTGGGCTTTCACATTTTGCAGCTTCGGGAAACTCGGGAAACACGAGAGGATGCCAATACCTGAGAGTGTAGATGGTGCTGGACACCTGAACGGAGCCAACAAGTCGCTCAAGGAACGTGTGATGAGGATCAACGACGGTGAAGGGGACATGCCAGTAGATTCCAGCGAGATTGGTGGCTAGAGAACTGAGCACGAATATCGTGGCCTCCATCCTCAGCCAGGAGGAAGGAGTTTGATTTGAGTAGGCAATGTGATATTCAAGAATTCTGTTGAGTCTGAGGTAATGCTTGCAATGTTAAGAAGAGAATAGGAGCGAGTAAAACCAAAGAGGGAAACCGGTTCAAGACCTCTTAGTCCCTGGGCAGTACATAGGATATATAGCCTCGGATGGGTCTTGCTCGCGGATGAGAAGATACCGTGGCAGTGAACAAACGTTCTTTGACAGATGAGGCTTTGAGAGGACGCCATGCTTGCAAACAAGTTGAGTCAAAGAAATGATGACTTCGAGAATTAACAGAGTCTAGCTAGCCGTGCTTCGGTTATATCAAGTTGCGAAAGAAGATGAAACTTCGAAAGACGGAGTGCTGTCGAGGGGGCAAAGTAGTTGGGATAAGGACAAGGGGATAAAGCAATCTGTGGTTGAGTCTAAAATAGTACAAATGGTAGAAGGGGAAGAAAGAGGAATACAAGACATGGTTTATTGTCTTTTGAGATCGCAAAGGACTCGCCTTGTATGGATACTTTCTTTGTCCTGGGGGACTTTGAGCAACAACAAGCGTCAATATATTCGGATCCAAGCCAAAGGAATACCTACACTTCCCGTGCTAGAGAAAAGTTAGAATCCTTGTCCTTGACATTCTCTCATAGATACATCCCTCTATTGTTTTTAGAAGTTTACACTTGACACTCAACTTCTGAAGGAGATCTAGCTAGGTGCGTCAAACTCGAAATGCGATCTAGCTTGATTGCTTCAGGTACTCCCATGATGAAACATACAATGCAGACACGGGAATCTTTTGCACCATGCATTTTTGATCTTTTTTCCGAAAGATAATTTAGTGCAAGGAGGGGTTGGGGGACTGGCGAGCCGCATTGTGGTCTTGCTCGTGCGTGTTGAGGCGCCTGTTTCTGAATGGACATCTGCGCTTTCTGGGCCCAGACTCGCTTCTTACAGGTCGCTGACCATTGTTCTCTGCCATCCGTTTTGCGACTCTTTCACGCCGGATTCTTCGACCTTCTTCGATTTCCTCTGGAGTGGGTGCAGGGTATCCAGACGCTGTTGCCCACAAGGCCATTCTCGAGATTGGCTCCTCCTCTTCTGCTAGTGGCTTTTCGCTCGCAATAAGGCTTGCAGAGTCGTTTCTGTCCACTTTATCTTCCATGGCCTCATATCCAGGCTCCGTAACACATGCCTGAATTGTCGGTACTCCCTCTGGGGGCGCTATGATACGCTTGACCGGGGTCTGTATATTACCATTCCTTTCAGCCTCGGTACTGACTTGAGCGAGAAAGTTGCCCATTTGCTGTCTCCAGCGTTGAAGCTCAGACTGGAAATCCTTGCATTCGGCTTCAATGGCTTCAGGATCTGGAAAACTTCGACGTGCGCGTTCCAAGTTGTCCGCAAAATTCTTCACGTCCAGGACATGGTGGTCAAATTCGTTCTGGAATTGTGTCTCGAGAGCATCTCGCAGTTCTCTGACTTCAGCATCAAGGAAGGTGGGTAGTTCAGCTGAAACCCGCTCATGTTCCAACGCGATCTGCTTCACAACGCTGTCGATTTGGCCGTTCAGTATTGAAACAGCGGAGCCCAGCCTTTTCAACAGGAACGCTTTCCGGGCACGGACTTCGTTGATGAAATCTAGAATCTCAATGTTCGCTACTTGAAAGCAGTGCCTGCGAGAATACCAAGTGAATATGGATGTTACTGCTGGTATCATCAACAGAACCACCATAACGAAAAGCAGAACTTGCCGGCTGATAGGTAGCGCTTCACGGTACAGAGTCCCGAAAGTCGGCCCGTTGGCAAGATGGCCTGACGTGGAGACAGCATCCTGACTGATTTGACCGCGCCACAGTGAGCCCAGCTCACTCAAGCCTGGGTCGAACAATGAGTGGTTCTTGTGGTGGAAATTATCGGTCCCTAGGCACGCGATATCGGACTCAGGAAATGGCGTGGAAGCGGAAGATGGCTTTATGTATGATGTGTATAGTGCCCGCCATTGATCAAGTTTTTCCACAATACCGTCAATGTTGAAAGCAGACATTCCCCCGAAAGCTCTCGAAATATAGATTTTGGCGCAAGCCAGGTGTTCTGAGAATGATCGGACCGCTGATATGAAGATAGGGCTGATGACGGTGACCACGACAATTGCAACGGACAGAATAGACATTTTGCAAAGGCTGGTTGATGACAGTCAAGCTGAGAACGAGGCTAAGGAGAAAAAAAATTGCGCAAGGATAATATCGGCAAGGGAGAACAGCCTTCTTGTTTCTGATCCTCTCAAGACGAAGTGAGGAAGAGGGGGAGATAAATATCCAGATGGCCAACGATTATCAATGGGAAACCGTCACCTCTGCGACAAAGATTTGAATGGCATTCAATTTGAAGCAGTAATTCCGCGTACATGTCTCAGCTGACTCAAAGTAGAACTGAGGTAAATGCGCAATCCATTTCAACAGAAATTATGTATCTAACGAGTTTTCTTTATCTTTGCAGACGGGTTGATGTATGGTCAGCTTGTTTGAACGATATATACAGCGCGTTAAGGACATAAAGAGATAAACCAGTAAGCAGTCCTGGGGTTAGCGATCAACTGAGAACTTGTAATTAGAGAGCTCTTCAAGACAAGCGCTTGCTGAGGACTGCGCCGTAATAGATCGTAGCAGCAAGGCTGACCATGTTGATCAGACTTGACAGACCATGGAGTCTGCCGAATTTCTTGTTCAGAGCCATCATCTCCTTTGAGTGTGGTGCAGGGTCGTAGCTCTTTTTGCCATCACGGGTTTCTGCAAAAATTTAGCAGCCAGTAATTGAGATGAGATAACAGGGCCTGCAAGCATACCCTGATGCTTCCTCTCGTTCATCGTCCGGACAGTGAGTGGGCGCAGGATGACCTGATTGATCAGCCCAGACACTGCAACAGTTGCGAGAGGCAGGAGTGTTCCGAATCGATTCTCAGGAGCGAGAAGTCCGGAAAAGCCATTGAGCTGGCCACCTTTGCTGGAAGTCAAGGCGATAACTACGGGGAGTGCGGACTGAAGCGTGAAGTACACGGGGAATATCGAAGTCTGCAACGTTGAGAACTGCGGGCGAGGGAGCACTCGGAAAGCAATAACGCCCCCAATAAATGTCTGTTGCGCCTTAATGTTAGCAGCGTAGTGAGTATCTAGCTGGCAGAATGAGGTTCACCTGGAACACTTGCACACCCAATAGGGTACCGTAGCTTGCGACAGAAGTCAGCGACATGTTCACATCCTGATAACCAGGGATTCTGTACCTCAGCAGATGGTAGGGACGAGGGTCAGTCATATTGCCTGTCCAGCAATTAAAGATACACTTTATAATCCGTCAACAGATGAGCTGCGATCTTTTGATGCAGAAGTCGATGGGACGAGATCAGATGGTTGTCGGAGGAGGAGAGCTAGGGAATGTCGGAATATATTTCGACGCACCCAGTCCGTGGAAAGGTAATTGTTGCAACGGCTTTCATTGGTGCTTGAGTATGTACACTCACTATGTGCAATACTGACGCACCTTTCCGATGATGATGTCATGTGCCTTCGCGTTCTGCCTAACTCCCAATTGGGAAATATCGCGCGTCTGCCTGGAGCGTCGTGTTTGTCTATGGATCAATGAGCAACCATTATCTAGCTCATTCTCCCCCATCTCCTGACTCGATTCCTCTTCTAGAGCATCTTGATCATGGCGGAAAAGGAAGCAACAGTCTATATCGTGGATGTAGGGAAATCCATGGGGGAGATGCGCAATGGCCGATCAATGACGGATCTTGAATGGGCCATGCAATATGTTTGGGATCGCATAACAGCAACTGTGAGCATAGTAGCGAGCATGAGAGGCTATGAGCGTGCGGCTAATTGTTGGTAATTAGGTGGCCACAGGTCGCAAAACAGCCACAATCGGTGTAATTGGCCTCAAAACAGACGGTAAGACGCCAACAGGTCATCAAGTGTCGTCTCTGTTCTGTACTAACGCAGGAGAACAGAGACCTCCAACGAACTTGACGACGATCCTCATTTTAAACACATATCGGTGCTTTCCGAAATTCAGCAGTAGGTTTCTTCATTACGCAGGCTTCATTTACTCATCTAATGTACCAGGTTTCTTATGCCAGATATCCGAAGATTGGATGCGTTAATCAAGCCGAGCAAGACTGATAAGGGAGATGGTAAACAACTTTCTGAAATTTTCGTTACTCAGGATATCAGCAAGTACTCTGACTCTTTCAAGCTATTTCCGCCATCATTTTGGCTATCCAAATGATCGTCACATATTGCAAGAAATTGAAGTACAAACGGAGAATTGTGCTGGTCACAAATGGCCAAGGATGGATGAGCAATGAGGATCTCGACCAGATAACGAAAAAAATCAAGGAAGACAACATCGAGTTGGTTGTTTTGTCAGTAATACCGGCAGAGAGCATGAGGCAGTGTGTTGACTATATCCAGAGGCACTGACTTCGACGACCCTGAGTATGGCTTCAAAGAGGAGGGAAAGGATCCGCGGAAGGTAAAGTGTTATTGTGCTACCAGGAGTGTTCTTTTTGACAGATAATTATAGGCCGAAAACGAGGCTCTTCTCCGCGGACTGGTTGAAGATTGTGACGGCGCATATGGAACGCTGGAACAAGCTATCTCAGAGATGGATATTCCGCGAGTCAAAAAGGTTAGAACGGTAGCGACTTTCAAAGGATTCCTACAACTAGGTAATCCGGAAGAGTATGACACTGCTCTCCGCATTCCGGTCGAACGGTACTATCGGACATATGTGGCAAAGCCTCCAAGCGCAAGTAGCTTTGTGCTACGCTCAGACGTTGGAGCCGAAGAAGAGCAAGGCGAATCGTCTGAAGCACCAAAGTCCCCTCCCGAGGGAGGCGCTCTCACAAGTGTCAGGAACCTGAGAACATACGAGGTCCCTGATGAGAATGCTCCTGGCGGTAAAGTCGACGTGGAACGGGAGGAACTAGCCAAGGGATACGAATATGGACGGACGGCAGTACATATCAGCGAGACAGATGAGAACATCACGACCCTCGAAACATACGCAGCATTGGAACTCGTTGGGTTCATACAAACTGACAAAGTAAGTTTAACTCCTCTGATTTGCACATGAGAAGTAGGAACTTATGGTCTGTTCTAGTATGATCGCTATATGCACATGTCGACAACCAACGTTATCATCGGGCAACGTGGCAATGATAAAGCCTCACTGGCACTCTCATCCTTCATTCATGCTCTCTTTGAACTAGAGTGCTATGCTGTTGCTCGCTTGGTGGTCAAAGAGAACAAGCCTCCTGTCATGGTGTTGCTTGCTCCTTCAATTGAACCAGACTATGAGTGCCTCCTCGAGGTCCAGCTACCATTCGCTGAAGATGTCCGAACGTACCGTTTCCCTCCTCTGGACAAAGTGATCACTGTCTCTGGTAAAGTAATAACCGAGCATCGAAATCTGCCGAACAAGGATTTGCTTGATGCAATGAGTGAATATGTGGATAGCATGGAACTTGTCGATACCGACGAGGACGGGTGAGTCCGTCCATTAGTACCAGTCTGCGCGCTCTCGCTAATATATCACCAGAAATCCGGTAGAGGGCCTTCCCATCGACGATTCATTCTCGCCAGTATTGCATCGCATTGATTCTGCGATCCGCTACCGTGCTATACATCCCGTTGACCCAGTGCCTCCGCCCTCAAAGAATGTAACAAAGCTTTCTCAGCCGCCAGAAGACCTGGTAGAGAAATCAAAAGCTTATCTACAAATGCTTATGGAGGCCGCCGATGTGAAAAAAGGTTGGCTTCAAAGCAGTCTCCCTCGGCAGGGGTCACCATTTGCTAACCATTTTCTAGTACCGCCCAAAGTCAAAGGACGCAAGCGTGTTCGTGAGAGCGAGAAACCGCTGTCTGGTCTCGACGTTGATGCTTTACTCCACCAAGAGAAACGCGCCAGAATCTCTCCTACCAATGCGATTCCCGAGTTCAAACAGACTCTAACACAGGCAGAGACCATCGAGACGATCAAAGACGCCGTGAAGCAGATGACGTCAATCATCGAGGATCAGATCAAGAACAGTCTTGGTGATGCGAACTATGACAGGGTCGTCGAGGAGATGGGAGTAATGCGGGATGAGCTTATCTCTTTCGAGGAGCCGGCGTTGTTCAATGACTTCCTAAGGCAGGTGAAAGACAAGTTGTTAAAGGGGGAACTAGGTGGGGATCGGAGAGAACTGTGGTGGCAACTTCGACGCAGTAAGCTGGGGCTGATTAGCCAGCGCGAATCTGATCAATCAGATGTGACTGAGGACCAGGCGAAGGAGGTGAGTCTTCGATGTCATTGAGTTCGAGAGGCATATACTGACGTTCTATAAAAAAAACACTAGTTCTTGTCGGCCCAATCTGACAAATCGTGATGCAGGATGTATTAGCTAGCAATGACGGGAAAGAATGACAATAGATACCAATTTGACGAGCTTTCAAACGGTGCTGCCCCTAGAGTAGACCAAAGATAGGACAAAGTGATAACCCGCTCAACTGCTGAAAACCACATGCAAGTCGCTCCTCTAAATGGTTCAGAAATAATGAACAGAACTGTGTAGAAGTGAAAGTGCCCGTGAGACGCCAAACTAGGATATTTTGCCAACCCTCTTCTTCCCAATTTCGATCTTCTTCTCCAACCTTTAGGCGACAGATGTTAGAATGGGTTATCAAAACTGAAACCAGGGTTGAGACATACCTGTCAGTATCTTCATCCGTGAGCTTCAGAAGCTCATTCTGAATCTCCAACTCAGCATTGATAGCAATCCCCAGTTCCTTCTGACGTTGTACAATCTTCCTCAACTCCTCGATACTCATATCTTGATCCTCCATCGTCTGCTTCTGCAACTGTAAAACACCTTGGTTATCCAGCTCGCGAGTCCGCTCCGTCTCCTTGCCCAGCACCCTCCCCGAACGAGCAGGCTTCCGGCTCGCAGACCCAACCAACGCCTCCTTGTCTTGTATCGACGCAACCGCATTGTCAATCCTACTCTTAGCAGCCATGGCGTTCAACAAATCCTCCAGTCCATTCTTCTCCTTCCTCGCATTAACCAGCAAGTCCTTTCTCCGTCGAATCTCCCCATCGCCCAGCGCATTCCCACTCCCCCAAGCACCCCTCCTCCCAGACGCAGTGGACCTCGCATCCGCATTCGCATCCCCAAGATTCTTCAGCCCGTCCTCCAGCGCCCCGATCAGACTTCCAGCGCGCACAAGACTGCTCTTCGCCCGCGCAGAACTCTCATGCTGCTTCTGCGGCGTCGTCTCCTGGTCCCGTCTTGTAAGATGGAGCCGCGCATCATGCAGATGCGCCTTCATGTCGCGGTAGCAGTCAAGCCACAGCGTCGGGTCCGTGATCGCGCTCTGGGTGCCCGCCGCGCCGGGCTCCGTGATGGCCGCATGCAGCTTGGCGGATGTCGTGGCGCTGCTGTTGCCGTTGCCGTTGCCGACGGCGGAACTGGGGAGGTTCAGGAATGCGCGCCAGGCGCTGCAGCTGCGCCATCGGGGGTCGTCTGCTTCGTTGATGGCGCGGAGGTACGATTCGAGGCCCTGCCGGCGTTCTTCTCGGAGGGTTGGGTTGGAGACGGTGTTGGAGAACCAGTGTTTGCCGGGTAAGGGGGCTGGTGGCGGGGCGTTGGTTTGGTTTAGGAGGGAGGTGTGGAAGGCGACGAAGTCGGAGTAACGCTTGGAGATGGTGAAGGAGCGCAGGGGGAGGCGGAGGGTGATGTTGTAGATTGTGTAGGGGGGTGAGGTGTGTGAGGTGGTAGCGGTTGGGATGGAGATTTCGACTTTGGGAGCCATGGCGGCGGCTCTACAGGAGATGCAGGTTATTAGTAATGCACCTTCTTCATCTATGTATTGTCTTCATCGACATGATAGAACAAAATAACCCTGTTCGGTATTCGCTGGAATTGAGGTGATGAGGAGAGACAGGGGTGTTGGATGAATGTCGGACGGAGATAAGAGTCGGTTGGGGCGCGCAGCCTAAACAATGACGCAAAGAGTCATTCGTCCACTGTTAATGCATTATACAAGACCACATGCAAAAGCAGGCACCCGCAGATAGATGTCAGGATATTCCTTAATCCCCATTGTACGTATGACGCCTGAAGCAGATGGATACATTTTATTTACTAAGTTCATAACTTTCAATTTTCTACGCTTTGCAGTAGGTAACAGAAGACTGATGCTGGCCCTCAGTCCTTATTAACTGGAAATATCGACACAAGTCAAATTGGGTATCTCGGCTTTTCCTGGGGTAAAAGACTGTCTAGAAGTGTTTCAAATACGACATTATGTAGAGACCACACTATGTGGCAGGCGATGAGGAATCAATCCACATCTCCCGTTCCTTGAGAAGGTCCCTTTGCCCGAAGTACTCGCCAACAACAGTGATAATCATGTCGAGCATAGCACGGGTCTGCATCGCCACTTCTATGGCACTATCCTTTCGGCTCTCTTCAGCGTTATTGGCGACGTCGACGGGTTCAAGAGTTTCATTTTCATTTCCCTGAAGCATCGCTTGAAGACGCGCTTTGGCTGCATCGAGGTCTTCTGCAGGCGGCTCCCTTTCCGCATCTTGCATTTCATGATCAGTCTGCTCAGCGGCGAGATTATTCTCTTGTGCATCCTCAGGATGTCCGTGGTCGTCTTCCGGAATCTCGTCATCATCCGATTCCTCATTCGACAGATCACCGTCTCGCCGGGCAGCCTTGGTCTTCTCATCCTCCTCCCTCATCTTTTGGAGTATCTTCACAGCCCTTTTGCCCAAATCCCGGATATCCCCCACTTCCTCGGTCCCCAGTTGTCCGACATCGCGGCACTTGCCCAACAGTCCCCAAGCCCAGGCTCCAATCCGTCTGACTCGTTCCGCATCCCCGCTTCTGACATTTTCGGACATCAGTCTGGCCATTATTCCTAACACACCCAGCACGCTGTCCATATCCATACAGGCCAGCTGAACCGTCTGCGGGTCCGCCGCTAACAGAAGCCGTCGCCACTCTTTGCGAGCAGTCTTCGAATGTCGGGGGAAACTGATCGGATGCGAATCATCAAGAGCAGCAATCGCGCTCGATGGTGGCGTGCATTTTAGAATGGATCGGAGAAGGAGAAAGCGATGGTGGAGGAGATTGTAGTAGCTCGACTGCGCATCGGAGTATTCGTTCACCTGTGGTCCCGTGGCTGCTTGCGCAATTTCCGGTTCGGCAGGAGCGGCCATGAAGACGCCGTCTGCGAAGATGCCGTCGCGCAATGGCGCAGATGCTGGTTCGGGCTCTTGCTCTTCTGTGATCGCATCTTTTGTCGTCTCTGTCGGCGTCTCCGCAGGTTTGGGCGCGGTAAACAGGAAAGGTAAAGAGTTAGCTTCGGATCTGTACTCTCATGAAAGAGTCATTGGCCGGCGATTAGCTCTCGAAACCATCAAATGCTCGTCGCAAGTGAGAACTATACATGGGGCAAATGACATGTAGACATTTAGCAAGCGGGGAACAGGAATAAAATTGACGAGAATCCGAAAGGGAAAAGCTTACCGGACCATGCGAAGATACTCCATCCCATCCTCGGCTTCACCGTAGAACAGCTCATCCTCCACCTCGACGTCCAAGCCTGGAAAGGCGCTCTTTTGCCCATAAACGGGGTGGTTGCGAGGGCGTTCGTAGGGCGTCACGGCGGGCGTCATCTCGTCGGCATCATCCTCTTCTGCATATGATGGACGGGGACGCTTCGAGTAACGAGATAAACCAGACGCAGATGTGGGTGGTTTCCGCTTCTCCGGCATGATTTGGATGTGGATTTGCGTTTCAGAGCGGTGTTGTCTGATGCTACAGGGTTCATGATTCTCCGACCCAAAAGTTCCAGCCTCGGGAGCTTGGGCCACCTCTTAAAAGGGCAGCTCGACGGATGCCTTGGGCCCTTGGCAACCACAATGGCCTCCGTGGAAAGAACACTACGCATGACAGTCTGATCCGAAATAGTCTCTGGATATGATTATGCGGCTTATCCAGTCTCATGGTTCCCATTATACTTTTGTTCATACGGGTATGTAATGTCGTCGCTAGCTAAACTAAATGCTTAAGGGCGCAGGCGCTGGGGGTCACGAGGGAACAGACTTGCCAAACGAACATTAGGCAGGCCCAGGAAGAACATGACGATACGATTCAGGCCCAGACCACCACCCGCATGGGGAGGACAGCCCTGGCGGAAAGCAGCCAGGTAATCTTCGAAGCCCTCCTGCTTGGGATCGAGGCCCTTCGCAGTCATCGACTCCTCGAGTTCCTTGATGTCATTGATACGCTGCGCTCCAGACATGATCTCCTCGCCACGCATGAAGAAATCATAAGAGTTGGAGAACCTGGGGTCCTGGGGGCAGGCCTTGGTGTAGAAAGGCCGGACGGCCATAGGGAACTTGTCCAGCACGTAGAAATCGGTGTCGTACTTGTCGCGGATAATCTGACCCAGCTGCTTCTCCATCGCGGTGGTCAAATCGTTTTCGAATCGCTCCTGCTCAGAAACATCGACACCGGCTTCCTTGAGCAGAGCCACACCATCCATGTAGTTCAGTCTCAGCGCCTTGCCATCTTTGGGAAGCTTGAAGTCGCCAGCCTTGGGGTATGACTTCTGGATAATGGCAATCTGATCCTTGTAACGCTCCTTGAGTTGGGAGAGAATGAAGACGAGAAGGTTTTCGGCAAACTCCAAGACCTCGTGGTAATGGCTGCGGAATGTCTTCTCGAAATCGAGACCGGCGAACTGCAAATTGATTAGGATCGATTGGTTCTCAAACAAAACGGATTTATTAGCATACCTCGGTCAGATGTCTGTGCGTGTTGCTCTCTTCAGCACGGAAGACAGGAGCAATCTCGAAGACACTCTCCATGTCACCCGCAATGCACATCTGCTTGTACAGCTGGGGGCTCTGCGCCAAGTAGGCGTTGCGCTTGAAGTACTTGACCTCAAACACATTGCTGCCACCCTCTGTGGCGGCACCGACCAACTTGGGAGTGAAAATCCACCTTGATCCGCTCTTGATCATGTACTCTGCGAACAGCTCCGCAACACCACTCGAAATCCAAGTAATGGCCTGGCTAGTCTCTGTTTGTAGATCAAGAACGCGGTTGTCCAGACGAGTCTTGAGAGTCACAATAGGAGCGCCCTCCGCGTCGACCAGATTGCCCTCCTCAGTCGTCTCCGGAGGCGGTCTCTCGGCATCCTTAACCTGCATAGGAAGCATCTGGGCGGCCTCCGAGATCATGTAGACTTTTTGAATGTGAATTTCGAGGTTGCTAAGAGTAGCAGAAGAGATTGGGATGGCAGGCTTCTTGACGATACCGGTAACCTGGACGATGGAGTTGACGTTCAGACCGCCCGTATACTTGACCATCTGTCTCGAGATGGGCTCCGCAGCCGCAATGACAGCCTGTACCTTCTTTCCCTGCTGCCTCAGCATCAGAAAAGCAAGTTTAGCACTCTGAACACGGGCATTGTCCACACGAGCCACCACGGTAACCTCCTTCTCATAGTAGTCATCGCCGAGCTCGGAGAACTTCGTAGAAGGAACGACATCTTCAGATTCAGGGAGCTGGCCGTACAGGCCCTTGGCGGTATCATTGGCCTCAGCAGCAGCAGCTTGAGCCTTTTCCTGGGCTGCACGAGCCGCAGCCTTCTCGGCCTTGGCCTTTTCCTTTGCGGCCTTCTTCAAGGCACTCTTGCTAGGACCCTTTTCAGCTCCTTCGGCGGGGGCGGCCGTGGGGGTTTCCTCGGGCTTGGGACGAACGGGCAATTCGGAGTCCGCCATGGTCGCTGGTGTTCACGGAGTTTGCAGACTGAATCGGGGGAGGTGGGCGCTGTTATGACTCTCTCAAGCTCATGAGTCAATGAGATGCTCCGACACCCCGCCAACCCATCCTAGCCCTAAGCCCTAGGAGGGGCTCCCTTTGAGTCACGTGCTAGTGCCCCGATGCCTTAGTTATCAACTTCTACGGTTATCTTCGGCATGTTTGAAGCTATAAACAAAGGCGAAAGAAATGTATTTGAATCGGCTCTGGATAACGCTACATCTTCCGAAAGTAATCCAATACAGAAAGTCTGTGGTATCTCAGATATGGACCTGTTATAACGCAGGTCTGCCAAAATTATATATGCTCGCTTCCACTCGAATAGTCCATAATGCATGCAGTTCGCTCTATAGAAACTGAACCATCCAGTTGATCCAGTCTTTCACTTGGTGAGTTTCCACCCAGAAGACTTTATTCCCCATTCGACGGCCTTTTGTACATCGTCAACGATGACTTTTGGAGTCCAAGCGGGTTCACCTCCTCTGTAGACACCAGTGCGCACAAGAATTGAATGCCAGTTGCTGCCATTTCCGCTGCGGTAGCTGTTTGCGCCTCGGATATCGGACTCTGGGTTGTCCCCAACCATATAGACGTTCCGTAATGGTTTAGTACCATCCGTTCCAAAGATCCTTGTGCGATTGCGCAGCAGTTGTCGCTCCGCAAACTCATACGTTCCTTGGTATGGCTTCCCGATGATCGTCTTTTTCAGCTCGACCCCTTTGCTTGGCCCTCCGGTGATCGCGGCCCAGGTGCCTTCCAAGGCCTCGCGGAACCCTCCCTGGCCCAGACGCGGTAAATGGTAAGCAGCTGCCCACCACAAATCGGGGTTTGAAAAGTACAGATGTGGCTGGCCGTCTTGCAAGAATCCCTTGTTTGGGAGATCCGTTCGACCATTCTTTTCCGATAGTGTACCCAATACACCCTGCGACGACAGTAGAAGGTCGATAATCACATGAGCGTCCAACCCCCAGTCGCGGGGGTCATTGAACACGAAGATGGCATCAATCTTCAATCCCTTGGTTGGGTCTCGAGGGTCCACCGGGTTCGGTATCGGCCTCGTAAATTTCTCATAGTAATCCCTGAAAACTTTGGAGAAAGGCCAAATGGATGGATTGGCCATGAAAATATCGCCAGGAGTCAGCACATTCCTGAAGCCATACTGCTCCGCAACCCGACGACAGCCATCACCGTCACCTCCGACAACTAGCACGCGCTTATTCTCCAAGGAGCTGTGTTCATCTGGCCCCTTCACGAGCTCCGCAAAAGGGGAATGGCTTTGGATGATGACCGAGGCGTCCAAGGGTACCTTGAGCTTCTCACTGATCTCCGCCACTCGCTCTGTTTCATGTTTCCCACCGCCGTTTGTCAAGAGAATGAATGGAATGCCTTGGCCCTTGAGCAATGCTAGCGACTCCGCCGCACCGGGGATGGGCTTGGACGACCGGAGGAGTACACCATCGATGCTACGTCACAATGCGGTTAGCGAGGGTATTTAGAAATTGCGATGCTCTCGAACTTACTCAAATGCAAATGCAAAGTCTGGAATCTGAGATGTGGAAGTGGCAGTTTGGATGGCTCGGCGACAGGAGTAGGAGTATGCGCTCTGCAATCGTCCTAGAGAGCGCCAAAGAGGTTGCGGTCTCATTCTAAGCAAACGTCAGCTAATCAGAAATGTATTGCTTTGTATCAGTGATATACGCACATCAATATATATTGACAACGGTGCAATTGAGTGTAGAAAGTGAATTGACTGAGTCGGAGACGGGAAACCGGAGTCACTAGCGGGCAGCGGGCAGCGGACCGACACAATGAGATCATTCCCCGGTTATTTAATCTCTTATCGGACCAACATCAACGGCCCCTCTACCTCTCTACACAGCTTTTCGTTTTAAGTGCCTCTCTATTCTACGCCAGTATCATGGCATTCGGCATCTTATACGCCCCTGATGCACCCTACTCGCCAAATCTATCTACCTACTGAAATCGTTGTGCAAATCGTCCGCTTCGTGGCTGCAGATGAAGCTCATCGTCAAGAGGCGCTGTACGCATGCTGCTTAGTATCGCGTCAGTGGTATTCCGCAGCCGTCTCCTTTCTGTATGAAAAGCCCCGACTACATATCGGAAACTCTTTCCAGCAGTTTGTATCAACTTGTTCAGGAGTCGGTGGACGGAGGAACAAATTGAATCTGGGAAGTTTTGTCCGCCGCCTAGATCTCAGTCGCCTGGTGCACCATAGCTCCAACAGCGTGACTGCCAGACTGCTTAGCCGAGTAAAGGAGAACCTTGAAGTTTTCCTGGCTCCGAGAGTGTCATTCGCGTAAGTATTGGTTCTACCGTTTGGACTATGCCGGTTTTCTTCTATTAAGCTTCCGACCTTCCATCAATCGAGATTTGCCGCCTACTCTCCAGAAAACGATTGACCTTTTCTGACATGAGTTACAGTGTCAACAGCCTTCCTGCTCTGTCAAAATGCACGAATCTCCGCCATCTTGATCTCTCTCTGGTTGCGGATTCGATTCCCTTCCCCAATCTCAAGAAAGCGTTAAGTCGTCTGCCGCGACTACGTACCCTTCGACTTCCCCGTTCAACCAATCTCGATGTCCCCGACTCATCACGAACAGAATGGCCTCCCCTCCTTCATAAACTGCAACTGAGCGGTCACTTCTCAGCCACCACGATCCCCTCGTTTTCCTGGCCGCCTGCACTCACCAGCCTGACTTTGAAGAATTGCACGGATTTGTCGGTGACGAGCATTGCCTGCTTGCTCAGTAGTCCGCAGCTGAGCGAGACCCTAAAACACCTTACGATATCCTATGCAAATCGTGGGCTTGAGCCTGGTTCTATTAGCGCTGTGACTGCTTTCCTACCCAACCTGACATATCTAAGTGTCCCCGGCGATATGGTGGATGAGACATTCTTCGATGTTCTATACTTCCTGTCGCCTCCTTTGGCTCTTGAAGTGCTCGAGTTCGACATGCCTCACTTGGACCCAGTACTCCATTTTGAAACAGCATCCTTAATCATGGCGCTGGACAAAGGCCTGAGTAACGTCCGTTCCGTCGGATTTTCGGATATATTCTGCACCGACAAGCGCATTGTCGAAGACGAAGAAGTCGACGATGTCCTTTATAAACATGCCAAGCAGAGAGCTGAACAAGGTGCGCCGACCGCGGTCGACGAAACTGAAGTCGGAGTATATTACATGTGACTGGCATGGTTCTAATTCTATGAGATCACATCTACACGCCGCAGACGATCATGATAATGACTTATGACCCTGGTACACAGTCACCTCCATGATGACAAAAGTGACTTTCGCCAGTGTGAATTTACAGCATATCTCTTCACATTGTGTCGATGTCATGTACTCTAGACACAGTTGCTTCACAGCTAGAATGTATCAATCATAATGTACTGCCAAAATGCGTGACCTGTTTACCATGTACCGGCTGACAAACCCAGAAATGATGCTATATAAGATTTTGCGACGGTTGAATCACCGGTCTCGCAAAGCTCATTCAGACAAAGTTTCGTCTCGTGAGTAGGGATGCGGTGTTGTTGACGGGGAATTCCTCGATGTGTAGACATATATTTCGTTCCCCCGATGAGCAGCATAACCGGACAAAAGCTCAAAAACGCTCGAAAACACTGGCAAACTTAACTCTGGAACGATAACAAAGATGTTTGGTCAGACAACAAGGTTACAAAGAGATCAATCTATAGCTTTGCCAGTCTTATTGCGGCGATTTTTTTCTTGGACAGCTGTCGACCTTGGGTTTCTCTTGAATTTCTTCGTCCAGAGAAAATAAGGTGCGGTATCAAGAGGGGACGATAACGATTTCTTTCACAAATGCAGTGTATCGCACTGTACAAGTTTGGTCGACAAATATAAAAGGGTGACTTGAAACATTTTTGATCGGTTTGGTTCTTCGATGACTAAGTACAACCAAGGTCTAACTAAGGATCCTCGAGTCAGAATACTGCCCTCCTGGGACGGTAATGCTATGAGAGGGTGAGGGAACCAGAGGTACGGAACGTCCAGAAAATAAAGAAAACAGGGAATATGGGGTAAAACGATCAAAGAAAATGTAGAAACCAAGTGGATAACGGGTTTTGGCAACTACACAAAATAATCATCGCATCTAGCTTGACACCTCAGTTATAGGTAGAAACTGGCAATTGAAGGAAAGAGGAACAAAACGCAGGAAATGGTTCTGGTCTCATGAAAATGCAGAATCCGTCCTTAGTGCACGCCTGCCTGAACGTGCACCCATTACAATATACAACCTTAAGCAAGAGCTGCCATGACAGCAGGAGCGACACCTTCCTCCTCAGCCCGGATGGTGATCTTGGTAGTGACACCTGTCTTGCTTGAGAAAGCCATCTTGATCAAAGCTGCAACCCTACCACCGGACACAGTCTTTCCGAAGAGCTTGAGCGTATGTGTGCTGTTGCTAAGAGCCACATCTGAGCCTTCTAGTGGCTGGAGAGAAAGGGTAGTGATCAATTGCTCGGTAGCATCTGCAGTCAAGTCAGTATATCGAGTTGAATTGACGTTGAAACATCGAAATTCGAGACGCACCTGAAATGCTCTTCATGTTACTGAGCTGTAGAGTCTCGCTGACCTCCTCCCCGTTTGCACCTGCCTGCTCCCAGACGTGGTCAAAGCTGCCGGCAAACGTGGGAATGACATAGTCGCTGCCAGTAAGCTCCAAGTCCTCGACCTGATACTCGTCCTCATATCCGCTATCCTCCGGCTCGCCGGAGGTAGGGTCGATCTCTTTGCTGGTAAATTTCAAGATATTTGTAAATGATGCGACAGGGAAGCTGTGTTCGCCGGCGAGCTTCTTGAAGGTGACGTATACGATACCAGGCTCATTTGTAGCCAGCTTGGGAGCGGGCACGATGAACTCTTCTTCCAGGACCTCTTCCTCCGAAGGAGTGGCGACTACCGTTACATCCTCAAGTACCGTATCGGGCAGAGTGTTCTTGATGTCGTATTGCACCACAATGTGCTCCTTGAAGACATGCTTGACGGCTGTCACCACGTATTCGGTCTCGCTCTCAGTAAGCTCAACAGGCACAGAGGACTTGAGCAAAGTTCCGTATGCCTTGAGCTCGGGGATCTGCATGAGTTGCTCGGCATATTTCTGAGTTGCCGCTGCGGTTGCCGCCTCGGCGACGCCGTTGGCCTTGCCTTTGGGAGGGCCCGCAGAAGGAGCCTTGAGGGTGGGTGTTGCAGTCGTGAGCTTCTTGGTCCTCTCTTCGGCCAATGCTTGTTCTTGTGTGACAACAGGAACCGAGGAAACATCGAAAGCCGCGGCAAATGTCTCCTTGTCTGTCGATGTCACGTACATGACAAGCTGGTGTTCGAACGTAGAAAGTGAAAACATAGAATCTAGTTATGTAAGTTTTCGAAAACATCAGATTAAAATAGACGACTTATACATACCATTCTTAATGAACCGTTCGGCCATCTCGTCCTCCTCCGCCATAAGACGAAGATTGAGTGCAGCTCGGTCTCGTACCTCATCATCCGTATCGTCAAGGCAGCGTGTAAGGAGGACGTAGACACTGGATTTCACTTCAGGGTCCTTCTGTCCAACGCCAAACTTGGCCAGGGCCGTTACAGCGGCAGCTCGTACGATAGCATTTTCCAGGACGACTCTATTGTAGATGTAGCGAATGTACTTAGTGGGATGAGATGTCTTGGGCCCTTCCACACCGAGAAGGTGCAGAATTCGGACCGACAACTTGGTGAATTCACAGTCCTCAATGAACTCGCAGAGGTGGGCAAGGGCTAGTTATTGTTAGTTGGGTTGCCAAACAAGTAGGGTAAAAAGAGGGGAAATAGTAGGGTTGGGGGTTCGCACCGTCTTCTTTGCTCTCAGGAACGAATTTAATCAGGTCGAACATGCTTTCAACGACACTCCGCTTGAATTCATATCCACCCTCGTCCCTGAGAATGCCGCTGAGGAACGCCAGCATACCGGCCTGCTTGCTAGGGAACTTCAAGCAGAGAGTCCGAATAGCCTCGACAATAGTGATCTTGAACTCATCCGTGATATCAGCCATAAAACCAGAGATCTGCTTCATCAAGCGATCAACACTGGCCTCGTTGCCAGTCTTGAGCAGTGTTGTGATGGCGAAAGTGGCGATGGAACGGTTGGAGTTGGAGATAAGAGATTCAATGTCAGGGTTGCACACATTGACAACATGAGGCTTGAAGCTGGCAAAGTTGTGGAGGATACGAATGGCAGCAAACTTGGTGATGGCGCGGGGAGAAGAGAGGAACAACTGGAGAACATGAACAGCCTGTGACGCTTCCGCATCGGTAACATCGCGCATATCGCAGATTGCCTTTGCCGCCTCGAAGTTGACCATCTCATGCTTATGCCGGAGCCAGCCATCGAGCATCTGCATCATCGGTTTCCTCAGGCCTGGATCCTCCTCCGCCAACTTCGCTGCTAATCGCACCAACAATACCAGCGCGGCGGGGCTCTTCACAACACCAGCTGCTCCATACTGCTGAACCATCTTCACCAACGCCATCCTATCATGCGAGCGCATCTGGTACAGGAGACCAATGGCATGATATTGAGTCATAAAGTTTGATTGCGAGATAGCGTGACTCGAAGAGCTGCCGCCAAAGCCAAGGAAACCCGTCGACGACTTAGATGCGGATGCAGCTTCCTGCGTCTCACTCTGCCATCTACGGACGACATCGCGCGCAATTGGAAGGAGGTGGTATGAAGAAACCAGGGCGGCGGAGGAGACAGAAGGGGTCTTGTCGACAATAGCGGTTTTGATCAATCGCTCGATACCTTGCACGGTGGTGGCCTTTAGAAATTGCATCAGCTACTAAGCCTAACAAACGTAGTATAACGAAGGATGCTCACATCAATGATGCGGCACAGAGCCCGAATGGCGTTTGCTCGGTAGAGGATGTCGCTACCGACAGCGGTATCCTTCATGATAATGCTGGTTGACATGATGACATCCTCGGCCGTGTTCGCTAGTTCCTTCAGAATAAGATAAACCATTTGTCGTAGGGAAGGATCCTTGTTCTGGAACAGTTTCGAGATGCCGAAGAACAGAGTGGTCGCCTCGTTCGTTGGGAATTGCTCCCCCGTAAACATGAGGACGGCGATCTTGGTCAGGAGGGTTCGACATCTTCGTGGGGAGATTGGAGAGGAATTGAAGAGACGTGCTATCAACAGACAAAGAGAAGAAAATAATTAGTTAATTTCCTCCTAGTTTCGTAGCATCTTCAGGGGAACTGATAATCCCCTTACCATCTTGGAAGACGGAGGTCCGATCGAGCTTGATCATGACCTGATCAGCGTCCTCATCCTTTTTGACGTAACTCATGGTGAAAGAAGCTGCTGATCTAACAGCAGCAGAGAGCTCTGTTCTGGTACCCTCTTCTGGTGTAGGTTACCGGTAAAGGTTACGCCGGAGTCAACAGTGGAATAAGGACGGGCGGGTAAGTATTATGGGTAAGTCAGTAGCAATTGGGTGTGCAGGCGGTGTAAACGGTTAACGCGCCCTCATTATCCGCGAGGGGTGAGGCTAAAAAGAGAGAAAGTAAAAGGCCAGGCCAGTAGGAGCAGTCTCCAATCTCAAGGCAAGGCTACTGACCCTGTTTCAGGGGAGAATCGAGCATGAATGGAGAGGTTGTTGCCAAAGCAGCTCCCAATGCCGTTGTACAATCTCCAGGTGGCCTTCCGCGTCTGTGGGTGCTCCAGCCACTGTGGCTTATTCTGCAAACAGAGCAAACACGCGGCATGCATCATATCATCATCTCAGGTACTCGGGAGCCTCAACAAACAATTGCATGCGAGCTATCATTCTATCTAAACCTGCGATTTGTATTTCTCACGATAGATCAACTTACTTCTCATCATGGAAGTCCAGGTAGACCCCAATGAGGACACCGAGTGGTAGGCAAAATCAATTTCCGCAATTTCCCCAATAATCGCTCACCCCGCCATAGGAATGACATTCTCCGCAAGCATGGCATTATCCCCGAAAAGCCCCAGGACCCTGAACCATTGATCCAAGAGGCCCTCGTGGAGGCCGAACGAAAAGCACATGAGAACAGACTCGAAGACAAAGACCTAGATGAACTGCACGATCTCGAAGATGAAGAAGACGAAGAATTCCTCGAACAATACCGGTACGTCGTCAACCATGAGAACCCCGGTATCCCAGCTGCGGGCTTTGGAGCTTTCAAGTACTGACCGAAATTCAGACAAAAGCGCCTTGCCGAACTCTCTATCCTCCAAAAAACCAGCATCTACAACCAAGTTTACCCCTTACAAAAAGTCGACTACGCTCGCGAGGTAACAGAAGCCTCCAGCAAATCGTTCGTGCTAGTCCACCTCACATCCACCAGCGGGAATGCCGAGTCGCGGATCCTGTCCGACCTGTGGCGTCAATTAGCTATGAAATACGGCGACATTAAATTCTGCGAGATCCGCGGCGATATGTGCATTGAAGGGTATCCGGAGCGGAATACGCCGACGATCCTGGTATACAAGGACGGAGAGATCAGAAGGCAGCTCGTCACATTACGGGAGCTCAATGGACCGAAGACTAAGCTTGAAGGTACGTTTGCTGATGGTTAGTGTTGTATAGATCTTGGCTGACGTCGTCTCGCAGACCTTGAGCGAATGCTAGTGGATTTGGGTGCCTTGAAAGAAAGCGATGTCCGTCTAAAGAAGCGATCTTACTCGTTCGACGAGGAACGTCAATCAAACATCCGGAATGCGAACGTCGAAGACTACGACGATGATTGGGACTAAGAGAACAATGACTGCGAATTATCTTATGCTGATATACGATAACAGTTCGTCGATCTTTCTTACACTCATACGATGCGATGCATACGTTGAAATATGGGACAAATCGAAAATGATGCGGCTCAACTGGGGCTGCTGATCAACTCATTTGCATTTACAGATTGAGACTTTAAGTTCATGTCAAAGAATTGGTGACTGGGGAGAGCACAACAGTGCTTCATGGATACAAGCATGTATATATCAAATTGTGAATCATTCAGTCGTCCGATAGTGCAACCGGGCAAGTGCTAGCATTCTCGGCAATCATTACTTCATATGCCATTACCAGCACTTAAATGTGCATTGATGAAAATAAACGAGAAAGGTCATTTGATAAGCGTATACCAATCCCAGACACGATTCCTGCGCCAGATAACACCCCTCGACATAGCGCCATATCCTCCCATAATCAGCTTCCAAACGCACCAAAATACATTTTCCAAATCATAACTCGGCCCAAATTCGCCTCATGCCAAGGTCATATCAATTCATCGCGGCCAGCCGCAGCGCTCGCCTCAATGGCCCGGAGCACCTGGCCCTCCCTGAACGCCGGACCCTGTCCATTACACTGAGCCATCCCCTTCAACCGATTAGAGACATCCCCAATATCCACCAGGCCCTGCTTGTACAGCTCATGCCCCTGGATAAGATCCCAGGTCGCTCCGGCATCGAGGAGCTTCTCTCCCGTCTTTTCGCAGATCGTCACCCGATGCGTAGGCGCTGGCTCCCCCTTCGGCACAAGATTCGTGTAAAAGTCGGTGGGGGTGTACTTCATCGGACCTGTGACGGTTGGCTCCGACTCCAGATGACGGCCTTGCGAACTCGCCAATTGGCCCGTGGTGGCCCGTAGAACCTCATTCTCCGTTGCGTACTTAGCCAGCTCTCGCTTCAGCCGTTCGTTGTCAGCGGCTAGGGTGGTGGATTCTTGCTCGAGCGTGCTAACTTTCTCTTCAAGTTCGCGGACATGGCGCTCCTTTCGTTCGCGGAACGCTCGCTGACTGGAGGCACCGATGGGGGATATGTTAGCCGCACTTATTCCACAGCATGCTTTCAGCGCGGGCGTGTATCGCAGCCCTCACGCTTTCACAAGAACGAATGGATCACATACGCAGCTCGGTTCTGTGCCTTGCGCTTGCTTTGTGCTGGAGTCAGATTGTCCTTTTCCTCGCTGCTGCTCCGATGCTGGAGTTGGTCATCGCCGCCTTCGACGGATCCAGGCTCCGCATGGCTATTGGGGAAATCATTGCTCGAAACAGAGTGTTTGGAGAAGGATTCAGGTGGGGAGTGCGGTGGAGGGACAAAGGACGAAGAGGCGGCGGGGTTCTGAACGCGAAAGGAAGGATCGAATGAATGATAATTCTAGAATAGGACAGGATTAGTATCAGTTCAGCATAATGGCAAACGCAGGGAACCAACTAGAGAACTGAATGGATCATTGATATCATCGCCCTGAGGCGCTGGGTTGTTCTGATCGGGTGTGGGTAGTCCGTGGAGATCGTAGATGGAGAATGGTTGCTGTGACTGAGGATTGGAATAAAATGAGTAGTCCATATTTCTGCGCTTCTCTCAACCAAAGCACGTCTTCTTGCAGTGGATGATCGGCCTATAAGAGAGCAGGTAAGAATACAATGTTGATACAGTCGTTGAGACACTTCCTCTCTTATCGATGGGAGACAGCGGTCAGGAGACAGATTTAATGGGGCTGAGCCTTGGAATTGCTTTTGTTCGGAGAACCCGAGAAACTACGAGTAAAGGAACAACTTAGAATAACATGGATGCAAAGCAACCGAAATTTCGCCGCTCCCGATAATTGACACAAGGTTTTAAGAAGCATGGCATGATTCTGCGTAATCATAATAATGAAGATGTAGATGTAGATATTGAAAACACCCGGAGACGCGGGGTGGGTATGATGGCAGCTTCATTACCGATGCAACTAAGGGAATCGCCCCTGATAATCCGATCGAATAGAGGAAAAGAATTTCCAGGTAGCTTATCGATGTCACCACTCCATGAGAGACTTAAGTTCTTTACGTCAAATATTTCTATGATTTGCGCATTTGCTCCCTGAAGCCACAAAAGGAGCTATAGACAACTACGAAAATGCCAGCCCAGTGATACTGCAAAGACGAAGGAAATTGATTCACGACAAAAGACTGAAATATTATCTGAGTGACCGAAGAGACAGCATGAGAGAACCTAGCCGATAGCTTTCGAGTTGGTTCGCGATAGGTCCTCACAACTGGACTCTTCGACACAATGCGAGAGAGCGTGGAAAAC
The DNA here is from genome assembly GCA_012656285.1 of Aspergillus fumigatiaffinis. Lineage (NCBI taxonomy): Eukaryota > Fungi > Ascomycota > Eurotiomycetes > Eurotiales > Aspergillaceae > Aspergillus > Aspergillus fumigatiaffinis. Next base: position 135,916 of record JAAAPX010000005.1, on the reverse strand, counting down.
ACATCGAAGCCATAAGATGCCGTTAAAGTGAAAACAAATCGACGTGATACCCCCCCGGAAGCGACCCTAGCCATTTTCCGTCGCCAATTACCCAAACGCAGAGACGCATTTCCCTCGTGCCTGACCCACTGCAAGTCGTCCCATAATCCTCATAACCGGACAGTCATGAGATAAGTTTGTCGAAAAGGACAACAGCATGAGCCTCAAAAGTAGACACCCAGAAACTGCCATCTCCACCACATCATCGCAGGTCGTTCCTTCTGTCATCGTCCCCTGTTGACACGTCGATAACTCACAAGCAAAACGATGGAAAGTACATGAAAGCATGCAGGACATAAGAAGACGATGGGAAGTGCAAGAGTAAGATGGGGTTGGAAAAGTATTGAAACAGACAGTAGATGATCAATCTGAGGATCCCCAGTGACATTTGTCGACATTCTGATAAAGCTGTTTCGTCACAATACTGATGATCCCGTTTATGCATCTCTTATCACCCGACCCACCCGGCAAATTGCTGAGACTGAAAATCTCGATTCAAATATGAATTGGAGTGACTGGACCAAGGTGGGTGAACGGGTAAAATATAGCCGCAGTAAAAAGCATTTCGAGGCTGCTATCGATTTCCCTTCAAAAAAGCGTCCGCGTATCGAGTACAGAAGTCGTGAAAATGGTGGGGTTGTCGAGCGTTGAAGAAAAGCCTCCACCGAGTGAAAACACGAAAGACTTATAAGCGAACTGGCGAAGTAGAGAACGATGAGCGGTCCGTCGAAGCGTTGTAGATCGAAAGACGATCAGGACTGGATAAAGGGCTGATAGAGTGCACGGGAACAACAAAAGAAAAAAAAGAATGGAGATCCAAGGCAAAAGAAGTCCGAGAAGATTGCTGCATGATGCAGACAGGTACCGTGATGACAGGAGGTCCCGGGCTTCGAAGTTGGTGTAAGTTGTTGGCATGCAGGAAGCTGAAATACGATCAAAAGACGAGTAAAATCAAGCTACGCTGCCATGCTGCACAATTAGTACCACTGAGCACCGTATCCATCGTCCCGCTTCGTACGGCTACCGGCAGGCCCATAAGCACCTGAAGCAGCAACCTTGGAAGCAGAGCGCAGCCTAATGCCGAAGACTATGAGATTAGTCAGATTCTAGAAACTGAAAAGGACCTCCACGCGCAGAGCGGATCTCGAACACCAAACGCAGAGGAAAGGGGTTCCCTACACGGAACCTAGGTTTCAGATACTCACATCCTGTCACTCCCTCCCATAGCACGGTTGGTGTCAGGGGTGTTGTTGAGCGTGTTGTGATCGAGGACCTTGCGACGCTGGCTGGAGATAGCACCAGGCTTGGCAGCAGTAGCAGTAGTAGCCATGGGGGCCTGAGCTCCAGCTGCATTTTGGCGGCCGTCGGCCTCCTTGTCCTTCTTGTTATTGGTAGCGTCTGCAATCATGGCAGCGTTCTTCTGGTACTTGTAGACGGTCCAGTCGAACACGTAATCGTACTGGTAGGACTCGCGGACGAACAGGTCGCGGAAGATCTTGCGGAGGTAGGAGTAGTCAGGCTTGTCATCAAAACGCAGGGAGCGAGTGTAGTTCAGGTAGATGGAGAACTCGTTGGGGAATCCACGGCAGAGGACCTCGGTGGGAGTAGTCATCTTCTTTTCCATGATACGGTCGTACTTTTGCTTCTTTGTGGCCGCCTTCAATCCCTGCCAAGGGAGAGTGCCACGGCAGAAGTAGAGCATGACGTATCCGAGAGATTCCATATCATCACGACGAGACTGCTCAACACCGAGGTGAGTGTTGATGCTAGCATAACGGGCCGTTCCGGTGAGGTTCTTGTTCTCGCGGTACGGGATGTGGAAATGCGTCTTGGGATCACGGTACTTCTTGGCAAGACCGAAATCAATCACATTGACTTGGTTTCCACGCTTGCCGATACCCATCAGGAAGTTGTCGGGCTTGATATCACGATGGATGAAGGACTTGGCGTGGATGTATTCGATACGGGAGATGAGTTGATCTGCCAGGAGAAGCACAGTCTTCAGGGAGAATTTGCGGTTGCAGAAGTTGAAAAGGTCCTCCAAACTGGGACCCAAGAGGTCGATGACCATGGCGTTGTAGTCACATTCGGTACCGAACCAGCGGACAAACGGGATTCCAACACCACCAGCGAGCGATTTGTAAACTCGAGCTTCATACTCGAGTTGGGGGTGTTTGGCCTTGACACTCTCGAGCTTGATGGCAATTTCTTCCCCAGAGATGATGTTGGTACCTGTATCCTTTTGTAAGCGGTTGCTCACCAGCCGACTCCCTCAAAAAGTATCGATGCCATACCGAGATAGATGTCACCAAAACTACCGCTTCCGATCTTACGGCCGATGCGGTATTTATTACCGACTCGCAAATCCTGTGTTGTCACCATATTAGTACAGAGTACAAGGGTCGAAGGATGCATTGATGTAAATACTAACCATGGTCGTCATCTTGGCTGTTCGATTGTTAGGCACAGCTGAAAGCTGTGACCGGAGATGATGTCAAAGACTGTAGAGAAGAATTGTAAGTTCTTGGTCAAATAGTTGACGATGCTGCGAACAAATTCTAGGAAGACGAGTCCAACGGGGTCAAATAATGGAAAAAGTCAATGCGGTGAGGAACAAGAGAAGAGATCGAGAGTGGTAGGATGGGAAAAAACAGTGCAAGCTCCAGCCTCCGGCGCGTAGTTGCTTGGCAAAGTGAGTGAATGGCGATGAGGCTACTGCGGGCGGGAAGTTGCTGACAGAAGGAGACGCCTCAACGACTCAACAGGAGAAGAAAGGCCACCAAATAGATGTAGGAGTTTGAAAGAAGTGAGAGTAATGTTGGAAAAAAAAAAAAAATGCACTCCTTGTTGTTTTGTTGCAGACAGAACGGGTGTGGCGATGAGGACAACTGATGCCGACTGCAAAGGCCCGACCGAAGAAAAGGCGGAGGGGAGAAGACAGGGAAAAAGGAGACCGGGAGGCCAACTCACCTTAATAATGGGACACGTCGAAAATGCAGAGATGAGACGCGTAGGAATTAACAGACAGGAAAGAAGTACCTGCTGTTGAAAACAAGAAGGAAAAAAGGAAACGAAAACCAAGGGCAGAGCCTTGATATCGGAAGGTGGAATTCGGGGGAGAAAGAGAAGAAGGGAAGAGGAGGAAGGAGAATAAGAGAGGAGTTTGAGTGAGTGTTGGGTGTACTGAGAGGAGAGACTAAGCAGTACTGAGCGTAGGTAACTAGGTACCCAGGTAAGAGGGGGCCGGGTAATGGTAAGTAAAAGCGGTGTTGGAGGTCAGCCTGAGGTTAGGCACAGCTCTGGGGAAAAAACGATTCATTTGAGGCAAAATCTGTTTCTCAGGAAGAAGCTAGGCAGGTATTGTATGTAAGAAGACAGTATGACGTATTACAGGAAGTAGGTATCACTTAAATGAGTCTAGATTACAGATAATCTTCACCTGTATCAAGCTATCTAATAATAACAACACAACCAACACAATTCCGCTACTTCATTTACCATTGCTGCCAAGTACCATCGAGCCATCAACCGTCAAGCAAAGCAAGAACTAGAAGAGTACATGTTCTTCCAGGCGAGATACCCGGCCATGCAAGGAATAATCGAAACGGTAGACGATCAACCTCCGACGGTAGCCAAATAAAGCGGTCAGCCCGAACCCGATATGATTAGCCTTTCTTGGGTCTATTATTATTCTACCGATATGCACATCGAAGGCAGTCATTTGGATGATAGCAACCTACATCCCAGGCAAGTATCACATCGCGAAGGAGATAAAATCCCATCGCTCTTCGTCCATTTCCTCTTGCATCGAGATACAGTGAGTTCCATCAATGGGTGGCAACTGACCTGGTTTCGGCAGGTAGGGCGGCGAAACTGCAGAGAGGCACAAAGCCTTTGCCTTTGCATAATTTCATCATCTCACCTCATAGCTACACTCATACCCTGGATCGAACAGCTTATAGGCAGATAGCAATCTGGAAAATTCCAGCGCATCTCACTCCTCATCCTTTCTACCTGGTCAACCACCCCGGGACTCTCCAACAGTATTGTATGCCGTTGCCTGCTCAGATGACCTCGTCTTGATAAGTACCTAGGTACCTGTGGGAGTGATACCTCTGTATTGTAATTGCAAATACTATACCTAAGATACGTTCTCCGCCAACTGATCGGCCAAAGCACCGAGTGACATCTACTCCGTATTTGGGCAGAAACAGCTACATGGCAGCCAGGTCATGCGTTTCGCTGTCAGTGTTCTTGTACCTTACTCCATCCCATGTACATATCAAGGATAAACCACATACCAGCCTGCACAGTTCATCCACTGCTGTACAAGGCTCAATTGGGTGGTTAATCGCGCAATCTCATGAATCAAGATTCGATGTCCAGAGCTGCATATATAGAGACCCTCCGCCTTGTATATCTTGCTGCCGTCGTCTCACCGCAATGTTACCGCGGCGGCACAACAAGATGATCATCACACCCACTCATCAGAAATTTCCCGTGGAGATTTGGCCGCTATGTTCTTGGCCAAAGCATGCATCTAGCAACTGATTTGCTCTATTGTAGGCTGTAGCCAACTGGTTTCGAGCCGGAAGATGGCACCATACACGCAGCCAGATCAATCAACGACCATGAGACTGCACTGACAGGCCATAAAACACCTGGTTTTACCCAAATGGTTGTTCGGAGAAATCTGTGTTTCATTGCAGATGATTGTCATGTAAAATATCACCTTACCCTATATGCCAGCGAACACTCTGGGCTTTTAAAGAGCCAGGATACGATTTTGCTGGCACCAGTCCTTGCGGAGCAAGCAAACTGGACGCCGACTTGCTGATCTATGATTAGCCGCAAATGCGGACAACTACATCAGACTGAGCGAACTCAAGGTTCAAGAGCAACCAGCTTTCATTGAGAAAGTTACATCTGACCAGGATCAGGCAGAGGCTCCTTGAAGCACAAGTAACTAGTAGTACAGTCAGGATGAGGTAGCGAGATATTGAAGGGGTATAAAAGAGGACTCAACAGAAAACTGAGAAGAAGAGGAGGGAAAAAAGAAGAAAATGATAGTATAGTGCCAAAATGAAAGGTAAAAAGAAATACTCTCGAACATGAAGCCGTTTTGGAATCCTTTTCCCACGAAAGCAGAATTTGCATTGAATTCGATAGGGAAAGAGAGCATAGGGGAATTTGACATCGCAAACATGCCTAGGAGACAAACAACGTGAGATGACACAGGATAGAGTCAATCTCCAAGGGAGATGATATGGTGATCGCACGGTTTTGGACCGGATGAGAGGCCGTGGCATTCCTAATTTCATGGCAACGTTAGGAATTGGAGAGTCACATCGTTACTGTTGGACCGGTCTAGATCATGTTCGCTGTCGCTTGTTCCTCGGCCGCGCGAGGCTTATTCTTCTCTGGAGAGCCTGCTCTTGCTTCCTCCTCGTCCAGTTTGCGCCGCCACTCGGCCAGACTGTCACTTAACCCATGGGTCTCCTTGGTTGGAGTTCGATCAAAGTCTGATTGCGTGCTCAATCGATAGTTGCGATTGGTACTCTCCCAGTGACTGCGCAATGCCTCCAGCTCATTAGCAAGGGAGTCCAACGCCATGGAGCCACGATTGTCAGGGAACGGGTCATCTTGCGACACGGCGCTGTCTGCCCTTGGCCGACCACTGACACCACTGATCGTGTTGGTTGATGCATTGCTGTGGGTTCGCGAGATACCGTTCAGGCCCTGGACAGGCTGCGACTGTCGTCGGTAATGCCCGACGGAGGCTTCAACTTGATCCAGAAGCATGGCGACCTTTTGGTCGGCGTCTGATGCGCGAGCCTCAAGCAGGGCGTTTTCCTGCTTCAGCTGCTCCAGTTCCGCCCGATTCTTCTCTGCTGCAGCAATGAGCTCCCGTTTGACGCTCTCGTATTCTGACCGCGATTTGTCTTTTTCAGCCTCGGCGGCAGACAAGTCCTCCTTCAGTTTCGCAATCTGACTCTCAAGGTTGGCAATGGAAGATGCAGTATCTTGCTGCAACTCAGAAATGGACTGCTGCAGCTTCGAGCGTTCAGATTCCCATTCCGCTGGTGCTTCTGAGCCCTGGCCGGATGCCTGACTTATGCTTCTTTGCGCCGCTTCGAGATCGACCTGAATCTTAGCATTTTGCGCTTTATAGCGGGTCAGCTCATCTTTCATCCGCTTGAGCATCTTTTCGGTTCCCTTGACATAGTGAACAGCGGACTGGTAGTCGTTTTCCAGTTGTTCCAGCTTCTCTCTATATGCACGGTCTGCTTCTTGCTCCCGAGTTTCAAAGGATGCTTTGAGTTCTTCATGAGCCTTGAAGCTAGCCGATAGTTGCTGTTCCAGCTCACGAAGTCGGCTTTGCTCGGGCGTACCGAACCGAGAGCCTGGGGATTCAAGCCTGGGAGAACGTCTGCTGTCAGTATAGCTGACTCCACGCTCCGCGAGAAGGTCCTTCAGAGTGGCGTGTTGGATGGCCAAGGCTCCAGCCTCTCGCTGCTGATTCTCCAGCTTTGACTTGAGCTCTCTGTTCTCAGCAGCATGCGCTTGGCTCTCCTTCATAACGGCCTGGAGCTGTCGGCGAAGTTGCAGGCCTTCTCGGCTAGCTTGCTCTTGGTAGGCCTCAAGCCCAGCGATTCTCTCTTCGGCTCGCCTCAGTTTGTCGGCTGCCTCATCAGCCGCAGCCTGGTTGACCTTGGCCAGTTTGTTAGCCCTTTCAACCTGAGCTTCCAGAGCAGCCACTCGCTGGTCGGCCATTGAGCGGATAGACGTCTCGGAATCGAAGGAGGAGGCGCGTTCGAGTCCGGCCAAAAACGCGTTCTTGTGGGTTTCCGCTTCTCTGGCGTTGCTTTCAGCCAACTCCTCTGCGTCCCGCAGGCGCCGGGTGGCGTTCTCCAGCTCCGCAGTCCTTTCTTCGTGCTCCGACCTCAACTGGAGTAGTTTTCTTTCGAGTCCTTCCCGCAGCTCGCGTTCTTCCTCCAGTTGCCTTTCGAGCAGAGCAGTCTTCTCCGAGGATGCAGCCACCGCTTCCCGAAGACTGCCGAGATTGTTACCAAAGTCCCTCAGACGAGATGATGAGTCTTCAAGCCTCTTAAGCAGTTCCTCCTTATCCAATGTGAGTTGTTTTAAGGAGGCTTCAGCTTCTGAGCGCAGTAATGACTCCTCTCTTGCTGTCGCCTCCACGCGGTGAAATTCTGCGCGCAAGCTCTCCACCTCGAGCGTATTGTTCTGCATCTCCAGCTCCGCCAGCCGCCTCCTCGTGGCTTCACATGTCTCTTCAGCCAGTTCCCTGCCGCGCTTCTCTTGATCCAGCTCTGCTGAGACTGCTTCCAGCTTGGATTTCAGTTCATTCTGAGATGCGAGAGCCATAGCTAGCCGTCGGCCCATTTCGGTTGAACGGTCGGCTATCGCTTCATCTGGATCCTGCGAGCTTCCGTCAGGCTGCGGAGTACCCCTTTGGCTTCCACCGTGAGCTGCAAGCTTGGCGCGCGAGTAAGCTGCTTCATTGACAGCCACATCTCGCTGATGTTCTACTTCGGCGACTCTCTTAGATGCGATGGCAGCCTGTCGATCCACTGTAGCCTGCATTTTTGCAAGCTCTGCCCGCATTGCAAGGAAGGCCTCAATCAAGGGCCGATCTTCATCCGCAAACATGTCTGCCGCACGCTCGTCCGCGATAGCATTGTTCGAAAAGTTTATCGTGTATCCGGCTTTCTTGGCCAGTGCAAGTTCAGAAGCATACCAGGCATTGCGACTTTTGGCTGCTTCCAGCTCCTTGATCAGAGCCTCCTGGTGAGCAGTAAGTCGGGGAGACCTGAGCTCATCCCCCATGGACTTGGAATTCCTGTGACCTCGGGATTCGATAGACCCATCAATACTGGCATGCCGCCCCAGAACAGACTCGTCCGCACTATCCATGGAGCCGCGTTGGCGATGCTGACGTAGAGAGCGCTGTCTGGCTAAAGGAGCAGCTTCGCCAGCCTCCATGGCTCTGGCAGACATTCTTGACGGCGTTTGAGTGGGAGTTCGATGTCCACTTGACATAGGCCCTGGGTCGTTAGCAGAGCGAGGGTCTTTGGAGGAATCTCTCGCTACCGGGGACTCCCTGTCTCTCTCAGATGCCATCGCCCGGACAGTGTCCGCTGCCGGACCGCCGTAGTTACGGTCGGTTGGCGTTTTACTTCTGGGATTCATGGCGTGCTGTGGTGTGCTGCCTCGGGGACCAGGCGTAGGTGCCTGACCTGGCGGAGGAGGGCCCGCGGGTGCCTGCGCGATGGACGCTCTTGGTAACCGAGAGCCCGGGCCCGGGCCATGGTCGCCTGGTCGACCGTTCGGGGTTACCATCATACTCTCCCTTGTTTGACCTGGTCCTCGCCGTTGCTGTGAGTCTGCAGGTGGTGTATTCTGCGCCTCCCGCGACGTTCTGCCAGTTGGCGCCCCGTGTCTGTCATTGCTTCCTTTCCTCATGGCCAGGGGAGGTGCACCGACCTTTTCTCCATTCTGGGGTTCGGTCGGGTAACGAATCTTGGCGGTGTCAAGAATATATGTCATACTGAGCTCCACGGGATCTCTAGGTGCAGAGCTTGGCTCACCGGCCAAGACAATGATTTGTTTGCCAAATGCTGTCATACTGTGGCCTGATCTCGGAGAAGGCGCTGGTCCCATGTTCTGGAAAGAATACCATCGGCGAGACGTAATGCGGAAAGCGGCTAAATCTCCCAGGTCGAGGCCTTCATCCGTACGGCCACCGAATATATACATGACGTCGTTGACAAGAGCCGCGGCATGTCCTTCGCGAGGAGTGGGAATAAATCCGACACAGTCCAACTGAGACCATTGATTCGCTCGCGGGTCGTAAGACCAGACATCGTTGAACCACTGCAGGCCGTTCGTACCGCCAAACCTATATGAGATGAGTAAGCCAACCCGATGGGCATTAAAAGATAAGAGCTGAGATTCTTACAAGTAAAGCTTGTCGTTGAAACTGACCATCGTATGATTAGTCCTCGCGGGAGGAATCTGACCAGGGGACGGTCCTCCCTCGTGGCTATTGCGAATCAGAAACTCCCATTTATTCGCAGGATTCTGAAGCTGATTGAGATCGAAGGCGACAAGATCGTTGAAAAAGTAACCTTCAACCTGACCACCAAACACGTAAAGCTTGGAGCCAAGAATATTAATGGTGTGGCCATAACGTCCTGCTGGACGAGGGTTGGGGGGAATTGCCCGCGACCACTGTCGTGACGCTGAGGGAAATCATAACGTCAGCAAGGTGAACGTGAGCTGCAAGTGACCAAAAAAGGTGGATACCCACAGGTGTTGAGAAGATATAGAGTGTCGTCCAAGGTGTCATTTTCATCGACCTTCGTATCTCCTCCGAACACGATGAAAGCATTCCCAACTAGCAAACTTGCATGGCCGACTCTGGGACCGGGTCCCTCAGAAACAGTAGCAATGGGGAAGCACGACAAATTCCCGCCGCTGCTTTCAACCACCCAAAGATCGCCCTTGACAGTAGATCCATCGATCAATCCACCCATCATGTAAATGTCACCTTCTTTCGAAGCGACCGCGTTGATTGCTGCACCATATCGCGGGAACGGATTTCCTTGGGGTGTGGAGAAATTGAGTCGACGTTGCGACCAGGGGTAGAGCGAAGCACCGGGGCTAGAATTAGGAGAGGCGGTGTTCGCGGCCTGTGGTGGTCGTTGTGCCTATAATGCCAGAGTCAGAATGTACAACATAGCGCTCCTTTGCTCCGCAAGCACCCAATCACCAACCTGAGATTCGGATTCGGCTCTCGGCCGCGCCCTTTGATGTTCAGGACTGTTCGTGCTGTTGACCGAATTCAACGAATTATTGTAGCTACTGCTGGGTGTAGGCGTTTGGGAGATTCCTCCGCTCTGCTCCTTCGCTCCAGTAGGAGCACCCGGCGATGTGACTGTTGGAGCACCTTCTGAGGTATGTACATTCCGTGTCGCCGGTGGTAGGCCGCTAGCCTGCTGATTCTTCTTTGATTTGAACAAGAATGCCATCGTGGATATTCGATTCGTAACGGTCGTTCAGAGCGCAAGATCGTGTGGTGCAGAACACTTCGAACAAAAACAAAGCTAGTGTAAACCGGTTCAATCACGACTCTCCACGAGCCTCAATGATAAGCTGCATAGAGCAAGAAATCGTAGCGAATGTCAGTGGAAAGGAGCAAGCGCCAGGCTGAAGGTTACCCCTACGAGCGAAGAGACCGACTGATCGATGGAGGGAGGCGGTGCAACGTTCGGATTCGAATATTGAAGCCAGCGATGAGAGTCTAAAGAGGTTGTCAGAGACTTGATGCGACTGAGATCATAATTCGTTCTGGGGTCTTGAAAATAATACCTTGGTGCAGTAGTGGCCGTAGAACCCCCTACTATCCCTAAAACAACCTCACACAAGCGCAACTGCGACTCCGAGCGAGCATAGGAGATTATACGTGAAGCGAAAACAAAACGCAAACAGGACGGAAAAAAGAAAATCGTATTAAAGAAAACAAAAAGAACGGAAAAGGAGAAAGAGGGAGAGGGAGGAAGATAGAGAGAAGGGAAAGCGAGAAAAAAAAGAAATGAAAGGGAAGCGGAGAGGAACGATGTCAAGAACTCAAGATGGCCAAATCAGTCAAGGTAAGGCAGTTTGGGGGTTTGTATGGGGTGGGATTGGAGAACCGCAGCAGCAATACCAGACAAAGTCTTTGGGCGGTGCCGGCGTTTCAAAGTTCCCTGAACAGCGTTAATTATTATTAGTGGTAGATAATTCTTATTCTGCATTAAGGCTGGAGATGGCCTTAAGTTGGTGGCTTATTATTATCGAGCGGTTGACGGAAGGGGGAAATTGAGCCACGACCACGAGGTTGGAATCGTTTTCCCACCGCAGTTCAGATACTTAGACAGTGCATAGATACGTAGTAGTATCTAGATAGATAGCGGTGGCTCATGATATATAGTAGCTACTTTTTAAACTTGCTCGAGACCAGACTGGGCTCCAATTGCCTCAGCTGAACGCAAGATGCTAGCCATCAATGATGCCTTGACCAGATTCTCTACCTCAACAATACTCGACAGCGAGCGTTTCTAAAATCTAGCCCGTCCAGCATCCAAATTAAACCAACCTCCCGTACAGCCATGGATGCCACCTTATGCTACTTGGTACCTTACAGCTTCAACCAAGAACAGCCTCAACACCGTACAGAAATTATTGCTCTGTGATGCATGTTTGCTTCGGGGCGACCACTGATCATGCACTGAATTCTTTTTGCAAATCAAACCCGAAGGATCAAGGATAAAGGATGCCATTCCTGCCAAATGAACATGTGAGGGCCCGAGAGTCCTTGGCTATGTCGGAACGAAGATTAAGTGTGGCTCCTTCATTCCAGTGCTTGGGTTGTTGTTATGACAGTACAGTACAACCTGAAGACCCTGGGCTAATACTATCTAGACTAAGGCACATTCATGAGAATTGTCCGTTTGGTGCCTGCATCGCGATCTTGAGTCCATGTCGGGTCCTTGCCTAAGATGCATCCTAATTTATGAGGAGCAACCTACCTTACTTTGCAATGTGCGCTCACGGCCGCAGAGATCTCCTACGTATCATTATTATGACAACCTAGGAATCAGGGAAGATCATTCCCTCAAAGCAGTTGGTGAGGACGATCTCACTAAAGTAGGTAGGGTCGGACGGTTGACGGGATTCAGGGGAATCTGCTCTCTTTGGCCTTTGCAAAAAGGTGGAGAAGCAAATCATGGAAGAGATGATGAATATCGTGATCATCTGTGTATGTATTTGCATCATTCCATGGCCCATGGACGGGGAGAAGGGGGATCACCAATTAATCTCATTGGGGGTTCCTGGATTCAAAATTCAGGTACCAACGGGAGGTTGGGAGGGGATTCGCAGGGTTGCTGAGCCTATCAGCGGCCGCATGTTCTATTTAGTGCCCCCTGACAGAAGCCAAGTAGGAAAGGGATGATGGAGCACATATAACAGTGAGTTGGAATTCCATGCTGTCTGCTCTGTGGATTGAGTGCTTTGGGCGTCTTCTGCTACTAATAATATTACTATTAGGTAGGCATCTAGTACGCCATAAAGTCTGTCTACTATCTACCTTGGTGATACCTGGCAGGCGGACCGTTTTATGGTCTTGCTTTCAACACTAGTGGCGTCTTGTTTGCGATAGCCTTTGGTATTGGTCTCGATGCACGTGTCATCCATAATCCCTGCCACGACGGCATTCAAACTCGAAAAGATCGTGAATGCATTTGCAAGAGAGCAAGGTAGTTTCAGAAATACATATCCTGTTTGGAATGCTTTTTCAAAACTGAGGGATCTTTACACAGTCGAGCTCCCGACTGATTGGGGTTCCTACAGTGCGGAGTCAGATTACGATTCTACAACAGCAGAACATGGTGCACTGTCGAGCTTCACTCGAGGTCAGACGTCTAAAACAAGAACCAAAAGTAAATGTCGATCTGCGATTGTCAAAGTACACATTGCGGACAGGACTTTCTCCCTCACTCAGCAATAGTACCAAAGCCCGAGTATTAGAGTCGCTGTGCATCTGTGATGTAATAATGCTAATGCCGGCAGATAAGGAGAAAGATGGGGACCGGATTAAGTAATGTTCCACGATCTCCCACGCCAAGACATCACCGCCGGAGCTCATGAACCTGCTCGTTCACTCCCAACCACGGCGACAGACAGCTGCTTGTAACGCTGTGGGCCCGAGATTGAGCTTGCTTGTTACAGACTTGTAGGCAAGCTTGCACTCATTTATCTTGTTGACTTGATTCCGGATATTCCAGCGAAAGCGTCCCTTTGTCGAGCGAGGACTTCCTGTTTGGACTGCTCCCCGAGGAGGTATGATAGGCATCTACGGAGTACAAGGTAGGAATTCAATTTCTGCTACCCCGCCGGCAAAAAATTCACTTTGGAGTCTGCGGACATTGTCATAGCAGACATGGTACTTAGCGATATGACCGGTGGCTGATAAGCGCAATTTTGATATTCAGGCCCTCCTTTCTTACGGTGACGCCAATCAGAAGATGATCACCTCTTACACACCATGAGGGATCCCACCATCAACATGGAGCAAGACATTGCAGCGAAACCGCAGGCGACAAGCCTTCAAGCTGAACCACGCAAGAATCAAAAGTCTGTCCGTGTCGCTTTCGGTCCGGATTTGGACACTTATATCCCTCCGCGCGACAAGTCACCCGCGCCCCCCTCTGGCCACCACAGATCTTACACCACTGTTGAACATTCGCAACCATCTATATCGTCGCTTCACCGTCCAGCCAGTTCATCAGCAGAAGATAATGCGGCAGTCTTCGAGCCCAGTCCTCGGTTGACGTCAGATCGGGCTTCAGACTCGAGCGGAAGACCGACAGCAGCTCTGAAAAGAGCTCGAAGTGACTATGGGCCGAGACTGGGATTCGACAAGTCCGCTGTTGCTGATGATGAAGAAGACTTTGCCATGCGACATGGGTGGCAGGAGGAGTACACCTCGAGCGAGTACCTTAAGGTTCTACACTCGGTAAGCAGTCGGCACGGCGTGACTTCACCAGGGGCGTTGGGCCCGGATGATTGGCTGACTCTTTCAAGAACTTTTATATGTACTTCACAGAGAAGCGGCACGATACGAACGGCATCCCAAGAGACCCAGTTGGAAGCTGGCCCAGTCAGGATTGGCGCATGAAGGATCGTTTGAAGACAGTTTCGGCTGCCCTCGCCATCTGCTTGAACATCGGTGTCGACCCTCCTGACGTGGTGAAGACGAACCCATCAGCCAAGCTGGAATGCTGGGTGGATCCTACATCGACCACGGGCGGTGGCCAGAACAAGATAATGGAGCAGATTGGAAAGAAGCTGCAGGAGCAGTACGAAACTCTCAGCTTAAGAACTAGATACAAGCAGTATCTTGACCCTTCAGTTGATGAGACGAAAAAGTTCTGCATTTCTCTGCGCCGTAACGCTAAGGACGAGAGAGTTCTGTTTCACTACAACGGTCACGGTGTTCCGTTGCCTACACAATCGGGAGAAATCTGGGTGTTTAACAAGAACTATACCCAGTACATTCCAGTTAGTTTGTATGATTTGCAATCCTGGCTCGCTGGTCCCAGTCTCTTCGTTTTTGATGTTTCCCACGCCGGGAACATCGTGCAAAATTTCCACACTTTTGTGGAGAAGCACGAAAAGGAGAACCTTGAAGCCAAAAAGCGTGACCCGAACGCCGTCGTTCAGAACTATGGGGATTGCATCCTTCTGGCAGCTTGTCAGAAGAACGAGTCACTGCCTACCAATCCCGATCTTCCCGCAGACCTTTTCACCTGCTGCCTGACCACACCCATAGAAATAGCGCTGCGCTACTTCATTCTCCAGAATCCCCTCCAGACGAATCTCTCAATCGACGAATTCAGAGTCCCTGGTCGTTTGCAGGACCGCAGAAGCCCTCTCGGCGAGTTGAACTGGATCTTCACCGCAATCACTGACACCATTGCATGGAACACATTGCCACGGGCATTGTTCAAGAAGCTTTTCCGGCAAGATTTGATGGTGGCTGCGCTTTTCAGGAATTTTCTTCTCAGCGAGCGCATCATGCGCACGTACAAGTGTCGTCCGATATCCTCACCCGAACTCCCAGAGACTCATCATCATCCGCTTTGGAAAAGCTGGGATCTTGCTGTTGAGATGGTACTATCTCAGCTACCAGCTCTCATTGACCATGAAGAAGGCCGCAGACAATACGAGTACCAACATTCCACCTTCTTCGCGGAGCAACTCACTGCTTTTGAGGTCTACCTCTCATCCGGGCCAACTGAGAAGAACCCGCCGGATCAACTCCCTATCGTTCTGCAAGTTCTACTTAGCCAGGCACATCGACTAAGGGCCCTCATCCTCCTGAGTAAATTTCTCGACTTGGGACCGTGGGCTGTCCATCTCGCCTTGAGCATCGGTATCTTCCCGTATGTCGTCAAACTGCTACAGTCAGCAGCCCAAGAGCTGAAACCTGTCATGGTGTTCATTTGGGCGCGGATTATGGCAGTAGATCACACTGTTCAGAACGATCTGTTGAAGGACAATGGGATCCATTATTTCATCTCTATCCTTAACCCTTCGTCACCCATTCCAGTGGGTAACGCGAGTGAGCACCGAGCAATGTGTGCTTTCATTGTTTCGATATTCTGTAAGAACTATACTCAGGGACAGAATGTTTGCCTTTCTGGCGAGCTTTTTGACTCTTGTCTGAAGCATTTGACTGATGTGGAAAATCCTTTACTCCGACAATGGTCATGTCTCTGCATCAGCATGCTCTGGTCCGACTTCCCCGAGGCCAAGTGGATGGGAATCCGGTGTGCGGCACCCGCA
The DNA here is from genome assembly GCA_012656285.1 of Aspergillus fumigatiaffinis. Taxonomy (NCBI): domain Eukaryota; kingdom Fungi; phylum Ascomycota; class Eurotiomycetes; order Eurotiales; family Aspergillaceae; genus Aspergillus; species Aspergillus fumigatiaffinis. Next base: position 120,466 of record JAAAPX010000005.1, on the reverse strand, counting down.
AGGCTCTGTGAGCTGAATTTCGACCCCGTCCCGGAGGTCAGGGCAGCAATGCTCCATGCAGCGACCACATTCTTGGGCATCCCTGATTTGACCGACCAGGTGGCGCAGATTGAGGAATCCCTGGCTTTGGCTGTGCTGCCCATGGCATCAGACGGTAGTGTCCTGGTGAGAAAGGAGCTCCTTGTCTTCTTCTCGACCTTTGTCAAACGCTACCAGAACAAATTCCTGGTCGCCGCATACGAAGAGTTCCAGGACGAGAAGCAAACCCTTCTCCTTCGGTTAGAGCACGACGGCTCTCGAGGCTTCACGCTGGAAGATGTGCAGAATGGAGCTGCCAACTCAAGTAACAAATCACAGAAATTGTCGCAGAATACCACGTTCGGCACGATCTGGAAACAACTTCTTATACTCTCTGTTGACCCACATCCTGATATTGCGCAAGACGCTAGCATGGTTATTGACTACATCCACCTCACCCTTCTAGCGTCTCCCATGGCGTCGCTTACTGACAAGGTCCGAAAGGAAATTATGGAACTCACTAGCCGGTTGTCACAGAAATTACAAGTTCGCGAAAGAGCGGAATCGAAAAAGGCCGCGCCTCCACCAGCTCCTCCTTCCCAGACGGCTGCTCCCAAACAGGAAGGGTACTTGTCATTGAGCATCAAAAGAACAGCCAGTGTGGCCGCTTCACTTAAAAATCTTGCTTTCGGTGGACCCTCCCAGACTGAGCAACAATCATCGCAGAGCGTAACATCGCCCACAAAGAGCCGCATGCCCGTCACCCCTCGAGGACGTGCTCCCCCCGAATGGACCCGGCCTCCGGAAGTCAACGACCAGGTCGCTCCCGCGGCAGCTTATCACCAAGCTCCAATTCCTACCTCGCGCGGTTTCGAACCCCGAGACCCATCTCTGGCCCCCGTGATACCCCTTATGAGTCGGTTTCTTGATTGGTCCACAGAGGTAACCCCAAGTCTTCTCCATTTGATTTGCGAACAGTACACCCGCACCTATGGGCATTTTCTTACCCATCTTCAGTATTTCCGTGAGCCCCAGATGAAGCCCAATGAGCCCGACGAACCCGGCAGCGCCGACTACAACGAGCGCCTCTGGAGACGTAGCCGCAACGAGAAGATCATCACGGAAACCCAGCCCCTCAAGGGAAAAGCAGGCAGCAGTCGCTGGGATAACTCTTTGGCCCTGCTTACTAATACCAGTCAGCCCCTGAAGATGTGTTTCCATCAATTTGAGGATCACCTCGCAGTTGCGGATGACCGGGACACGATCGCGTAAGTTAGACTGGCGCAAAGTAGTGTCTTGATGCTAATTTTATTTACCTGTCAGAATCTGGGACTGGCAGAGACACAAGCGTCTTAATAGGTTTTCCAACGGCAACCCCCCGGGCTCGAGGATCAACGAAATCCGTTACATCAACGAGGACGATCAGGCGCTGCTGATGACCGGATCCTCCGACGGGGTACTCAAAGTATTCAGAAATTACGAGTCTCCGAAGGAGGTGGAGATAGTGACAGCTTTCCGCGCCTTGCCGGAACTAATTCCAAGCAATAGAAATGCTGGTCTGGTCTTCGATTGGCAGCAAGGCCAAGGCAAAGCACTGGTTGCTGGAGATGTGAAGGTGATCCGTGTGTGGAATGCGGCCACTGAAGTCTGCACCAACGTATGCTCCTCTTGACGTCTGCCTTGCTGAGTGACTACTGACGCAGGTGTTGACAGGACATCCCTGCACGCTCAGGGTCTTGCATTACCTCCCTTACATCCGACCAGGTCGCAGGGAACATCTTTGTGGCCGGATTCGGCGACGGTGCAGTCCGCGTGTTTGATCAGCGTCTAAAGCCTACGACCTCGATGGTGAAGGTTTGGCGTGAGCACAAGCAGTGGATCACCAATGTCCACATGCAACGGGGTGGATTGAGGGAGTTGGTGTCCGGCAGTCGAAATGGCGAGATCAGATTGTGGGATCTTCGCATGGATGACCCTATATCAACAATCTATGCCACCAAAGATACCCTCAGAACGTTGAGTGTCCACGAGCACGCTCCCGTATTCATGGTGTACGTGATTCTCCTTTGCTTCTGGATGCTCTCCAGTCCTGTAACTGACTGATTGAATAAAAGGGGCACGAATCGCCATGAGGTCAAGACATTCAACATGGATGGAACATATCTGTCCACGTTCGAACCATACTCAAGCTTCCTGCACCACAACCGCTCTTCCCCAATTGCCAGTACTGCCTTCCACCCACATCGTACCATTCTTGCCTGCGCTGCGCTTAATGATAACCACATCAACCTTGTGAGTTGCTAGGCATCGACTCATCCCTCGAGCCCGGTACACGATCCACACGACATAGTTTCTCTTTCACCTTTTCTCTGTAACTCGGCATCGCATGTCGCACGAGTAGATACGGCGCTTTGGGTTATGACTTTTAATGAAGGGTTCGGTTTCTTTCAGTTCAGATGATTTGAGACGCATGTTTCTGGCGTAGGACTGTCGAGCTGCAGCAACCCATGGCGTTTGTCCTTTTTTTATCTTATACTTGCCATCCGTTGAAATTCGTTAGCCCTTTCAGCAGTGTACAGCTGCCTCATAATGTACAGCGAAGCTGCAATGTTCGAGGTCATTACCCATTTTTCTGGCTGAGCTGAGCTCTAGCAAGTTCCAATATAGGCAGCCGCACTCTTGCGGCCAAGGTTAGCGGCGTCCGTAGAGCAGTAAGACCCAAATCTCACGTAACAGACGCGAAGACATCCCAGAACGCATTTAATGGTTCAGTTTGTTCGGCCTCGGCTGGTTTGACAGTTCCACGTCGGATCTGCGCAACGCGAGGCGCACACAGCCTTGCGGAGGCAAGTTGCACCTCCTGACTCATGAGTCCCGGCACCTCGTATAGAAGCCTGAGCTGCCTGTTAGCAGATCAGCACCGCCACAACAGTGCATTGGAGTCATTTCTCTCGCTGCTGCTGATTCAAGTCACATAAATCTTCACAACATCAATACAATAAGAATTATAAGACCACAATTTACGCAACCAGACCGACAACAAACAACCACATAATCCTCCCGTGCAAAATGTCAATCCCGAAACCACCCAACAACGCGCAGCGCCAGCGCCTCGCCGCCGAAACCCTCTCTTTAACCGAGTACGTCATCAAAGCAACAACAGGCGCCTCCCAGGCCTCCCGCGCCCACCCTCACCTCCTTCCACCCATCAAACCCATCCCCAACAGCGCAGCCCAGAAACCCCAACTCAGCGTCACAAGCCAGGACAGCTTCACCGCCGCGCGGGACATCCTGCAGCGCACAGGCGGCAGAGCCCGAGTGGGTGTTCTCAATATGGCGAGCGAGCGGAATCCTGGCGGGGGGTGGTTGAACGGGGCGCTGGCGCAGGAGGAGGCGCTCTGTCTACGGAGTACATTGGCAGCGACGCTTGACCGGAAGTACTACCCGCTGCCGGTGTATGGGGCGGTGTGGTCGCCTGCTGTGGTGGTCTTCCGGGATGAGGTTGCGAGTGGGTGTCGGCTGTACCGGGACGAGGAAAAGTTTGTTGTTGGGGTGGTGAGTTTGGCAGCGTTGAGGATGCCGGTGTTGACGGCTGATGGGAGGCATTTTGGTATGTTCTTTCTCTCTTCTGCAGGGTCGGGTGTGGGGTGAGACTAACATATATGACAGCCAATCCGAATGATGTGTTGGTTGTGAAGAACAAGATGCGCCAGATTTTCCGCGTTCTTGCTGAGAATGGGATCTCGCATTGTGTGCTTGGGGCGATGGGCTGTGGCGCGTTCAGGAATCCGCCGTATGAGGTTGCTAGGATTTACAAGGAGGTTTTGCAGGAGACAGAGTGGGATGGGGTGTTTGAGGAGATTGTCTTTGGGGTGCTGGACACAAAGGGGGAATCGAATTATACCATATTCAGGAATGTCCTGCTGTCTCAAGGTAGCAGCAGTAGTAGTAGTTAACATCTAGTGGGACACAGGGAGAGCCTACAGCCCTAGTGACCTCCTATAGGGCATTAGGATATGCTAAGCTCTGAGATTATATATAAGAAGTATAACTATAGAAGGTAACTTGGTATATAAAAAATAAGGGTCTATGACTAGTTAGCAGAAGAACTTCTCCAACCTACAAGTATTTAGGATAGTGTAGGCAGGCTACAGGCCTAGGGCTTATATAGTAAGTAGGGGCTTAGTTTTTGGGGTTGGGTTGAAAATAGGGTAAAGTAGTAACTTCTAGTAGTCTAACTAGAGTAGATCTTGTATGATTAAGGCTATAGCTAGTTAGTAGAGCGATATAGGAAATAAGATAGTAGTAAATGAGTAGTCTAAAGATAGGTGGGAAGGAAAGAGAGACATTATAAGAGAGAGTAGGTATAGATATCTATAACTATATAGGTATATAATTATATATACCCATCTTAAGTAGGCAGTATATACTACTTAACGCACTTCTCTTACTGAAACTGAAACATGGAGTTGAAATCAGCACCGGACCCGTTTCTCAGCCTATTTTCTTAACTTCCAATCCAACAAATCTTTGTGGATGCGAGGCTCATATTATCATCCACGCATCTTTAAGGCCAACCATTCATCCGTATCAACCAATCGGTTTGGTTAGTCTCATCGGCCTTCCAACATTGGAGATGAACCTCAATCACGCTTCGGAATGGGCTCCAATGTGCATTGGAAATGTCGAAGATTGAGTGAGGCCCCGCTTACTATTCTCACACCGGGAATTTTGGAACGGTCGTTGAACAATTGCTTGATGGCCGCGACCGTATAGTCGAGGTGTTCATCGGTCAGAACCTGCCGTGGTAACGCCAAGCCCACCAGATTCTGCATCTTAGACCTCGTGTCTTCGTCAGATCTGTCCCACTCCAGTGCGAATGGGCCTGTCTCAAAGCATCGGATGCCGTGCGAAATAAGCAGCTGCAGGGTAAAGCCAAGAGCGGCGAACTCGCCATACGATCTACCACAGTCTTTGAAAAATTCATCCATATCCAAGAAGACGGCTGATCCACCAGTGGGCAATACTACAGGTAATTGAGCATCGTGGAGTTTTTGAGCAAATCGCCAGACCTGCTCAGCCCGGCTCGTTAGGTACATGTCGTTTGTGGCTTCATAGAGCCCGACAGTCGCGGCCATCATGTCTCGCCCGCTCATTCCACCGTAGCTGTCGTTGCCATAGCTCATAAGTTGCTGTTCCCTAAAATCGTTGCCAATGCCTGCGTACATCTGAGCAAACATCCCCTGGTCACGAAAGCAGAGGGTGCCGCCTATGTTGCTCAGGCCGTCCTTCTTGAGTGAGATAGTAAACCCGTCGACATAGGAAAACATCTCCTTCACAATCTCCGTAATGGGCGTGGCTTGATATCCAGGCTCGAAGTCCTTGATGAATTTGGCATTTTCGGCGAAGCGACAAGCGTCGAAGAAGAGCGGAATTTGGAACTGGGACGAAAGGCGGGCAGAAGCCTTGATATTTCCCATAGAAACGGGCTGTCCGGCAGCTGAGTTGTTCGTGACGGTGAGAAGAATCATTGAAACCTTTCCAGTATTCTCAGAAAGGAATTTGGTTGCTGCATCAATGTCTAGGTTCCCCCCGAACGAATTACGCTCTTTTCTCTCTGAAGAGAACTGCTCATGGAAGACAGGATGGCAGCATGACTGCAATTTGAATCCCGCACAGGACGCGTTGGCGCCCGTAGTATCAAAAAAGCCATTACTCAGGATGACTGGCTGCGATTCACTCCCTTGTTGCGCTACTCTCTTTCGCAGGGTAGAAAACAAGATGCTTTCAGCACATCGGCCTTGGGGAAGGACGAAGAAATTGGGCCTCAGCATTTGTGCATTTCCACCATTGACGAATCCACCCTCGAACGGCATCAAGTACTGCTTCTCCAGAAACTGGGAGGTTGCTGACGTGCCCAAGATGTCGCGGAAGGCATACTTGCGTTCCTCGCCCCGCTCGAACACGTCGCGAAATGCCTCTAAGAAGCAGAAGTAGCCAGTGTTCCTGCCATAGCTCTCGTCGCCGCGAAACAAGGCTGCCCATTGAATATCCGTCATGGCAGAAGTGCCTGAATCTGTGAGCAGGTCCACAGTTGTGAGAGCCGCAGGGAAAGCAAAGACATTGTAGCCAACAGATCGAAGGACGGCCTCACGGTTCTCTGGCGAAGTAGGCACGACTGCCCGCGTCACTAAGACCTTACTCGTAGGTGGTTTAATGGCAGGTTCAGTCATGATGTAGGGTCATTTGAACAGAAACGCTACAACCGATATTTGGTAATAGATGGGTATAATCCAACAGCCGATCCAAAGACAAAGGTTTTAGCCGTCGTATAGTGACAGCTGTATGATCGTGCGCGACTTGGCTACTCTGTTGTTGTCACCGCTGGACGCAAATTGATTACGCTGCCCACGAAGGTATGCAGGACAAGATGGATTATTCAGCTATGGTGGAATCATAAATATGAGGCCGGACCCTTCGTTGTTAGGGAGGCATGTACAGGATGGTATCCTTGCACTATTCAAAGACTTCTACTTATGGTTCCAACGGCTATTATCACATCTAGTAGCAGGTCCAGGTCAAGCGAGTCTATGACGTTTGATTATGGGGCTGTCCAAAAATGGGTTTTAAATTGCCATTAACCTCCCTGGATTGATCTGGATGATTTCTACCATGACCATGTCATCATTGATTACCTTAATAAAACTCTTGCAACACCTATTATCTCATCTAGTAGCAGGTCTGGGTCAAGTGGGTCTATGACATTTAATTGCGGGGCTATCCAAATGGTTTTAAAATCGCTGTTACCCTCCCTGGATGATCCGGATGGGTTCGATCTTGACCATGTAATTACTGGCCACCTTATTGACTCTGCCCCCATGAACTGCTGCAATCATAAGTAGAAATTTTCGGATACTGTGAGGGTAGGGGTAGGGCCTAGGCCATCCTGTACATGCCTTCCTAATAGACTGGCTGACACAAGGCTCGCAAGCCGCAAATCCATATCCAACCCATCCCCCAATGGGCGGGTGCTGATCCAGCCCCATAGATGTGGGTTGACCATGGATAACCCATTGGGTGCACATAGCTGGGGCAGTGGGGCCTCTTAGAAAAGGTAAGCTTATCTAACCTTAATATGACCTTATCTAGGCCTCAATATAGATATACATGCAAATTTTTATTATAGGAAGAGAATAATCCTACCTATCCGTATATATTATGATTACTAGAAAAATAGGTGGTAATTAGAATACTAGGGGTCACCTGAGTAGCTAGTATGGTTATATCCATTATCTGCAATCCTACCTATGGATATGAGGGTGGGTTGAATACGTGGTGGATCAACCCATACCCACTCCACGACCAGTCCCCTCCCTAACAACGAAGGGTCCGGCCTCATATTTATAGTTCTACCATAGCTAAAGAATCCATCTTGTCCTGCATACCTTCGTGGGCAGTGTAATCAACTCACTCCAACAAGCAATCCGCCGGACGGGCCAGTGGCCATTACTGCCTTACGGGAGAACCGTGAGTTGAGAATATGGCGGATACACGGTGTATCCGTATGACTTTTGAGATATCCAGAAGTCTAGCACATTTCAAGCATTGATGACGATATTTTATGTACAGACTATAGAGTTTGAAGACACGTGTCTTAAACCATATATCCATCATATCCAAGCATGGATGCACTATATCTAAGCATGGGGATATATCATATCTAAGTATGGATCCACAGTAGCTGCTATGTGGCAATAGTATGCAACCATGATTTGAGCCATGGATTGGATTTTAGAGATAGAGTCGAAACTACCATTCATGGATCCATACTAGACCTACCAGAAATCGGGAAGATCCTCTTATTTTTACAGGGTCTCGGAAGTTATACGTACATCGGATCTTCAACTCAACGCCTCTCCCGCTATGTGGACCCTGTTGGTGGTGCCATGGTGAGTGATAAGCTTCCTTCAGGAACACACACAACATCCACCAATTAACTACCCTACTCTAAGTGACGATATAGTGGCGGCCACTCCTATGAACTGGGACGCGGGCCCCACACCTAAGCCATGCTTGACGGCAGTAATGACGCTTGGACAGGCATGCCCCCCAGAATACCAGGGGGCGCAATGTGCGTTCAGAGACTTGATGATCTTTGAATTCTTGTAATTCGCATTACTTAGGGCATTTCGCTGCGTTCTCCATCGATGCTAGAACCAAGAGATCCACTGTTGAAAGTTTTCACTGATTATGATAAACTTACTTTTTAACAAGTAATGTGCCCAGGACATTTGGTCAGCGGTTGAGGCGGTCATTATGCATATAAATGGTCATTTAGATCATGATGAAATACATAATATGCAAGGAGACTGGAAGTCTTTTCCGTTTGATATTATGTTGTGGATAGGATGTGCTGGTCTGTCTGATGCGGATAGGATATTCTCCTCCGCCCCTACGTTTTGCTTATCCTTTATTAGAAGCGCCTATATGCCCCCTTATGGAGACAGTTTACAAATTTAAATTGGTCCTTCATTTCGGCCCTTCTGTTGCGACAAATCTCGTTTCACTACCAATATGGAAAACTACGACGACACATCCAGGATAGCCGGAGGCTCACCAATTCCAGATTGCGAGCAACCTCTGTTACCAGAACGTCCCAACCTATTGTCTCGTCCAGAGGGTGGCATATTGACCGTCGCTAGCGTCTCAAGCATTACATTGGTAAATTGTTATCTTGGAGGAATCATTACTATTACAATTCCCAAAATATCGATTGAATTGGGCATCAGCCCCGAACTAGAGTTATGGTAAGTGATGATGGATAGGTTCCTAGAAATCTGCATAGCCTTACTCACATGTGTTAGGCCCATATTAATATTCGCATTGACAGGAGCTTGTACGCTTCTCATCTGTGGAGCCGTGTTGGATCGTGTGGGTAGTCGACGCACCCTTGTCTTGGGATGCCTTCTCCAGACGCTTGCCTGCATAGCATGCGGACTTTCTCGCACAGGACCTCAGATCATTGCCTTCCGCGGCGTTTCTGGCTTTGCAACTTCTCTTTGCATGCCTTCCACAACTAGTATTATTTATGAAGAATTTCTACCGGGTAAGAGAAGGAATATCGCCCTGGCACTTATGGGTGGTGGCCAGCCCGTTGGGTTTGCATTGGGAATTACTCTGGGAGGGCTCCTCGCCACATCGTTGGGCTGGCAATGGGGGTTCCACATTGCGGCCGTTGTATGCGTTGTGATAGTAATTGCGGTCGCTTCGCAGTCGGCAAAGACAAAGCCAATTAGCTACCAAGGTCTTTTTTTTGAAATTGATTGGATTGGTGCTTTTATAGCCAGCAGTTCTATTGCCCTGCTGGTTTATGGACTACTGTACGTGCAAAATAAGCCCCCTGCCACCCTTTCAATCTGCTGACAGAAGGAAACAACGTTTAGAGAGATCACTCGAGATGCATCGGCAGCTTTCAACTTAGGAACAGAGACGATATTTGCCATATCAGGTGTCCTCATAGCCGCTTTCGCCAAATAGCAGGTCCAGCAGCAAGCACATAGATTGCCCAAACTGATCGAGAAATCAATTGGGAAAAATAGATCATTCTGGGCACTTTGTGCGATCAATTTCATCATTTGGGGGACATTCAACGCCTGTGAGCAACTTGTCAACCTCATTTTTCAGAAGGTGCAGAGGTTTTCAGCAATTGACGCGTCTTTGATGTTCCTTCCCACTCCTATATCCGCCATCATTTACGACGTCATTATCGGTCTCATTCTGCATCGCGTTTCAGCTACCCTTATGGTTGCATCGACGAATATCCTATCTTCTTTCACACTAGTGATGCTGGCACTACTTAACCCAACTTGGCCGTACTGGGCTGCTATCTTTCCGGCACTTCTGTTCAGTTCAGTCGCCTCAGATGCTTCCTTCTGTGTTGCAAACACGATGTTCGAGGAACAATTTCCAGGAGAAATGAAAGGATTGGCTTCTGGGGTCTTTAACACAACGGCCCATCTGGGGAAAGCTATAATACTTGCTATGACAACCCTCATATCCAGTATCTCCACAAGGAACTCATCCATGGAAAACAAGGACAGCCCAGAAGCGCTGATGTATGGGTACAAGACATGCTTCTGGTTCTTATCAAGACTGAATCTTGTCAGCCTTCTCATCACTTTGCTTGGCCTCCAAGGTTCGGGCAATCAGGAGTCTCTTAGGTAGGTATAGATGGCCTTAGTTATAGTATTTATTATACTAGGACCTATTTTAAAGATAGGAAGAGGTATATATCTATAGTAGTCCTTCTTCCTCTTAGTAGACTAACTGGAGTATAGGTTAGAGGGGGAGTCAGGATCCTAAGACCTAAGGATATATAAAGTTAGTGGTATTATTATTATTATTATTATTATTATAGGTGCCTAATAAAGAGTATAATAGGGTAGAAACTACTATTTTTAGTATTATATTACAGGAATAATTAGTTAAAAGTAGACAGCTTATAAATAATTAATAATGGGAGTCTAGATATAAAATATATAACCCAGGAGGCCTTTTCACAAAAGTACCCTTAAGTTAGAAAATGTTGTAAAGGTGCTGTCTCAAGGTAGCAGATGAGCAGGAACTATTTATACAACTCTTGTATTTATGACGAATGAATCGGAACAGCCAGACCAATCCAGTGCTGCAAAGAGACCTAGTTGGTCGTCACAACCTCTCAGGAACAGTAAACTTCCAATCCTCCGGAAACCTTCCATACTGAATATCTTCGCGATCACGGAAGATATTCTCGTACCGCTCCATATGAGTCTCCGGTAGCTCCGCCTGACGATAGTACTTGTGCGCCAACTTCTGCATGGCAGGATCATTCCACATCGTCTCCATCCACTTCACCACATCAGCGCTGGCATCCTCAAGAGGAAGATTGTACGTGCGGAAGCGCTGTTCGAGCAACATTTAGCCACTGCTTCCAAACATCAAGAATAAACACAACAAAATAGCAAGTTGAAAAACATACCCAGAGCACCGGCCAGAAGAATGCATCCGCAATACTAAACCCCCCAAACAGGAACCCGTCGTCCTTCTCGCCCAGCTCGGCCAGCCGTGTCTTCGCCGCCTGTCGCGCATTATCCCAGATTGTAAACAGACGCTGGATCTCTTTCTTCGCGGCCTCAGGTACCGGGATATTGCCCGTATACCGCACTACGAAGTTCGTGTGGTATGTGCTCCGCAGCGTCGCGAAACCAGAGTGCATTTCGGCCGCGGCACTACGCGCCATGGCTCTGAGGACGCGGTCCCGCGGCCATAGGCTCAGATGGGGATTTGACTCTGCGAGGAACTCACAGATGGCGAGCGAGTCATTGATGCGCAGTGTTGAGCTCAAAGAATGGCATTCAAGCAGCGGGACGAGTCCCGACGGGGAGAATTTGCGGATCTGGTTTGGTTAATGGTTGGGTGTTTAGAGGAACGGGACAACGGACATCGTCAACTTTGATTTGTTGCTCAGTATGTGGAATTTGGAAATACTCCAGGACTATTTCGACGCGAGCAGTCCAGCCTGAAATGATAGCTTAGCAATTGGCTGTACAACTGGAGACGCGTGATGGCATACTGGAATATCGGGTGAAGAGCCCAATGAGATGATAGTCTGCTTGTTCTTGATTTGCGGCCATTCTCGACTTTCTCTTCTAACCTAGTTAGAATGATCTGAAATGTCAGAAAAGAACTGAGATTGGGAAAAGCAGAAGATGACAAGATTATAATTTATCCTCCCTCGGTACCATTGGTGGGGTGAGTCACTCGATACGAGACGCCCTTCCAGTGACCCACTATACTTTAGATACTACGTATTGAGGTACTGCGGATCCGTGTCAGAATTTAAAGTAGTTCTGATTAATAATTGATGTTGTGCTTTGTTCTGTTCGCCAGCGGGTTGTAAACAGCCATCTGTAATTGAATATATAATCTATCAACCCGTAGTCGACAACTCTGGCATCTATGTCAATATTTACAACGGAACAATCCCAGCTCGTCATAATTGGAGAATTGCTGAGGGACCACGACTTGGAAAAACATTTACTTTTCGAGCAGAATCCCAGCTTTTCGTAGGACTGCAACTCCATACATCCAGCTTAAATTAGGGCTGAAAGGTTCCCAGGGTTTATGGTTGACACGTGACCAGCTTCAACGTCAAGAACTGATGATAGATCTCAATGATTAAAAGTATTGAGCATGGTCTTTAAAGGACCGTATGGTTCCATAGTCAGTAAAAGGGTAATTTGGTGAGCTTAGATCGAGGCCACTTTGGTAGGACATGATTGATCCCTGGCAACATCACTGAACCCGTAACAACAGATCACATCACCCTGAGACGAACAACCGAGACGACAAGTATGTATGCCACCGAATTATTCCACCTCAGAGGAGAAGTATCACTCAACTTCAAAAGGTACTTGGCGGAAACCTTGGGCCGGACGACAATGCGGAGCTTGGCCTCATTAAAAGGAGTGAATAACAAATTCTTTATCTGTGAGTGCTGTCCCTGAAATGACCATCACATGATGAGGCAGTGAATAAATCATCCAATCCTCAGTGATGCGTAAGACCTACAATGACTTGCTCCATGGTAAGCACTGGATGGAATTCACCATAATTGGAGTACTCGCACCTTCCTCTTTCTGCTGTAAGTGTACAATGGTTCTACCTCCTACCCAGAGCTCCGCAGTATATTCCAGAAATGGAAGGCGCTCCTGGTGCCCCCTTTGTGTATACAGTCTCGAGGATTCCCTGCAAATCACTTGAAAAACCGCATCTACTGTAAGGTATATGCCTTCATACTTCGAGTGTCCGTTTCTCTACCTTTCGTCGCTCATCACGACCTTACTTTATGCCCTTTTGACACAGTCAAACATTCTTAGAGTGACGGGTCTCCCAGTAGCATCTACATCTCGCGTCAAATTTGAGGTTGTTTGGTTCCCCTGGTATACTCAGAACCTAAGTAAGTGCCCTCGAACCCAGTGGACGGGCGCTTTGACTGCGGTCTGGCATTCCTCGTACAGAGAGCTTACCGGTGGCATTGATTATCAGCACAATTTGAATTGGTCTCGATTCGCGATTCTATACCATTTGATGGCAATCTTCGCTTGCGACTTGCCATAGCTCAACAAGATGCCGAGCGTTTTGAGGAAGCTGATAAAGATACAAAGAAAGCTCTGAAAGACGATACGCAATGGAAGGCATATCTATGCGAAATTAAGAAGATCGCGGTCGCGAACAATGACAAGAAGATAGACGTCGGCAAGTTTTCCTCAGCTCGATCGTTTCAGCTCCATATCAGAAACGACACACCTACGGATCTGCCTAAGGGTAATATATCGTCAAAGACAAGAGCAAAGTCAAAGAAAGACGGATTCCCAACGGCAACGGTAGAAAACTCATCAACGGTCAAAGCTATGGCCGACGCTGAGACGCAGAGCAGTGACCCTATCGACGACCCTGATTCTGCGCACGAGGCGCAGAGAAACTATTTATACCACGGCTGCGGACTATCCAACTTCTCTGCGGCGCATCCCGACTCAGTGAAACACTTGTTCGCCCGAAGGAATACGAGAAGCCGCGAACATGGCTCTCTTAAATTTTCTCGACGTGTTGAGCTATTACGGCAAGAAAGCAAGAAGGCTGCGTTGGGATCCGGGTAGACAAAATGTGACCGTCACGATGCGAAACTAGAATTGTAGCAAAGACAGATGACCGACTGTCCAGACGAGAAGCACCGAGGGACAGTCAGAACTTCGCCATTGCTGAAGTAAAACGTTGATCTTGCAAAATTGCGGAAGGACGGTGGAAAACCCGATGCAAACGGGAATCGAGATGGTAGCATGGATCGGCCAAGCCATCCGATAAGAAAAAGAAGTGTCCGCGTACAGGGACACCTGCTACCCTGTCGTACCAGGTACATCAATATGAGATACGGTGACGAGTCATGAGAGACGAATGAAGGCACTTCTTGTGGCAGATACTGAAGGGATAATTGGACTCCTCATCAACAGACGGTCGCAAAGAGTATGGATATAGAAATTTAATACCACTAGGCTAACAAGGCCTCCGGACGATGTACTCGTCAGTCTAGGCTACCTATCGGCAATCATATTGGTACAACTGTATAATATTTCCGCAATGCAAACGCTTCGTTTTATTTCTCATCGTAGGCGCCTCTGCACCTTGATAGCAGACCATAATCTCCTGCATCTTAGTCGATAGACGAGGCTCTTATGAGGAGTATACAGTTACGGTAGTTCTGATATTGCAGCATTAGATCACTGGCGGCCGGAGACAACCATAGGTGCTTGGCCCGATGAATCAAATTTGTTGGTCTATAAATGACGGCCCGGATAAAGTCCAGCTCCTCTAACTAACTTGTAATCAATAAGCTCACATATATGGACTGAGCAAGTGCCAATATCTCTTTTGAGTGCCACGTTATGTTGAGGACAGCTGGATTGAAGTCCTTCTTCGAAGTTGTTGTCCTGCCAGTAGGTCAGGTTCCTACCATGGTAAATTTATCTACTTTAACTGACGATTCTTTGACATTTTGTTAAGCCACAAGTGGTATCTCAGTACATGAAATAGAACTCAAGATGCATCAACATTGTTATTAGTAATACTGGGAAAAGGTAGAGGTAGAAGCATCTTATCGTCATATTATGTGAGTAATAACTACCATAGTAACTACGGAGGATGGATTGTTGTGATCATAAGGTTTAGACTGGGAACGGTGGGCGGCCCGGTTCCGGGAGGCCCTCATTTTGAAACCAATCAAATTCAAAGATAAGATAAACCCGGACGCCGTTGCCAAGGAATCACCATAGTAAGTACATACTCCACATAGATCCAACGTCTTCAGGTGATATCTTGTCTACTTGCAGTGGTGTAGAATCGTCCCGGGAAAAGCCCTTAGGTTGATTCAACGTTGATTCCCAGCTCCTTTGCGAAATCTATATTATTGGTTTTCTTTGGAATCCATATTCATACTGTAGCTTCATGCTAGAATCTATATCTCTCAAGTACATGGCCCGAATGCCCCATCCCAAATGTTATCGAAGCTATTCGTAGTACCACGCTTGCTTTGACAAAGGCGAAAGTTGACGACAGTTTCCTATATTATTGTAGCCTGTCGGTAAACTGTGTGTACCAGAGGATACACTTATAATAATTTCGCAGCGCGATTAGCTTTGACCTGGCTATCAATACTAGGTACGGTGGATTGCGAATCAACCTAAAAGTGTTGAATCTCATGGGAATATCTTTCTTTTATCTTTTTAGTAATTCGCTTGTATTTGAGGAGATTAGATCACGCTAAAACACTGGAGGAGGTACATGTATCAACTTAACCTGACGCTGATGAGAAGGCTGGTTCTATTGAGAAAGCAGACCGTTCTGCGCATGCTGAAGAAACTTTTTCATGGCGAGAATATGGCTCTAAACAGTAACAGGATTTTAAAACATGCATAAAAGAGCCGGCATATGAAAAATGGTCAAACAAGAAAACAAGGCACTCAAAAATGCGGGCCATAGGAGGAAACCGGACGCGTAATTTGGAGAAACTAATATATATAAGTGCGATGGCTCAAGGAAGAGAAACCAATATATATAAGAGAGATGATGCAACTTGGAGAAATTAATATATATGAAAGAGACGGCGCAGCTTGGAGAAACCAATATATATAAAAGGAAGAGAAAACCAGACCCTCTACGAGAGCTGGCAACAGCAAAACCAAACCCTCTACGAGAGCTGGCAACAACAAAACCAAACTCTCTAAGAGAGATGGCAACAACCAAACCAAACCCTCTACGAGAGCTGGCGCAACTTGAAGAAATCAACTCATATATAAGAGAACTGGGAAGCGTAGGAAGACTGAGACAGAGTAGGGGGAAATAAGATGCTCGAAGAGCGCTGGAGCGATACGAAGCGACCAGACGCTCTACGCGTGCTGGGTGTCTTCGTCTGGAGAAAAATCAAGATCAGCAATTGCAGAATACCCAGATAATATAAAATAGAGACTGTCCTTTTCCGAACTCCGTAGAGTACTCTAAAAACAAACAATATTGTGTTAATCATCTCGTATGTTGTATCGAAGCGAGGAAGGTAAGCTAGACCAACCAGCTCATGTTGAAAGTGCTGGAAAGCTTGTATTATAAGGGACGAGGCTCGAAGAAAGGATTTAGACGATGAGAAGCGTATGAAAGAAGCGAAATTAGATGAAGAAGTCAAGGTTGATGAAGAACTTAGGAAAGGATGAAAATCAAGAGATATGAAGGAAGATGAGGGGAGTGTGTTGAGAAGAAAAATAGTTATGTGTGCGAGTGCAGGGAGAAGAAAAGCACCTTCCGCGCCTAGGGCAAAGACTAGATTGAGCCCTGCTGATACATTCACAGCTGGGAACAGCAACTCAGAGACCAGATGGACCTTCAATTCACTGTCAATGTCCTTCTATACTGGAGCATTTCAAGAAACAGAGCATTATATCAAGGATTTCTCTCGGTAGCCCTTCCTGTGACGCAACTGTTATAGGGCCTTTCGATCATATATGGCTTGATATCTTCAGAAAACAACAGCGAGAAGTCATAAGGTGCATAAATCCCGGCCATGTCTTCAATGCTATATACCACGGGAACTTCGGGGCAAGTCTCTAAAATAGAGCGCAATGCTTAAAGCGAATAGTAAAAGCAATGCAGCAGATGCGTAGTACATTCGTGGTAGAGCTAGTGATTATAGTCAGCCTTTTCACTGATAATCACTGCAAGGAAGAATACGAGGAATGTAATAGTGCATATGTCTACTGTTGTGCTGGGAGCATGTTCCAATCCCTGAGACTGGGCATCGCGATTATTATTTCTAATGGCCCCTTGAATGAAATCGGTGAGCTACGGATCGTCAAGACAACCTCTGAGTTCTTGAAACAGCCAGCGGCTGGTTGATGAGATGCATGAAGACCTTTCGAATAATAAAGAGCGATGGTCTGCTCCCAGTCATCTTCCCTCGAAGCGATTGTCAATGGAGCATCTAGAATGAGACTATCCTTAGTTAGTAGGTAGAACGGACGGCAATCAAGTGAACGTGCCAGACGGGCTGGTGATCTTCAAATGACTAGATGCGAACACTGAACAAATCATTTATTCTTGAGTGATGGCAGACCACATACTTCTCAGACTGAGGCGAGGGCGAACTTTGTTGCAGAAGCCTGGTATGACTGAGCTTGCGAATTCCTCAGAAACCACTTCGGGGTATGGTATAGTGACCAAAAACCTGTTACTCTCGAGGAATCGAAAGAGGACTCCCGGAAGACATCCCGATACTGCGAAGATATGACGCTGATTGATATTGGGTTATCTGGGTCAATGCGAGCAGCTTGTTGAGACATGTTGTACATTCTGCTCTGAATAGCTTCATACCTTCCTTATTAGGGAACAGAGGACCGCAGGTGCCCTAATTCAGTTATTACATACTATCTGCACCACAGCATAACACTCGTTTCAGTTCTCCATGCAATCTAAGAACCAGGCTCGAAGACATATAAAATAAAGGAAATATTTTGTTATGCCTAAAGGACGGGCTAAGAACTCACTTACACTTATCATCTCACTTATACAACTTTCGTCTGTCATCTAGCCTCTCTTTCCCTTATGATTCTTATCTCTATGCCTTCACTACTCAGTAGATTGGTACCTTCATAGTGAATCTCTATAACAATAGTATTAACAATTCCACTCTCTTCCCAGTGATATGTACTGCTATTCAAGGCTTGGAAATGATATTGTATTCACTTAATCATGATACTGAGGTCTCTTCATCTTCACAGTCTTCCTTCTCAGCTTCTCCTTAGCCGAGACCATGGCGTCTATAAAGCCGGCCTCAATTCTCTCCAAGTCGGTCGACTTCCTCTGAGCATATCTGTCCTTCTCTTTCGACTGCCTTTGCATACTTGATATGGATAAAGTTCAACAATAGACTGAAGAGGCCTTACTCTCTTCTTCTATTGCTCGGCATCACTGCTCAATTGGGCTCATATGGACATCCTCCGGGCTACGTCCCTGAATTGTCCTTAGGCGAACGGAGTTGCCTTTCCGGGATCTCAGGAACAGAATGCCATCTGGCACAGTACAGGCAAGAAGACGCCACCACTATCTGTGCGTCCTCAGCATGAGAGTTCTCACAAACGAACAGCAACAAAGGTCTCGTGCTGATCAGATTTCTCGCAGACAATAGCAGTATCCTCCCCCGGGCCCGGAGCCGTCAATACTCGAAACTCTCAAATCGATGGACATTCCAACTTTATATTCTTCTTGGTAAGCTTTGATGTCAATCTCATTATCCAACGCTGGCTGTTCTAACTTACTTTTCCAATGCCGTATCGTGAGAACAGCGGCACCATCTTATCGCAACGCCTGACTGAAACAAACTGGAGAGCTTCAACTGGATGTGGGAAAAGAAGAAGGCGTCTTCATTTTCCGTTTCCGGGAATTCGACCCAAAATTCAAATCTGTGCCAGACACGATTCAATGGCTGACAGTGCTGGGTGACCTCCCTGTAAAGGATTGTTAGGAGTGCACTTGGAAAAGCATTCTGGGGGTATCGACGGTATCCCCCTGGCCGCAATTCACCAACGGAATGGCTCTTCACAAAAGGGCAAAACCCTTCAAAGAGGTAAGATACTGAGGTGAATCCTCATAATGCATTCTTCATCGATAACCACGACTGACAGGTAATGAAGCTCAAGCGTTCGCTGTGATCGGGGATCCCGATCGGCTGCCACCAACAGTCATTTCGGAGAATGACTGCAACGAGGGGGCCAAATATCTCAAACGGTCCCTCATGGTTGGACTTCAGAAAGCGGAATATCCATGCACGATGCTTACCGCAAACTATCGGAATCATAGCGAAATCTTCGGTTTGTGGAACCAGCACATGTATGGGGGCGATTTGCATGTTGGAAACTCAAACGACGCTCCGGACCGTGTAGGCAACGCGTGGGATGTCTTACCAGGTCTCGGCACTTCTTCGAAGACTCGGCGTTGCATGGCTTCCCGTCTGTTCCTAAGTACGATCGAATATGCTGATTGCCACCAGAACAGCCTGGCCTCGTACAATGGGCCACAGGTGCACGTTCTGCGCCATCACTTGTCTCAGCCGTATCAGTTCGAGACGACAGGTCAAGGAGAAAAAAAATCGAGCTCAAGGATGTCATAATCATCAGTCCATACAAGGACCAGAGGGGACTGGTCAGAGCCCGCCTCGATCATCCAATTGCACATTGTCAGGGACGAAGACATAGTGGATGACAAACGCTGAAATGCAGAGGTGGATTCGTACACCAGATGCTGGTCATTTCAGGGATCTACAGACAACGATGGCTATGGTCAGGTAGAGACAAAACTCCCCAGGAAAGACGGACATGCTCACTGAAACAAGGTGGCAGATATGGCTAAAGGCCAACAATAGACTGCATGAGACCGGCCGCAGTTCGCAGACTGCATTCCTAATCCACATCTCACCTATATCGGCCGCAACACGACCGATGTCCCAACTGGCAGTCACATCTCGCGCCTCTGCGTCACACGCGGGTGTTCTATCTCTGCTCATCTCACAAGAGAGAGTGTCTAGACCGGACTAGTAACTCTCTCAAAGGTTGCTCCGGTCAGATGGACCATGGTCCGTGGAGGGCACAATATTTGCCCAACAAGAATTTGACTGTCGATGGGGCTGAAGGGTCGGAGTCAGCTGTGGTGATTTCCCTGATGACAGAACCACCCACAAACAATGGCAAAACCGACTAAATGTCGCCTTCAGCTGAGCACAGGAAGTTTGTTCATTTATAGAACCTGAATATCCATAATTCGTTTCCTCTTTCGCTCGCTTGAGAATGATTCGGCAACCACAACAAGTTTGTGATGGAATTGATCAAGGGTGTCACAAAGACGTGTCACATATTGACATGGCCTAGTCTGTCAGTTGTAAATGGCTTCTGTGAACGAGAGCAGCGGTACCTGCTCTATCGGGAACAAATTTTGGGCTTCAAAAGACAGAAAGTCACCATTTGGAAAACACAACATCGGCTTCAATGAGAATTCGACTGTCGATGAGGCCCAAGGATCCATGTCTCCCGTTGTCGTCTTTCTGATGATGAAACCGTCCAGGGATGTCACGAGCGTTTGGCTTTGTCTGTGACAGAAACCGGCTGAATGTCGCTCTCAGCCGGGCGCAAAAGTTCTGATTATTATTGGGAACTTGAGGGCCTGGAATTCTGACGTGACTGAGATTCGTAATTCCACCGGCAAGCGGAACAAGTCCCTATTGGATCAGCCCAGGGACGTCATTTGCGTCATACTCTGACTTGATACAATGCAGACATTGTGGAAGAGCTCGATCCTTCCCCATACACCGAGATGGGACTACCTGGCGCATGATCGAGTTATCCAGCGTCCGTCCACAACAGCAGCGGATCCGGCTGTTGCAGATACAGCAGGGGTACAATCGCAAACGGCTACCCTTTCGGTCCCCAGAGCACTGGTCCCATTCCCAGTGCGCTTCGTACAGACAAGCGCTTCAGCAAGCGCTGCCAAAGCGACCACTGCCTGAATTGTCTGCAGCGCCGCGGCAATGGGGGAGAGAAATTGTGGACGTCCAGGCCCAAGGACTGCATACCTCGGGTCAAAGCGTCATGAAATGTCGAGTTCGCCCTCCAACCATACCGGGACCGAATGAGGAACAGACTGAGATCATTCTTAGAATTGTTCTTGCTGCGGCAAGACCTCTGTCTCTCGTCGATATGAGTGTGGTGCTGACATAGCCCTACAAGAGCAAAAGCTGTTTGCGTCGCACGTGAACGATCGCGCTCCCCGGAGCACCCAAATTGTCCCTCGAGCGTGGATACAGGGATTGGCACCCTGGCGCGATGTCACAATGACAGCAACGCCTTAATATGAGGGGGACAATGTCCAAGCCCTCGAACGTCAATGTGACGAGATGCGCCTCTGGGAGCTGACTGTCTGCGAAGAGCGTTTTCGAGCAGAGGAGCGCGCGGCCATGCAAAGACGCCATCTTGAGGAGGGCTCCGTCAGGCCTGCGAAGCACGCAGGCCTATGCGATAGATGTCTTCTGTTTCAGTTATTCAACAATGAGACTGCGCTTTTCTCTATACACGGGCTTTTTTGATTCCAACCTTGACTGGACTGCTGCCATGTATGGAGATGTGACTGACGCCTTGTTGGACCTCATAAATATGTTCGACAACATTGAACAGGCGCACCATTCTCATCACGGGATCACCGGCAAAAGAATATGCATACATTGATGGATCGTGCTGTGTACATTTTGAGGCTTCATTATTAGTGTTGAGTGGGCTGCGTAGTATGACCAGTTCTTGGTGGGATGGATCCAAACTTGTAGGATGTGACTTAGGAGTCTGTACGATAGGACTGTTGTATCTGAATGCCTCAGGTTTCCTGCTCATCTAAGCAGATCTATGTACAGCAGACTATATCAAAAGTTTCCGTGCCTTTATGCACTGCTCTAACTGCCACAGGAGCAGAAGTAGATTAAACTAAGTGCAGATTAGCTTTACTCTATTAGGTTCGGTCCATGGCACAGCTCCTTGCTAATGCCGCAAGCTTCAGAGATGGTTTACTAGAACTGCATGAGGTATTAATGATGTTAACAAAATTCAGCGTTTGATGGTTCGTACTTGTGGGAATATCGAATGCTAGTATAGTAGGCATGTTGAAGACTAGGCATATTGCATACTACTACACTAAGTGCCCAATTCGGCCGGCTACTTGATCTCTGTGAAGGAGCTCAGGCTACGGAATATCATGGTAGCCAAATACCGAGAACAATAAAGGCGGGAAATAGCCCAGGGGTATGGAGGTCCGTTTGGCCTCTTAGCATTAGAGGTTGATCAGATGATAAGCTAGGAATGCTCGCATCTATGCCTTCGTGGCGGATCTCGAGTCTCTCCAGATGGACCGGCCGTGCAAGCTGAAGATACTGTACAATGTTCTCGATGTAGTACCTCGACTGCCAATGCACACTCTCGAACCGAAGATGCCAAATCTGACATTGATAGAGCCTGGAGGCTGGTGCTCTTCAAGGCATTTCATGAGAACACAGCACAATCTCCGCGAGAAACTGACTGCACAGCTGCAGACAGGGATGCAGAACAATGTGTCCGAGTGATACTGCTACCAGACTGACAGCGTCTCCAGCCCGTCAGGAGCTAATAGATCTACAAATATTGGCCTGTTCTGGAGCCCCTTCGACAATATTGTTGTGTCGACAAATACCTAGGCATATCCATCTTGTTCCCACCGGTACGGAGTTAAACCCTGGTTGAGCGTGACCTTAAACAGCGCCATAGGTCTCGAAATACGAGTGGAAAGCAAGCAAATCTACCAAGCAATGAACAAAAGGTTAGACACAGTTTCAGCAAAAGCAGATAAATGGTGAGGAAGCTGCCAAACGCATGATACTTAGACGGTTATCTGATCGTGAACACAAAGATCAGCTTTTAGCTTTCTGATAACATTTGTGGGCCAAGGAGAGACATTTCCCTGAATAGCAGTAGAAAAGGAAAAGAGTTTTCCGCTCAGAGGATGGATGGAAGATAACTTGATGGGAAGCTGGAAGACTTCATGGAGGAGGAAGGTGAGGAAAAAACGACCCCTCATCACCTGAAGGAGCAGGCGCCCAGACGATACATTTTATGGTTATTGTGACTCGACCTTGGGAAATACCAGACAGAGAAGACATGTCCAGAACACGACCACATAAAGGATTAATGCGTTGATCCAAGATTATTTGAATGCTCTTCTCATAGAAACTCACACCCTAGGGCCCTACAGTGGACCGGCACCAAGTCTTACTCGTGGAAGCAAAGCTGTAGTCCCTAAGGTAGGTTGTGTAGAGCTATGAAAAGTCGCAAGGTAACCTAGATCTTCTAACTACACTGCAAACCCCCAAAGCTATCCACTGAACCATCTGCCTCGTAAATCGTCCGTCCTCTTTCTCTCCTTTCCCATCACCGCATAGAATCCCAGCCTCTATCATGCTATCCATGCTTCCGAGCCTGGTTGCGAGATCCACCAATTCACAGTGTCTGTTAAAGCAAGGGTTATCTCAAAACTGTGCAAGGCTTCTACCAAGTACCAGAAGGTCGGCCGTAGAGTTGAGGCCCGGCGAGTTCATCTTCTGACTCTGTTCTCATTTCCCGGGTGGCTCGATCGGTTGGAGGTTTCCAATGAGTAACTGCAGGGTCCTGAAAGAAATAACTGCGACGTCCGCCATGGCTGGGCTCGCGACAGGCCGAGTCGACCACTCCGTAATTTGAAAAGTAGTCTGCCTGTTTGGTAGGATCACGGGATGCATGCAATTGAAGATTGGCAATAACATTTCCCAGAAGCAGAGTCGTCTGCCATGCAGTTGTAGTCTCTGGAGTAGGGCGAGAAGTACCATGAAGCAATGCTTCTCTCTCAACGTTATCATAAGCGATGGATGAGACCAGCTGTCGGAGCTCACTGGCACCCCGATTATCGGTATGAAACCAGGAATTTGCTTCCTCGAGTCTAGCTCTGTTTGGTGCCAGGGTATCGTAGAACAAGGAACCAGTATTCTTCTGTTGTTCCAATGGTATAGGAAGCCCCGGTGGAGGCGGGACAGCCTTGCTGTTAGCTATAAGCAGCTTATCGTAAGGCTTCTCTTGGTTGTCCTTTGCTATATCTCCCCTATGGACAAGACGATGATTCGTGTTGCGAGGAAGGTGTTCATTAGCGCCCGTGTTCAAAAGTGAATTGGTATCTTTGTCTCCAAGGTTGACCTGTTCGTTGATTGGGCGTGCGTCCTCCAGGCTTGCATGACGGTCACGCATGCCAACAGACTGTGATTTCACGTATTCTGCTTCGTGACTTCCTTGTTGGAGCCGAGCAAGAGCAGACCCCTCGGACTGCACCGTCAGATCCTGGGAGCTGATTTCTTTGGCATCCAAGTGAGAGTTCTTCTCGACGACGCTGTGAAGGAAGGCAGTTGCCTCTTCTTTGATCGATCGTTTGCTGCTAGCTTTGGACGAATCGCTCTCAGCAGAGCTTGGCTTCCTGTCATGAGATGGTAAGGAAACTCGAATAGGGTTGGGAGACTGAACTTCAGCAGCGCCTGAAGCCTTTGCCCGAGCTGAACTAGAGATCTTTCTCAGAAGCTTTTGACGGACGACCTCTAAAAGTTCTGCATCGGCTTGAATGGAGTCGTGGCTGGTATAATTGACCTGGGCTTGGTCGGAATACGCATTCTCAATTGGAAGGGCCTCCCCATGAATGTCTCTCTGGCTATAATGGTAGTCTGGAGCGTCCAGCGACACATATCCTGACAGATCATATCTACTTCCGATGCCGCCATGAGGGAGCTCAATGTACGACTCCGGTATGTACTGGTGATCAGCGACGGGGCATTGCTCGTAGGAGGCAACGCGAGTGTTGTTGGGGGCCGCACATGGTTCTGCAGGCCAGATCGCATGTTCAGATTGCAAGAAGTTCTGATGTTTGTAGGAAAGCCCATCTGATACGCTGCGATAATCATGGCGGAGACACTGAAGATAGGAAGGATCGTAGCCGTCGCAGTAGCTTAGTGGGTTCTGCTGAACATGACCATCAGCCTTTTCATGCCAGAGGTACTCTTTCGCCTCATGTGCGTATGTCGGATAGTATGCTTCCGAACGAATACGGGAGCGTTGCAATATTTCGGTTTGCGGACCATTGTGGTGACCCGTCTCGATATAAGAGCGGTGCATCGGAGCAAGGCGAGCACGAGGCTTGCATTGTGCGACGACAATGGATTCAGTGTCAGTTGAGATCTCCTTGACATCGTGAATCTGTCTACCACTAATCTGCAGGGTTCTCAATGGCTTCGTGACCTTGCCACGCAAGCTTGCTCTATTCCAGAGCTCACTCAATGCAACCGGTCGAGAGGAAGCAATGTCATCGAGACTGTGCAGTTCATGCTGCACGTCCATGTTTATGCCGTCTCCGGTGGCAGCTCTGGCTGGGCCCGGCTTACTCTGATGAGTACGAGACAGTATCTGACTCATCATGGTAGGCTTGTTGTGAGAGTTTCCGACTAGAAGCTGGGGAATGCACGTCGTGAGGATGTTGGTGTTCGGCTTGGGATGATAGAGACAGCGCTCAACAATGCTTCGCGCCCTGGGGAGAGCTATGAGAAGAGTGAGAGGCTGGCCCAAACGGGATTCAAACAATCGTAATGCTTGAAGCTCAAGGATGATATGCGTAGAATGGATGTGATTTGATGTAAGAAAAGGGTTCGATGGGAGGACTGAGAAGTGTAAACTGGATGGCTGGTGCAGACAGTTTGTGTTGCTGCAGAAGAGACAAAATACAAGAAGTCTCAACATGGGGCCTTCGAACTGGGACCTCAGATGGTGCCGAGACCAAGGCGTAACGTGCTGTGCTTGAGAGTCTAGTCACTTTCTTGACCCGCTGCCCTGAGATGCTGTGATGTACGTGGTAGAAGATGCAAAGATTAGGATGTTTGTAGTGGAAGGTGAGATGGTTTACTCCCAGAAGGAATCACCCAAGTGTTTCCTCTTTGTTCTATTTGTTGTCATATGTTCATCTGGAAGAGCAAGTGCTCTCACCAGTGAGCCAGGACTCGTCAAAGAGACAACCAATGGCTCTGTGGGCGCCTCAGCTCAGTATTTCAGCAAATTCATAACAACTGTCCTCTCCTTTGAACACGACTTATTCAATTAAATGCTACTTTTTGTACATGCAGAAGGCTGAGTCTCTACATCCGCTGGAAGACGTGGAGAGATGAACTAGTTTCGGATTCCCTACAAGGCAGAATGCCAGAAGAGGTATCTGATCTGGACCGATCGATATCACAGACTCAAGGTTTTCTGGAAAGCACATTGAATGATAATCAGGTTAGTCTATCCAGGTCTTGCCAGGCGGACGTACCACGGTTATCTTTCAGGATGTCATGAGGAGTCCTCCAGTAACCGAAAACAGGCCAAGCGAGGGCATTATATACTGAGCATATAAGGTATAGGTTGAAAATAGTCGCTACTTGTACGCCACTTTTTGAGGATGAGAGTTGTAAAAACGCAAGACAACCAGATTTGTTCTCGACGAAAAGGCGGAGTGTGGTATACAAAGCAGGAGGCAAATATCACATATAGAAATACTCCTACAGATACTTATAGTTTTAGTTTCATGTGATAGATACCGAAGAATTTGATTTCATGTGAATATTCCAACGAACCACAGACGTCCTCCAGAATACTATAATTTCAGGCCAGGCTATCGTCGATCTCATGGCAAGGTAGCGCCGTCAGGACGCCGTGACCTTGAGAGACGGATCAACTTATATTACTATAAGTATCGTTAGTTTGACGGGACGAGTCAAGGCTATGTCTAGGATATCATCAACCTTGGTTTCAAGCCTTAGCTGGTGGGACCTCTGTAATCATTTGTAGCGGTGGCATAATTTTCACTGCTCGAATTTGACCCATGATAGCCTCGCGAGCCACGTTGCCCCTTTGCGGAAGAAGGAGGCTCTTCGTTCCTGTCGGTCTCGGTCTCGCCAACGTTCGGCCTACTGTTACCAGAACCAGGAAGAGCATCGTGGACACCAGAGCCGAAATCGTTACCGCTTGCGCTATCATTGTAAGTACGCTTGTCTACAAACAAGTCAGGCCCGGTGCCGCAACGCAAGTTCGGTCAGTCATCCACTTACCACCGTCATCGTAGTGAGCGGTGTCGTTGGGATCATTTAGACGCCCACTCATGACATCTTTGACTTTGCGGAAGATGTTGGCCATGTTGACGATTTTCTACAACTGAAATTGAATCGATTTGATGATTTCCCGCCACTTGGACGTCTAATCCGGCGATGCCTGGCTCACTATATAAGGAGCCAAACATTCTCCCGCCACCAAGCAAGCGTGACGATATAGGACCAATCATTCCCATAGCTTAGAGGGGTCTTGAAGTATGGTTAGGACCACAATCGACCGGTTGAGGTGGTGGAATCAGTCTTGTGTCATCCAGCGTCATCTGATCCAGAGATGCTCTATGAAGAGTTGTGGTAGACAATAATAGTGATGACATAACAGTCAGCCTCAATGGCCTATTTCAAGTGCGACTGTAGTATGAGCTACCTTATCATGGATGAATTTTGACGGGGGTTATCCCTCAACACGGATCACTGTTACTGGTGTTTTTTAAGTAGTAGATAGTACTTCGTGACAGCCACTAAGATGATATGGTCTTGGGTTCAATGATTAAAGCAGGGTACTCCGTAAAGGCGAGGAGCACAAAACAAAGTCATAGACTGAGTCGACCCTTCGCTTATGTAGTCTTTCGACTCTAGGTGACTCGTGAGCAGTTCGTCGATCATGCCTTAAATTGCAAAGACAGTGAAAACTACCTAAATTTAAGGCACAAATGAGCTGTTGAAGATGTGTGGGGCGGCTTGTACGGACTATCTACGGAGTAAATGTAGCATGATTTGTGGGGACAGGTGTAAAATGCATTACAAAATATAGACGGCCTGGTAAGGCATGAGGGGGCCAAGCATCTCCATCTTTTGAGCTTCTAGCCAAGGGGAAAAAAGATGACGCTGATTTTGAATATTTGTATATGTAGTGCTCCCATTATTTTTACGACTTTCCAATTAATTACTATACAAAGTGACAATATTAACCAAGATATGATACTACGTGCATGTATTAATGTCAAGTACAGAGTACGATACAGTGATACCGCCGTCGAAACACAATGATCGTTGCCTGATGGATCGCCGCCTCAGTCCCGCAGAACCCGTGACTCCGAGGCTGTGCTGTGACTGCCTGAGGCCTACCTTACGTTTTCGAGCTGCCTTTCCCGCCATATTATGGCGTGTTGTACTCTGTTGTTTCTCTGACGCAGTGACGCTCGCTCCATGTGGTGGTGGTGGCTTCTACCCTCTTCTCCTCTTTCTCCTTCTCTTCAAACAGTCCGTCCATCCTGCCGTTTCTCCTTTCTCATCGAGTTCTCTGTTTCTGAGTTATCTTCTTCCGTTATCTCCTGACCCTATAGCGTTTCCGTCAAATTCCTGCCCTTACGTCCGCTTCGTGATTGTCCTCGATGAGCTCCGGCTCTATCCCCCTTGATCGACCTTGTGATTGGTCATAAAACAGCAGCCTACAAGAGGACATCTGCACCTGAATCACGACTTTCGGTCAATTTCAATCTCCCTGGCAGGACCATACCTCGATTTTTTGTCCTCAAAAATCATCAGCCATGCGACCGCCACGCCTAGTATCTATAGTCTTCTGTATCCTCTTCTTTCCGATTTTCCTTACCCTGTTCTCGGCTCTTTCGTCATCTCCTCGCGTGGCTGATCCCAGTTCGCTCGCTGGTCAAACGACTGGATTTCACGCTCTCTTTTCCTTCAATATACCTTCCTCGCTTTTCCCACCATCCGCTATTATCAGCCTCACCGATGACAACTCGACTTTTTTCCTCGCCAGACCTGCAGCATTTGGCCCTCTTCTTTCAGATAAGGGACTGAGTGGCCCACTCTGGGTGGGCAGTGGTTTTGGGGAGAAAACTAGTGGTGGCGCGGAGGGAGAGTTGGGCTGTTCGGATATCCCAGGATGGGGGAATGGTGACAGCCGTCGCAGTCCGGATAAGTCGACGGTAGCCGCAGACAAGACCTCTTCATCTGGTATTAAGGATGGTCTTGCGGCCTCTTTAGGTCAACACCGAACTGATCCCCAGCAAGAATCAGAACCAGAACATCTTGCAGCTGGCGGAGCCCCTCCACCCTCGACGAACGACGGCACCGACGACCATTTGCATCATCCTTTACCTGATTCAGATGTGGTAGACGCAGGTGCGCCGGAAAAGCCCGGAGAACGCCAAAATAAGCCGGCTGCTCATGCAGATATACAATCCTTGCAGGAGAGCGCCGAGATAAATGGCAAAGTTGTGTTGCTAAGCAGAGGCGGCTGTGGTTTTCTGGAAAAGGTCAAATGGGCTCAACGACGCGGAGCGATCGCCGTGATTGTGGGTGATGATACGCGAGGAGGAAGTCTCGTGACGATGTATGCCAGAGGGGACACATCCAATGTGACTATACCGGCTGTTTTCACGTCTTACACGACAGCACACTTGCTATCATCTTTGATGCCTCCGCAGGCCGGAGCAGATTTAAGCTTGGACGAAAAAGCCGGGTCTACTCGCACTGTACTCTCCAGCGGTTCGGACAAGCAGCGTGTGAGTCCAACAACAACCACATCAGTCACCCCGTCTTCTACCCCTACGCCCCAGGCTGCGGTGGATGAGTCGCTTCAGGCTGCCCCAAGACCGAAAACTGGACTATTCCATTCTCTCCTATCACTACTAGGTTTGGGTAGGACCAACAATGGACACGTCTGGCAAAAATTTGAAGACAGCCGACGACCACCTAACAGCGGAAACATTGACTGGGTTCGGCTGGGTGATAAGCAACAGTCGAATAAAGTTGCACAAAACAGTGCTGCTGATAATCACAAAAAATCCGAAAGCGTTTCCAGCCTTGCCGACGGCGATGGCTTCATCATTGGTGTGCAGGACTGGCGAGATCCGGATCTTGTAGCCCCCAGAAGCACCTCTCTACCGTCGCCGAGTAGCGTTGCGAGCTCGGCGAAGACTGAGTCGGGCAAAAATGTGAAGAGCCAAAAGAAGACTTCTTATTCACCGAAGGGCGGTAGCATCACTCCAGGAAGCGGTGAATATCGGAGCGTCGATAAATCTAGCGACAACAAAGAATTCCATTCGTGCGATGGCTCTCCAGCAAATTCTGCTGGCAACGCTGCATCAGACAAGGGTTGGTTTTTCAAACGCTTCTTTGTGCCTAGACATACAGAAGGTTCCAACTTGGATAAACCAACAAACAACAAGATGCGCAGAAATACCGATCAAAATGCCAAGGTTACCGAACATGAGGGCCTGTGGGTTACGTTGACACCAACAAGCATGTCTACAAGCCCCTTCTTCGATACCCTGCTTGTTCTAGTTGTCAGTCCTCTGCTCACTTTGACGGTCGTGTATGCTCTCCTTTTGATTCGATCTCGCATCCGTCGGAGGCGTTGGCGGGCTCCGAAGTCCATCGTGGACCGCCTTCCGGTGAGGACCTACCAGACAATCCCGATGCCTTCGTCTGCAGCAAGTTCCTCTCGATCTTCCAGTCCTGGACCAGTCTCGCCGACTTCCCCATTGCTAGGTTCTCGGAGTCGTCCGGAGCTGGCCTCGTCACGCTCTTCGTTCTTACGTAGCAGTACAGCTGAAGCCAAGAAGACTCGGAACATGGACTCGGCAAAAGGCGAGAAGTCTGGTTCGGCCTCCTCTGTCTGGCGGCGCAAGTACACTGGACGGCAGGTGGAATGTGTTGTATGTCTTGAAGAATACATCGATGGGCAAAGCAGAGTGATGAGCCTACCCTGCGGCCATGAGTTCCATGCGGAGTGCATGTAAGTAGCGCTCTCTGACAGTTTCGTATTCCTACAGTCTGCTAACTTAGGCGCAGAACTCCATGGCTGACGACCCGTCGGCGGACTTGCCCGATCTGTAAGGGAGACGTCGTACGCTCCATGGCTCAAAACACAACTGCGGAATCACGCGACTCGTCACAGCGGATGGCCGATGATGATGATAATGGTGGCTTCGAATCCCATCGAAGCGTCTCGTCCGCCCCTATGCTCATTACGAACCCGAGTGAGGAAGAGCCCTCCGGCCCTGAACACCGCCGAGCCTCAGATTTGGAGGCACTAGAAGGTCATGCATCCTCTGCTCCTCCATCTTCCAGTTGGAGGAATCTAGCAACGCTTAGCCTTTCAGCTTTGAGTGGCGATACTATTTGGCATCAGACTCGGGCAGATAACGACCGATGACGAGGGGGCAGCCCTATCATCAGGTTTTCTCTCTACTCTAGCGTCTTTGTTCATCACGATATTTCCCTTCACTTTGAGACACTTGGGATGTACTGCATTAGCGAACATTTGGTATTGAGTAATAAGCTTTGCTAGGCGTTGGGGGCGTTGTCTACTTGGGGCGCAGGCTCGGTCCATGACAACTAACACAATTGGCTAGGCAGGGTGACCGGACGGATTCTTATCAAAGCATGGTTATTAGGTATCTGTATACACAGGCTTTTGCATTATAGACAGTCTACCTACAAGTCAAATTAGTCAGACGTCAGACGGGCGCATCTTACCATGTAGGACAAGGAAATTAGTTGGCGATACCACATGACGTCATAGCTGCGTCCATACATATCATTTGTCTCGACGACGACACTCTTCACTCCAACTGCACCACGCCCAATTGACAGTTCTTCTCCATACTGGGACTATACTGAGATCACAGCTATCAATCGCACTACGAGTCTTAATAAACAATGGCGGATAAAATGAAAGACGCCCTCCACGAAGAGGCAGACAATTTCAAAGCCGCTGCCCACGACGTCGCCGTGTCAGGCGCGTATCTCTACCCAGTGAAAGTGAGCTCAGAAGCCCGACAGCATTCTGGATATCTATTTGACTGATATATAATGCAGGGCATTCTCTTCTTCTCCTACCACAAAGACCTCTGGCGCCCCTTCATCTCTCGTGCCGTCCAGACCATCGGTCTCGGCCTCGGCGTCACAACCGCCATGTTCTTCTTCACGTATGTCCCGCAAGCAGCCATCATGACCTTCACTAGTGGTCCGCTGGCCCCGATCTCCGCCGCCTTGCTCGTCCTCAGCGAAAGCTCGACCATCACTAATTTTCTGGCGCGCTCGTTTGTCCTCGCTGACGCGCTGACGGATACCTTTGACGGCACTCTTGTCGCACGCGGACACACGAAGCTGGTCGCGAAAGGCCGTCAGATCAACGCCTCTGGCGGTGGAGCGGTGTCGAGGCTGGGGAGAATGCTGAACCGGCCGCTGGAGCGGATCAGGCCATCGGCGCTGGTGAGGTCGCTGATGCTGCTGCCGTTGAATTTTATCCCGGTTGTGGGGACGTTGTTGTACGTGTATATGCAGGGGAAGAAGACTGGACCCGTGGCGCATTTGAGGTACTTTGAGTTGAAAGGGTGGGATGAGCGGAAGAGAGAGGAGTGGGTGAAGAAGAATCAGGGAGGGTATACCGGGTATGATTCACCTTGTCTTTTGTGCTGCGCTTATGAGGTTGCTAACCGAGGGTAGATTTGGAATGGCTGCGTTTCTGTTTGAGATGATTCCGTTTGCCTCCTTGATGTTCTCGTTCACGAATGCGGTTGGTGCGGCGCTTTGGGCTACGGATATGGAAAAGGCGATGCAGTAGATTGGGTCTAAGATGGAGTTGGGAGTGTGTTGGACATGACGAATCGCATCTAACTGGTACAGCATACAGATGGACTCCAATAATTGATGCAAGTCACCTTTTGGAACTTTTGTCAGTGCATGTAAAATTAAGTTTTGGACCTTAACTAAGATTTTCGGGCCGATCTATTCTATACCTTAATTCTACTTTTATACGGTAGTCTCAGGTTCCAGTACAGTCTAATGACTACCGAGGCTAACATCCATCTCAGTGGAGAAATCTGCCAGCATGTTCATCTCTCTGTCCGACTGTAATCTCCATGACTGCTTTTCTCCAGTCCATAGGATCGCCAGCATGACGGCAAAAGCGCACACATTCTGCTCCTTTAGTCGATTATGCATTTGAATCGTCATCATATTCAGCGCAGCTTTGCTCATGCGAAATTCATCCCCTGCTGGAGTAATGTGCACATACTGTGGATCGGATGGAAGCTTAGCGAGCCCAATGCGCTTGATTTGACTGAGGCGTGGACGGCGGGATTGAAGCAGAAGGCCAATGACAGCCTCTGAAACAAGAACTGTGAGATTATCTGATGCAACTCGAATCTTACCTATAGTGGACCCCCATGGATTGTGGTAAGCACGGAGATAAGCGGTTCTTTCATACTCGGTTTTAGTTCGGAGACCGAGCTTCAAGAACGCCATGAAAGCCGATTACATCTCGGGGATGCAGATGCGCGAACGACTGGGTGAGAAAGATAGCGGTGGGGTTGTAGGAAGAACATGACGGCAAGACAGGTCGTTGCCTAGAAAATGAACGCCCTATATATATCTAGGGAAACTACCTTTCCGTGTTCTAAATGCTGAAGCACGCAAGAACTCCTGTGATACAGCAGCAACAGCACGCTGACGCCCAACCATACCTTAGCCATCATCACCACCACAGACGAAATGCAGACCGTCCTGATCGTCGGAGCCACAGGCAACATCGGCGCCTCGGTCATCCACGCCGCTCTGCGCTCCAAACTCCACGTCCTCGCCATCGTGCGCAACCAGGCTTCGGCGGAGAAGCTGTTCCGCAATGTAGGAACTCGCGAGGGCATCACGACGGTAGAAGCGGACATCATGTCTGATCGGGGAGTGAAGGATGTGGTGGAGAAAGTGCGGAAGGGGGAGTTGCCGGCATTTCAACATGTTTATGCTGCGGGTGAGTCTGTTGCTTCATCGGAGTGTGGATATTAGAAGCGTTTTGGCTGACGAGAAGGACGATTGTACGATGGGCAGCTGGCGGGTTGTTCGACACGACGTCCATACTTGATCTGACCACGGAGGCGCTAAGGAAGCATATGCAGGTCAATTTCGAGCCGAACCTTTGTGAGTGTGGCATGCCGTAGCAGTCCCACAAGATATGAAAAGAACTGATACATGGGACAGTCGCCTATCAAGCGACCATTCCCTATCTTCTCGAGCAGGGCGATCCTACAAGCACCTGGACGCTGTGCACCGGCGCAAGCGGAGACAATGGGAGTCGTGCGGCAGCCAGCATGACTCAGGGCGCGTTATACTCCATGGCGAACGTGGCATGCCTCGACAACGCGAACACGAATGTCCGCTTCAACGAGATCTATCTCGGCTTGTTCGTGATGGTAGATGCTGCAGCGGACCAGTTCGGGGCGATGAAGGCGTCGGAGTTTGCTATTGCGTATGAAAAGATCTTGGCCCGCCCGGACATCAGAGGTTGCCGCGTGATGGTGTGCCAGCCGGAGGACTTGACCGAGTTGAGATTCAAGAAGAAGTTGGATGTGGTTTAGAAACAAGAAGATACAGGCTGAGCATTGCCGTGTTTTTGCCTTTTCACTTTGGACATCGGTTCTTGGAGCGGATAACTTACACTCACTCATATTTATAATTATCTCCAGATGCATTTTGTGAAAATCGTAAGATGCGACTCTCATCACACGGGCCCATGTCATGTTGGTTACGGTGCCTCAGAAGCTATCAGCATCATGTATTCCCAGCTTTGGGAGCGAGCCACGAGCTGAAATTAGGGTTACGATGCCATCCGCCGCAACAATTTCCTATTTAGGCGCTATGAAAGAGATACCTCAGGGCCAACAAATTCAGATGCGTATATCGACATTCAACATGTGACCAGGTTCTTCTATCATCGATATAATTCTTCCCAGTATGTATTATTTTTCTCTTCCTCCCACAGTATCCTATCTATCGTCTTTGGGATAGAGACTTTACCACGCGAAATCATTTCTATACCCGGGTTAGCATCCTGCTGATTGGCAGGCCATAGGATTGATATTCTTCACTTCTTTAATAGAGGCCAAGTTTCACACTGTCATCCAGCCCAAGGTTTCTGCTAAGTACCTTACCATCTGCTCCAGTGCCTGTTGTCGAATCCTGCGCAAGCACTACCAGAATTGACCGTCGTTCATGGATATCTAACGGGACGCAGCTTGCGGACTGGTTTCGCCCAGGTTTGTGGACGATGAGCTTTGTATTGGAGCAAAGCCTGCTGATCAGTCTCGGTCATAGGGATAAATTTCCAACGATCTTGGTTATCTTGGTATCGACATTTCTCTACCTGTAGCCTGCAAAGGGCGGAAAACTGCTGAAGTAGATTGAACACCTCGGCCCAAGAGCGACTGCTAAGTCGCACGTCGTCGAGTCTGAGCTGTCTCAACGTATTTTGAAAGTGGCGGAGCTCAAGGAGGCACTCGCCGGGGAGAAATGTAAACGCAAGTCGCAAGAACCGTAGGGGAGCCGACGGGTGTAGAAATGTTGATGGGCTTCGTGGGAATCTACGGATTCCATGCGCATCAACATATTTCAGGCTCTCGCCGTGATTAAGGATTTGACTTATACTGGAGTTTTCCCTGCGGGTCACCCGGCTGAACCCAAGGTAAAGGGTTACGCTTCGGAGACTTTTTATACCCCTCGAGATAGGGATATGATTAGACAGTGGGCTTTCAAGTAAGCCATCCTCAGAGGTGAACTCAGACGCTGCATCATAGTAAATCCTCAGTCTACCGAGCCTGGGTAGCTGCGCAAGTTGAAGAGCCTCGATTATCTGCTCGATGTGGCCACCAGCATTCATGCCGTTTCTCCCATAAGGATATCTGAAGAAAACTAGTACAACGCGGCGTAAAGACGGGAATTGCTTGAGATGAAGCGCGAACTTTTTGCAAGAGCCAGCAAAGTCTCCAGGATTATATGCAGCTGGGCCTGTCGTGCTTTCGCAGCATTTGATAACCAATCTTTCAACATAGCGAGCGTTGGCATTGCGGCAGAGCTCTTCGAATTTGAGAAAGGGAAAGTCACACCCCTGAGCATCGCGGTCCAGTGGGATCACAAAGGTTTGGAACATCAAGCGTGTGGCGCTGTAATAGAACGCCTTATTCACTTGGCGAAGGATACAACATCTCCTCAAACGATTCTTGTTCATATATGACAAGCAATAGGTATCCTGAGGACAGCGCGTACAATAGTTTCTCACAATCTTTTGTGCCAAATCAGCTCCTCTCTGCGGAAATGATAGCCCCTGATCTATTAAACATACCTCATCGTAGAGCTCCATGGGTAGGGATGCTATCCCACTCATTTTCTGTTCTGCGGCTATGCCTTGCTTCAGTAGCTGTATGAGCAGAGGGATAAAAGAGGATGTTGTCTTAGGTAGAACTTATGCTTCTTAGTGATGCTTTGTCGTATCAGCATTATATCAGAATCTTAGACTGAGTTTTCACGGCCCAGTGTTTCCAGAACCTGAGGATAATTCTGATATTACCAGGTTTGGACCATTCAAGAAGCCCTGGAAAGTATGGTTATCGGCGGTTAGTTGAACAGATCACCCAAGGTTAGATTTAAGGCTGATGACTTACCATTCTCTCTGGCTCAAACTCACATGGCCCGATATCTTCACTTAACTTATATAGGTAGTGCTACAGTCCAAAGAGCACTTACTTGGTTTATCCTCTCGTACTTAGTGCAGTTGAATAGTCTATATATGTCGATTGCAGTACTCGGGTTAGAGTCTACAGAGTGTCTTCGGAATGATAGATGCCTGTCCATGAAAACCTGCAGAGCTAATCATACAGACCGCCTCTCGAGCTCAAGAGCAACCAAGGCAAGATGGCGAATATACACCAAAATATGTACAGCACACATGACACAGTCTGTCGACAGTCGCTTAGAATCACACAATGCACATGCCCATGCCAACCTCCAATAATGATGCTATTAGCCTTGTTGCTGACCAGTTTCAGCTTGGAGCATTGACTCTTCGGCTTCAGGGACGCATGCCCAACTGCAACCAAACCTCCGAAATGGCAAGGGGCGTAGTTGCTCCCCAGGACACCGAGGTCTCTTGAGCCCGTTCTCATAGGTACTGCAGTCCCACCATTCAATCCATTCAGTGCGAGGGATTACGAAGCTACGATGACAGATCGAGCAGCTTCTACCGCCGGCATTTCTGACACCCTTAGCCTGTCGAAGGAGGCGAACCATTAGTTCCGGATAGCCGGTCATTTCGGACTCGGATATCTGGTCGCAATAGGCTGACTGGCTGAAAGCCAGGAGAGATACCTCACGCAGCGAGGGCACATGAGACGGTCCATTGTCCGATGATCTCAACGGCAAGATGCCGCTTTGGCCATCCGTTATGGGAATACCTTCCATGTTGAACCGTCGGATGGGGCTGACCGCCACTTGAATTGGGGCCCAGGCTTCCTCGGGCGCGGGTCCCTCATAATGGCACGCTTTCAACGCTCCCTCTGGTGATGCTGCATCGCTACCATCGGGCGAGTACCACCTTGTAACTTCTACCTCGTTGATCTGAAGAAGGGGGTTGGGTCGGACCATCAGATGTTTCAGGTCACCCTTCTTGATCAACCATAGTAATTCCCACGGAAGACATCGCAGACGATTGACCGCAAGGTTGACCTCTTGCAGCATTGTCAACTTTCTTATAGCGGGAGGAATCTCTGTCAGCTTGTTGTTCCGCAAGCTGAGAACTCTGAGCGAGTCCAGTTCGAATATTTCTCCCGAAACTGCAGTAAGCGAATTGCCAGCCAAAAAAAGACGAAGAAACGGCTTCAAGGAGCTGTAGCCCTCTTCCGATATTGGAGGCTCTCTGACAGAGGGCAACTTGGTAAGATATTGAAGAGGACGCAGCAAGCCCGACGGAAGCGCTCTCAGATTGCCATTGCTGCAAGAGTTAGCGCAGCTTCACATCACTCAAACAGGCATGATCTCACCTCAAGTCGACGCTGTCCTGTCCTTTTTCGAGACAGTCGTTGACAATCGTCTTAGCGAGCTGATGTTCCCTCGGCTCCTCCACCTTCCTGAAACCCCCCGGCTGTGGCACGGTCTGACGCAGCTGTGAATTCCCAGATTCTGAACTGATCGCACCCGTCTGTCCCTCATTTCCCATCCCAGCTGACGTAGAATTCTGCATATTCATCAAGTCTTCCCCCCACATCAACGCATCCTCAGACGGCAAAAGCGACTCTGCAGTCGACTCATCACTTCCCATCCACACACCGCTATCCACAAGCCGCTTGTCCTTAAACTCTGCCCTCTTCCGCTTCGGATCAACTACCGTCTCTCCCCACCACGTCCCCCGGTAGCGTCGTTTCCTGCCCGCTGCAGCTCCAGAGGAGACAGGGGCGTTGTAATTTTCGAGACCGGACGCAGGGATATCATCGCTGGAGAAGAGCGCAGGATCACTAGACGGCTGACTGGAGCGGTCATCAAAGCGCGAGAGACGGTATGTCTTTTTGAACGAGGCAGTTGGAGGTTTCGCAGCGGAGGAACTGGCACTGGCGGGGGAGCGGTGCCGGATTCGTCGCGGCGGGGGAAGGGGCACTTCGCTATCCATGCCAGGCGCAAGTCTTTTTCAGTGTATTTCAATAATTGGTGATCAGTGAAAAACAATGAGATGGAATTTTTGTTGTCTGCGACCACGCCGCTTGTTTTTGGACTTTGGCGCGTCACCTCCGCAGTGGGGAAACGGATCTGCGACGGACGTCAACAGGCCTTAGCGAGCAGGCGCAATCGAGACCACGAGGGAGAATCTCAAGTCAGGCATGCGGAAGCCATGACGTCTGCAAGAATGTGGAATCAGATAATCTGTCCGAGTGGTGACGGTCAACCGGTGGTCAGTCGACTGTTTACCCGAAACGGCGCACGCGTCGGCGTCCACCCCCACGCGCTCTGCCAATCGGGCCAGATGTTCCTCAGTGAAGAACTCCACTTGATGATCAGACGGGAGCATTAAGCATTGAGCATTGAGCATCTTCATTTTGATCGGCACACTATGCTACATATCAAAAGCTCAACATGGGGAATTGATCTGATCGATCTGATGCACTGGTCATTTAGAACCTGTATGCCGCCTTTTTATTGGTGTAACATGAGATTGCAGAAATGCAATCAGATGAAACCAGGCCGAGGGATTGTCTATTGAAGGAAAAAATTGGACCTTGACCAGCAGCTTTAAATTGCTATTGAGTTGGCCTATGTACTAAGCTATATGCAACATAATAGTATCCTCCAAGCTCAACAAACCACCTCACAGGTCGAATGAAACCGAAACTCCGTGATCATAACCGGATGACCGGTAGACGTCAGGGAGGTAAAGGGGGAATAATCACCATCAACTCGTAGAAGAAGTCGTAAAAAGGGGTATATGAATCCAAAGCGCCTCGACCACTGCCTCATTCTTCAAATCGTAAAATCTCAGACGAGGAGGAAGAAGAAGTTGTAAGAAGAAAGAAAGAATCAAAAGTATGAATATATTTGAAGAGCGCAGTGGAAAGTAACAAGGTGATATACCATGAGGGCATCACCTATACTTCACTTCCGCGTAGAAGAGAATCAATGAACTCGTTCGCAAGCTGCCAGGGCGCGACGAGCGCTATGTTGATCAAGTCCAGCTCTCGCATTGTACTTATCTGCAACGCAAACAAAGTCGGATGGCTGTTCATTCAGTTACAGCGCAGCACCCAAAAGGAGGGCAACCGATCCGGCGAGGAGCGCGACAGGCATACGGACATCAGCAGCACTTCCCGCTCCGGAATGATTCACAACGCCAGATGCGGACGGGGTGCTGGATGCAGGAGTCGAGGTGGCAGCAGCACTGCTGCTGGCAATCCAGCTGCTAGAAGGAGTAGCAGAGCTCGAGGGAATGACATAGGAGCTGACGACTGTGGATGCTCCTGGGGTTTCCGAATTCACGCGGACCAGCGTCTTGGTGATGGTGTGGGTGTAGGTCGAAGTGGTGGTATCTGCGGCGACAAGCTGGGTCGCAGCCAGGCAGAGTACGGACGAGACGATAGCGCTGATCTTCATATTGACGGAATGAATCGCCGGGTTTTATAAACACTTAGGAGATTGATGTTGTGCACGCGACAGCGCTTTATTCGTATGAATCGATTGAGGTATCTTTATCCTATGTCAAGGATGGAGAACGAATGCGCAAGAGAGTAAGGTGTGTAGCCGTGAGATTGGAACCGGCACGGTAATCTGTGATAGTCGCGCAAGGTTGACCAAGGTTGAATGACTGAGATGAAGGAGCGCTGAGAATTCAAGACTCGGTACGCGAACGAGTGAGCGCCGGAGTCAAGAAGCAAAGGAGGTTATTGTAAGGAACGTGGGGAGCACTGCTCAAGGGCCAAGAAGGAGTGTAAGTGGAATAATATTCCCCAGACAACGAACGTGTGAAGGAGGTTTTATGAAGGAGAAATTCCAAACCAGACAGGGGCAGCGCTTTGTTATTTAACAACATGAGTCTGTCTGTGCAGCTTGGCCCGGGGGGGCAAATTCTTAACCAATCGCAAGGGGTCCGTCCATCCCATCAATTTACACTAATACAAGATTTTTATTGTGTTTGTCTTCTATTGGACTGACTTGTCCTAACTCATAAGGCACCTGTGCTACCTAGCTTGGTTGGGGACTTGGTTCGCCATCACTGCTCGTACTGGTAGTCTAGTAGTTCATGATTAACGGTAGTCTAAGGGTCCAGACGGACGATGAAAAACCTTTCTTAGGATTGTGGAGCGAATTACGAGGATCAAGTTGTAGCCGCCTGACTAGTCCGAGCTCCGTGGAGGTTCCTGAAGAAGGAAGACCTCGTCAGCAAAGCGGATCGATGTGATGTGTGTGGCCGATGATGGATGGTCGGAAGGGTTCAACTGTGCATGCGACTTCAAAAACCTAAACTCGCCCCAGGAACGCCATGGGATGATTCGCTGCAGGGGCCTTAGGAGCCCCGAGAAACGAGATTAGTACGTCTCTAGTGCCTCACCGGAAATTGGTGCATCGTCACTTCGTCAGGTACAATCGAAGTTACTGGACCATTTAATAAAATGGACCCTCACCAGAGCCTAGTGCTCTTTTGCCTTCTTGGGTTACAGTTCTGGCTGGAGGAGAGCAGTGAAATCATCATGAGAAGAAGCAACAAAAATGATTTTGATTATGTGAGCATCACTACTAAGGGACCTTTGTCCTTCATTCAACTCCTGCAGAAGTGGTGGTCCTAAATTCTTTAACTTCATTCTGGCGCCTGCGGTCGCCTCCATTGTCTCTGGGCTGTTTCACGCAGGTCTGAGAGAGGCATGTTGATTGTCGCACCTTTGTAATTCGAACCCTCAGGGACCTAAACTTACCCCTTGGCGCAGAACTGGTTGATGAATCGGAGATCGGAGGATTTCGCCCAGAATGCTTCTCGTAATAATATGCCTCTTTCAACTCTCGTCCCTTGGGCGAATCGCGCCAGCTAATGGGGAAATTACATGCGCTGGCTAAACTCCAATAGTTCCCTGATGGCAAATTGCAAAGTAAAAATTCTCAACTAGTCACACCGTTTACGAAGGGACTAACAAACTCAGTGAATACAAGCAAAATCGCCATGCCAGTGATGCCCCCAAGTCCAACTGTCCAGTCTTAGTCCATCCACCTGTTCGGCTGTTCCTGAAAATCGAGTCATGACCCACGGAAATGTGGCCCCAGGCACCCAATTATACCTAAGGCTGAATTGGTTTCCGCAGGTCTGAGGTCACGAGGAGCAGTATCATCATTGAGAAAGGAACTGGCGCAACAGTAATACAAAATGATCAAGGTTCGGTTGAGTATACACGACTCTTCAAACTGTTCCTGAGACTGCCTCGGCTCTACGGAGTAGACTACTAGTTTCTGTCGCTCCTATGAGAATGGCCCCATATTTCATTCTGCCCTACTGAAATCTAGACGTTCAGATCAACATGATCGTCAAGGTTCACCAAGCAACAGCTCGAACTTCTCTTTCCGCTCTGGCGTACCCAAGTATGATCATCTTTTA
Source organism: Aspergillus fumigatiaffinis (assembly GCA_012656285.1). Lineage (NCBI taxonomy): Eukaryota > Fungi > Ascomycota > Eurotiomycetes > Eurotiales > Aspergillaceae > Aspergillus > Aspergillus fumigatiaffinis. The sequence continues at coordinate 78,740 of JAAAPX010000005.1, read as the reverse complement.
TCGAAGCAAGGGCACGGTGATCGGTATTCCACGAAGTGAAAAGGTGACCATGCATACATCTCTGCATTATCACTTTATATTACCTGTCCAAACTCGCTGTCACCGCCAGCTCATTACATCGTCAGGGAGAATTGTGATTAAGTCAAAGCGCGTTATTGCAGTCCCTCAGTCACCTCTCTCTCGAACAAAGGCAGCGGCATACAACAGCCTGTGGTTTATTGACAATGGGACACTGATTAATGATGTACATCTTCTCAGAGGCGGGATCATTTCGAGCTCAAAAGACGCCTAGTTGCCATGTATGGACGATCGTCTGCTTCCTTGGATCCTTGGAGATATTCAAGGCTCGACACGCTAGCATTCTGTCTGGCCGGTTGTTCAATGCAGCTGCTGAGCGACTTCGCAGGTTCCCCATTGTTCAAAGTTTGTTGTAACATTACCAGCGTAAGAAATGCCACACTTAATGGACTTAATGACTGCACGTATACCGTAGCTCTGTCCATACTAATCATGGATGCTTTGCTTCAATATTCAATGTTATGTGACCAATTAATTTGACATTTCATCAATATCTCATTAAATGATATCCCTTGGTTCAACGCCAGAAAGAAAGTGCATCGCTGGAGGCACCTTCCATCCGACCCAATGTCCGATGCCTCCATGTTATGTACATGATGTAGGGAGAGTCCCTCCGCTGCGCTGACATTTTGCAACCATCCCAGCAGCAAAGTGCCATACCGTGTGTCCTGCTCCCTGCAGTACAAGGTTCCCATCCCGGTAGATATTATTGTACAAGTCGTCCCCACGGGTCGTGACATATCTCCCTTTCAGTTCCTGCGGCAGAAGCAGTATTGTTCATCTACTGACGCATGGGCCGTAGAGGAGACTGGCGAGGAAGCATCATTGGGGGTCCCCGAGCACGCAGCCAAGCGTCGTTGTGAGGTCCTTCGGTACGGATAACGCTACCAATCGACATGAAAAGACTGCCGGGAAGCAAGTATCACATTAGCACAAGAACTTCGGCCGGAACAAATTTAATCTCCTCTGTCCATATAACAGACGGCAAATTCAAATGTACCATGCTGGCTGGAAAGAAAGCTTACCCGAAAGTTGCACCAGAACCAAGCATGTATTTTCCCAGAGTGCGCATCACACCGTTAGGCCCAGCGCCATACTGGAAGATAGTGACAGTTCCTTAGACCATGTAAGCAACATATTCGCATAAATCAGTAGTTCAATGGCACGAACCGATGATAAATCCCATGATACCGCCAACGGCTAGAAAGAACGCTTTGATTAGCGACGCTTCATGCGAAAGGACATCATGTTTCCGCAGGCTTACTCGATCCCATCAGAGCACCCATCTTCACTGTCGCAGAGTTAGCTCACCATCAACAGATGTATGTGGGCATCGTCAAATGCCCCAGCTGTCTCCAAACTCACTCTTGTCAAAGGTGGAGGGGCCGTGGCCTTGAGGCGGAGCTGCAACGACAGGCATTTTCGAGAAACAAGGGAGGAGATATACTGTATTACTGAATGCACCGAGCGCGTAAAACAGATATCGAAGGTAGGATGCCGGAGTCTCAATGCTGTTTTTGCAGTCTTTGATGCTAAGCAAGCTTGTTCTTAAGCAGCCAAAGCTCCGAAAGGTCACTCCACCTACAAAGCCGCGGGCCTATTCCGTCAGATGCACGTGACCCTGAAGAACGTCCAATACACTTTTGAAGCGGCTTTTTGTTCCATGATGGCACGTGCATAGTCACGTGAACAAAGGCCTCAGGCGTCCAAAGGCCTAAACTGACCTCCTCTCCCGCTGTGGTGTTTGTGCATCCCATGTGAATTTGTCCTGGAACTTTCAGCCTTTGTGCGTCAAGATTTTTGTTGTTTCAACGGTCCAGAAGCCTGTATAAGGCGGCAGTCCCGTCTCGTGCCTCCTTCCTTCCTCTTGGACGGCGTTCTTTATCAACCGGTCGCTTCCCCGGCTCGGACCAAGAATCACACGGCTCCCTTGACTTGACGCACCCAGTGTCTCATTTCCATACTTTATCTCAGCTTTGCTCTCCAGATCTCAGTTTCAGAGGTAGGTTTGACATCTCGTCTCTTGAGCACAGGGCTCATCGACTGTGTATTTGCTTCCTTTTTGGTGGAAATGGCAGGAGTTCGGTTATGTTGGCGTCGAAACAATGCTAACGTGACCTCACTCAGAGTTGGTAGGGATCAAAGCCCGGGGCATCGCAATACTTCAGCATCAATTAGTCTTCATCATAAACAGTCACAAACGAGCTTGGTATTCGATAAATCATTGATATTTCGAACATTTATCGATTCGCTCCTCGACTTCGCACCCATGCGATAGGCGGCGTTGGCACATTGAGTTTCTGATATTGTCTATCGCGCCAGCCCGTTTCTCCATGACTGCTGTTGCATCACCACCTAGTGTGCAAGAGGGTCCTCGCTTGGGATGGTACGACTCTGGTAAAGGAGGACAAGGAGCCCTGACTTCAATGAACGACGAAGTTTCACGGATGTTCATGCCACGGAAGACGATTCAGAGATCCAACTCCTCGTCGTCTTTAGGATCAAACTCCTCCACCTCCACCGTAGTCGCCGGTTCACAAAACGTTCATGCGGTACAAAGTAACAACGCTGAATCTGGTACCTGGTCTTCGAAGAAAAAGTCCTCCAGGAGCATTTGGCCGAGTACCAAGTCTGAACCGGCAACTGGAGTGAGTACCACACGCACGCAGGTGATGCCTGCATTCTCCTCTGGGCCCGGTGCTACTTCGGCCATGTCCGCTCTCCATCAGCCTTCGTCTATTGTTCCCTCGCAGCACATGCTCCAGTCTTCCCAGCAGAATGGCGTCCGCGCTGGCAGCGCGCCGTCTGGGGAGCCGCCGGCCATATTGACGCTTCTGCCAATCAACGGCACCTTTGAAAAGAAGCAGATTACTGTTCCTTTTTACCCAGAAGTTTTGCGAATTGGACGACAGACAAATGCGAAAACTGTTCCTACTCCTGTGAACGGGTTTTTCGATTCCAAGGTGCTTTCTCGACAACACGCGGAGATATGGGCGGACAAGACGGGCAAAATCTGGATTCGAGATGTCAAATCGTCGAACGGGACCTTTGTCAATGGCCAGCGCTTGTCTCCGGAGAACCGCGAGTCGGAACCACACGAACTTCGCGAAAACGACACCCTGGAGTTGGGGATTGACATCGTCAGTGAGGATCAAAAGACGATCGTCCATCACAAGGTCTCAGCTAAAGTTGAGCACGCTGGGATCTATGGGACTATGCCAAACATCTTCGACCTCACCCTAGGAGATTTGGATCCCGCTTCTGGTAACGGTCTTCTCCCTTCCCCGCTCAGTCAGCCTCTGTCGCATCTCCGAGGGCGCTCCGGGAGCACGATGAGCAATAGAAGCTCGCAAAGCGCTGCGAGCAGTCAACTCAGTGCGTTGCAGCAGCAACGTCAGATGAACTACTGGAATTCTCCAATCTCCATCGAACAGATTGTCAAGCGGCTTACAGTACGTTTGTTGCTCGCTTTCCCTCCAAACATGGCATCCCACTAATTCTTTTTGCGTCTAGAGTGAAATGAAACAGGCAAGGCAGCAAGCACAAGATCTCCGGCAAACCGATGAATTTTTGACTTCTTTGACGAAACCGGGTCACCAAGAAAAAGAGAAAGCAAAGCACTCGCCACCAGACAGCGGTATCTCGCGTCAAGTCAACGGCAGACCTAAGATGCCGCGCGTCGATTCGTTCTCAAGATTCTCAGATCCCCCTGCACCACCACCACAGCAACCACTTCCCGAAAAGCCTGATGCACCACCCCGCACGGGTGCCGATGCATTCTCTCCTCTCAAACGGTCGGATACGGAGAAGCCGAAATTAGGTTCAAATAACTCTCCTGCTTCGCGTGAGTCCAGTCAGATTCTGTCTTTGATCGAGGCATTGTCGTCCGCCAAGCGGGAGCTGGATAGTCAGGGTGCCCGTGTAAAGGAATTGGAGACTCTATTGCTGCAAGAACGCAACGCACGGGAGTCTGCGGAGGAGAAGGCCAGAAATCTGGAGCTGCAGGCAAAGGGCATCGACGGAAAATCGCCCGAACAGGGTATGGGTGCTCAATCCGATGATGCGGCGATCAGCGAGAAGCACGCGCATGAGCAGCCTGCCAACGCCGAAATGCCTCCTAACTCGGACTCAGACAAATCGTCCCCCTCAGAAACGTTAGCAGACACTCAGGCTTATCATTTGCAACTTCGCCTTGAGATGATGATGGAAGAAATGGAGGAAATGAAGAAGCAAGTCGCAATGTTTAGAAATAGGGCAGAAAAAGCGGAGAGTGAGACGGTGGAAGCACGCAAGTCCCTCGCAGAGATGATCGAGACTCTGCGGCGTGAGCGTGCAGAGAAGTGCGAGATAAGCAACGAATCTGCAGCGCAGAAGATCGCTATTACTCGCGATGATTCAGCGACTGACGATGCCGGCCATGTTGGAGGCGGAGAAGTCGAGAAGCAAGCACATCCGATTACGACACCGTCATCGTCATATACCAACGTCAATGGTGCTGGCACGGCGTTCGCGAAACAGCCCTTGAAACACGATGTTCTGGAACAGACCAGCCCGTATGCGTCGATGCTTGGAGTGGTGCTTCTAGGGGTAGGCCTTATGGCATACCTGAACGGATGGCAGAAGATGGACAAGTAATTGCCGTCTTGATTGTCTTTCTAATCTTTCGGGACCTTGTCTTGAATCATGGTGTTGAGCGCATATGAGCATCGTCATCATCTTGATTGGCCCTCGGCCTTTCCCTCCCTCTTTTTAACCTTTCCTATTGTCTTGTCTTGAGTACTTAGCTTCCCACGGGTTGGTTCTCTCCTTTTCCTTCGTGTACACTGGTCACGGGCCCTTGATTTATTTCTTATCACTGGTTGCTGGGGTATTTGGTGTTTGCTGTTTTCTTTACTCTCTTTTGACCTGCAGTTATGACATTGCATAACGTGCATCACCGGACCTTTCCACATTTCCTCCTGTTCTAGCGCCCTGTTGACCCAGTTACGACTTTCTGGCAGCAGTTGGTTTTCTCGTCATTTCATGTTAATGTCTCCTTCTTTTTCTGGGCAGCAGCAAGTCAAGTAGGGCTCACCCTCTGTGTATTAGTTCTATCATAGCAGCATCACTTCCTTTGAGATTTTCCGCGAAGCGATGAATGACTTGAGTTTCCTTTTATGAATGCATAATCATACATTGCCCATCCTTCTGATTGCACTTCTGCGAATTAACCAGTATCTCAATTCTCGAGATTACGTACAGCGAGTCTACGCATTCCTCTGTCTGCATTATAATCGCGATCTGAATAGTCTAGAAAAGTCTGCACTGCACTCGTGGATAGCTTTTACTATTGAATTAAGCATTTTCACCTGTAGCTCATTACAGGTCGTTTATATGCGGGAGATTCAATTCAAGATCTCCTCCACGGTAGACCAGGGCTATAATCATGATCATATCTCTCTGATAAGATAGTTCACCACGTTGATGCAACTCTAGCTTTAAATTGCCATGTCAAGATGTAGCGCCTATAGGAAGGATACGGCATATTCTTTCGATTTGAAGCAGCATCACCCTTCACGGCCACGTAGATATCGGCCGGGCTGCGACTGATTCGGCTAACATCAGGCCTATTGTCTACAATGGTAGCGGCGGGAATGAGATTGTGGGTATGTGTACTGGAGCGTCGATAAGATAAATGCGGTGGGCATTTTTCTGCAGGTATGACGCCTCACACGGTGTTAGCTAGTGCTGAGGTGGAGGTCAGGTCGGTATGAATCCTCCTCGGACTATCACAGTAGACATGCCCTGCGGAGGAAAGTAGAGAGGACGCCACTTATAGCCACTTGAGGCTGAGGCGAGATACGCAATCTGAGAAGGGGGCTTTCCAGTGCCATATCCGGGAGTGTTCACTTTAGCGTCACGGCGATTTCGACCATGTTGACCCATCGCGTTCGCGTCTCCGGTAGCTCCTCACCAGAGGCTGAGGCCAGAGCATTCGCAGCGCGTTTCCTCTTCTTCGTTTCGGATTTCGATACAGGCTGCGCGGGAGCGTCGACAGACTGGTCCGGAGCGGTCTGACCATCATCTTTCTCGTCGACTTTCTTCTCCTCCTGTGCTTGCTCCTGCTGCAGAACCCGTTCCGCCTCCTCAATCGCTTTCCGCTTCGCCTCCTCGTCTTCCTCGACGTCGTCCACAACAAGCACACTCCCCGTCTTCACCCGCACCGCATACTCGTTCCCCCGCTCCTCGAACCACCGCCCAACGCTCAGCGCCTTCTCGATCGCCCGTCCCGTCGCCTTGACAAACACCTCCTCCTTGCTCAGCTGCTCCTGGCCGCGCGCTACCTCAGCCAGCTTCTGCCGATCTGTCCTCTTGCTACTTGACAGGTTGACGGCTGAGGTGGCGCGTTTTTCGGCCTGTCGGAGAAGCTTCTGGACGCGTTTGACGGCGCTCATGAAGGGGGACTTGGTGGAGACGTAGACGATTTTCGGGACCGACGCGCCGGCGTAGGGGGATGCGACGGGGGCATGGGGGATAGGGCGCTTTTGGACCCGTGCGTCTGTGTTGGTTTTGTTAGTGGGTTTCGTTCGGTCAGGTGTTGATTTGGACAGTACAGTACATTTTGGGAGCTTGAGCATGTCGTTGTTCTTTTTCTCGAACTGGAGGGTTTTGGCCAGGGGTTGTTTTGCCATGTTGGTAGATTGGAGCAGTCTTGGCTATTTGGCCAGTGTTTGCTTTAGTGACTGTATCTCTTGTTGTGTGCAACTGGTCTGATGCTGATGCTACGAATGATGCTATCATCAAAAGTTCATATCGTTGGTCTTGGCACTTCAGCGGTGTTGGTGCCTTGGTGCCTTGGTCTGACCAATCAGGAATTTGCTCTCCAAGAAGTGCTTATAGATATCGACGAGCTGTTGGAGTCTTGAAATATCATTTAACTTTGTGTAATAATCTGCAGCATCCTGGTAAGATCATTCTAAAGCTCAAGATTATATAAATACGGAAGTACAGTGTTGCAGCACTCAAATACGGCAAACAATCATTGCACAGTGCAGCCGATTGCGAACTATATATCTTACCACCGGCAACACCTCTTTCGTGTACATGCAGCGATTCACATAAAATTCAAGTAAGACACATATTGCTGCATCATTTGCTTCTACGTGGTTGATCAAAACCCAGGATCCTAGCGGCAATTCAAGGCTTTACTGTTGCCCTAGGAAGGTTCGAAAAGTCCCCAAGTTCGGACCCGCAATCATGGCAGCAGCGTCTAGACCATTGCCTACGGAATCTAGATATTTTGAATGGTTCGATCAAATAGATTAAGTTACCTATCACCCGAAATAACGCCAGTTCTGATTGGTGAGAATCGATCGAATGGGAGACGGAAGCTGCTGATGTCCTTGATCATTTGCCCAAGGCTCTCCTGCCACTAAGAGTGAAGCAAGGGAAACGACCAGCGCCTTGACTTGAAATAAGATGACTTGATACAATACTTGAAGGACCATTGGGCCTGGCTACAAGGTCAAACGCAATCCTCATCCGAATCCGGCGATCCTTCGTCGTCGCCCGGCCAGACTCGGCTAGGCGGATTCAACCTCCAACAAAGTCAGTTTCGCTGAGCCGGCCATTCCGACCTTGATAGTTGAGATATCATCCAATGAGATACACAGTGTTGCTGGTATCCGTATTGTGGAGAATAGACGCTTGTGGATCCAATGGTCCGCAAAGTCAACCACACTTTAAGGTTCTACATCTCTTGTGATGATGACTTTCTGACACAATCAGATTGATCGGTGAGAGGGAGCCATGAGCGTCTTGCCCGCTCTACAATGAGGGAGTTTTGAACAAGTTTTTATCTTTGTCTTGTGTCGGACCTAACGCGGACCGAGCCTTGACATTCATCGACTGCTAAAGTATGAAAAAAAAAAGTCGCTAGTATCTAACAGCATCTGCTCGCTCAGTCGCTTCCCCATTATATAGACTATTCGTAAATTCGTAAGATCCGCCATATCCGCGTAGAGATGCGCGGATAGTCTCAATGATGTGATATGAAGACAATGGGAATGGGTCAAAAGACGGCATTCGTACGTAACATGGGAGAGGGACAGGTGAACATCCTCCGCCCAGGTACCAGCATGGATGCATATTTCCGACCCTTGGCAGCAAATCTGTTCTTCTTTTCCGTTGCCTGTTGAATCGTATCGCTCTCTTGAGACTGGCCTGACGATGCACGCACCAATGAATTGGCCTTTTCTGATTCAGGGCCTCGAGGTGTGCCTGTGATGGAGCGACGGCGAATCATCGCCTTGACTGTCCTGGCAACTTGTTCTCGGATGGCAGAAATGTCCATCTCGGTCCAGTGGTAGGCTCCGTAGTTGGGTCCGTTGGCTTCGTAGTAACTCAGACGGTGCATCTGGCGTCTGCGTTCTTTCTGGGTTGCTTCCATCGATTTGCGAAGAACAGCGGTGTGGCCGACGCAACGACGCAGATTGGGCGACGGAGACGCGGTTTCTTGTTGCAGTTTGTCATGGGACATATTTGCTACCTTGCAAGGCACGGCAGCTTTCCTCGCGATAGGAGGTATACGAGTATTGATGCGAGAAACCCGGCGGAAAAAGGCTGCGGTAGTCGGGAGTACTTCCATTTCCTCAGAGAGGACATTGGGGCGATGTGACCCAGACATCGCGTTCGAATGATGGTGCTCCTCTTGGAGTTCACCTTTCAACTCAAGGGTGTGAACTTCATCAATGATTTGTTGTTGCTGGATTCGGGTCGCGCAGGGACCAGAGACCTTATATCTTCGTCCAGGAGGATCAATGAAGCTATTAACTTCACAGCCTCTTTCTCAAACAGGACAAGGCCGGATATGACCGATCATTTAGGTTATCATGTATAACTCCACTTTTCGTGGCCGTCCATGGTTCACGAAGATCATCTTCCTGTCAATTGCTGCGTCCCGGAGGCTGGACGCCAGCCACCAACTCTGTTGACCTTCAACCGCGAACTGGAGTGGACCCTCTCTCCTCCCTGATTGAGATAATGGTGTACGTGTTTCGAGAGTGGCGAGTAATCAAATCGAGTCCCTGATATCATGACTCGGCCATTGCCGAGCGCGGTCATGAATAAATCAACAATGATAATGATATTGTCATTGCAAGCCCACGAAATGGCCTTCTTGATTGTCGTAACCTCTGTCCAGCTATAATGCATTGAGTTTGCTGGCAAAAGTTTACCTTTTCCATCTCAGGATAAGTACGGAGCACTATTGAGTTCTATGCAGTCATGATAGAATAATGCTCAATGTGTGGTTGTTCAATATGGCTGAAAATGATAGTGATAGTTATTGATTCACTCACTGCGGCGTCGCACAGTCATTCAGCCAAATGCGAGGCCTCTTCAGATGCATATTAATTCTGCCCTCCTTACAGAGACGCATGTTAGAGAAAGCTGGGAAGGACGGAGGAAAAAGACTTGTCGACGCCTGAGGCAGCACTTTCTGGCCTCCTCGTAAAGTTCTCCCTGGTCTCTTGTGCACCCTTACAGCTCCCCCCTTCGCCAAGTGGGATGTATTGAAATTTATCTTTGGCTTGAGATGCTCGTGGTATCTTTGACTCGCCTTTGATATATGACATTTTTGGTTCTGCCTTTCCTCGACAATTGCATTTTGCATTCTGATTTCTGACATTCATGAATGAGTCAATCTTGTTACTGTGTACAGCACCTCCATTAGTCTCATTAGCCAGACAGGCTTCCACATTCTAGCGAGATGTCGGACTTGAGGACAAGTTTTGAATATAAATTATTACAATGGGAGGACTCCCTAAGCGCTCGCAAGCATGGTAGCTCCGAAAGCCCTCTGACAAGCACTCTCAGGAGGCGCTACAGCTCGGTCAATACTTAGTGTCGCTGACACTCCTTAAAGCTCTTCGGCCCACTCGTACTTTTCTGGAACAGTCTTGTGGTCTTGAAGACGCAAAACATAATGCGTCACAGCTGACACCATTATTCCTGGTCTGGGTGCCCAAATGACCAAGTCCTGAAGATCTGTGCCTGTGAAACCATACTAGCTCCACTTGGACCAGCATGCTGCTTGGCGCGTGATATCAAGTTATTTATGGTGTAGATGCACGGTCCAATTTAATCGGTTCAATGTTCTGAAGAGAACGGGTGTGAGTCCATCTTCAAGGTGATAGCCGTTCCTCATACGAGCATCCCATCACCCCGTGCAGGACCGTGACAGGTAGCCTGGCTGACGGACCTCGAAACCAGGAAAACTGCCGGGGTCCAGTTCCAAGGGGGCTTGATGTCATTGACCCTGTGAGTGGGTGACTAGGGAAATCTATCAAGGGCATGAAACGAGATAGGACCAAGAGATGAAGGCGAGGAACGAAAAGATGGAAAGGGAAACTAATGATATAGGAGAAAGACATCAAAATTTATTTAGTGCCTAGCTAGACATCATAAAGCTGGGCAATGGCAATAAGGATAGATGTTCGACTTTAGTCTAAGCTGAAGCGTAATGCAAGCTTTCTTTTATCATCCACAGCTTAGTGCATGTCAAACGCCAAATGTCAAATGTCGATAAGGTCTGATTCAGGTATACACGCAATAGCTGTAGCAAGTGGGCATTGAATGATCATCCATAGATGATGAACGGTTATGTCTCTGTTGGCTACTTAGACTTTACTTATTCACCATTATAGAAACGTTAGAGTGAGACACAATGTCAGACCTGTGTACCTACTTCCTGACAATGAATCTTCAACTTGAGATACACCATTGGTACGTTGTAAAGTATACCGAACTCGTGATGTCTCTACCTTGCCTCATTCCGACTCCTTCGCCTAAACTCAACTTTCGGCTGAAACCCTGATAAACTAATCGTTCAAGGCAGATGCACTAGAACCATAGAAGGCTGGCCCGTCATGCCCGTTTCGGCACGGACAATGATCCCAAGAAACCGGTTGGAGCGGGGCTCAGGGGCCGAGTCCGACAAGCTCGAGATGCTAGGCTAGCTGAGCCACTAGCAGAGCATTGCAAGCTGTTAGTAGTAAACTAAAAAGGACATAGGCTTCACAAATCCCGTCGTCTTTGGCACGAGCGATTGCGTCGAGATGAGCGTTCTAGGATAATATTTCAGCGACCTCCGGATAGGAGTGTCTGCGCAGGCTTGGAATGCTTTGTTGATTAGAATGAGATCAATCCAAATGGTCGCGGTAGGTGTCTCAAACTTCGGACTCTGGCTTTTGGAACGTCTCCTGCAGCTTGACTGAAAATGGGGGCCGAAAGATTTCGTTTCATGGCCACTGACATCAGCTGAAGTTGATCTCTCGATCGTCGAGAGTGATCGACAGCAAAAGATGAAAGATCAACGTTTGGCATTACAGCGTATGAGCCTATGACGTCCAACGGTGCTGCGTCTCGGGGGTAAAATGCCCGACGTTGGTCATATTTTGGGTATTCGACTCGTGTACTCCCTATGGAGTAAAATATGATGCGTGTTCAATCACCCGCCCGCTGAGTCGATAGGCAGAATAGTATTACTACTGAAAATGAACCATTTCGAAGTGCTGCTCATACGGCAGTTTGAGACAGGCACGCAGTACTCAGCGACCCACCAGTAGTACGCAGGAATCGAACTGCGGAGCCATTCTTTACACTTTTTTCAGCGCAGCACTATGTGTTAAATGAGGAAAATCAATATCAGGGACCTCTGGACTTGTGCCTAATGAAGCGGGTCGTACGTAAAATCCAAGGTTGATCGCTTGACCCATCATGCGAGATAACGGCACGGCGAAATTTCGAGCAAGAGAGCTGACTGCTCACTTCGGTTGACTGGAAAAAGAGTAGATATCCGATTGTGGGCCTGGACTCGAAAGGCGTGGCCGCGTGAGGCAGGAAATACGTTCTTACGCTAGTACGTAGTGTCTTAGACCGTTGGAGACCTAGGAATTAGGTACATACTCCGTACGTACGACGTCGGCGGTACCTGAAGGGACAAAAGGACAACGACGCGCTAGGATGCTGGCGGAACCCAGCACACTGGGGCCGGCACGCAGCTCGCCAACCTACGGGGGTTGTTTGACCCACCCTCATTGACTCAGCCATTCTGATTTGTTCGTCCTGGATGTCTGGTCCGCGCGGAAGGTCGGGAGCCTGCAAGGTCAAACCGTCAAACAAACCACAACGACGGACTTATCCCTAGCAGGAATGGTTTCTCGTTAGGGTGTTTCCAACGGGTTGGATTTGTCGAGTCTGGACTTTTTGAGTTGGAAGTGCGGAGTATTAGTGAATTCATTATTTTCATGTGAAATCCGAACGAACGCCGATTGTAAGGGTTGATATGATGCATGAGAGCTTCCGTTTGCCGGAAGATAGGTGATTCATTTTCTGCGTCACATTGATGGTGTGCTCTGCTCTGCGAGTTTCATCGTACATCAGCCTCCGCGCTGCAAGTTGATGTCAGTCCGTCCGTACTTCGAAAAAATGTGAACGAGAATAGAAACAAAGCTTCCTATCTTACGTACCTTACATCCATCAGTACGGAGTAGCAGACCGTCAGACAGCAATTGAGTATCGTCATTGGGTGGCAGCATCCACCTGGCAGTTTCCACACAGCTGAAGGCGAAGGCGAAATCCACGGAACCGGGACACAGATCGAAGGATTCGTTAGTCTATCGAAGCTCGAAATAGTGTCAAATTGTCAAAGTCAAAGAGTCTATGGTTCAGGAATCAGGAAGCAATTACTAGCAGGTAAAACTGATCGACTGGATTGTAATTATTGACCGGCGGGAGGGGCAAAAGTGGGACGGCAAAGAGAGTCCAGAAGCCTCGATCAGCTCTTCCTTGTAATAATTAATGAACCCGATCAGTGCGCTGCTTATTAGTATGAGGATTATTAGTCCGATCCACCCATTTTCCCTCGGAAGCCCGTCCATAAGTCAGTTACCATTTATTCCTGGTTCTTCCTCTTTCCCCTCCTTCTGTCTGTTTTGATGATGTTGTTTTGGAACTGGTGATTGATAGATATTATTATTCCAATATTGTTGTTGTTGTCTCACTTCCACGCGACTGCGTCTGCGTCTGTCTTATTCTTTGTTCTGACGCCACATTCGTTGCTTCTCACTCTTCGTCGTCGCTGAATCTCAAAATTTCCATTCTATTCGTTCTTTGACACGCAAGACTTGGTTTTGGATCTATCCAAAGTCTACAAAGCACCAAATCTCTTCGGCTTCTTTTAGCGCACTGATCCTCGATCACTGTTTGCTTTATTGCTTTGACAGCACCCCCGCCGAGTTTATCGACTTTTCGTCATACAAAGCACACCACCATTTTTTAATCCAATCTTTATCGGCATCTTTCGAGTACTTCAACAGCTTGATTAGGACTCGAAACAAAGAGGACCCAGAGGGAAACGAAAGTTAAATTCGGCTTTCAATCAATTGACTTGACCAGCGGAGACCAAGCAAACCGGAACTTCTTCCGTTTGCCTTCCTATAGACGCCTTTTCCCCCCTCACGCCGGAAGGAACCCAAGGGATAGTACTTCTCACTTGCGCTCCTCTCCCCAGTTCAGCAAACCCTTCATCCGCTTTGGTCAATCACTGTTTTCGAGGTGCAGATTCGTGGTATGGAGTCGCGGGTTTCACAGGTTACACGCAAGTGATACCAGCCGTCTTTGCGATCTGCGTTTTCGGTACTATTTGGATTGACTCTTCTACCTGCATCTCCATCACGTCGCACACACGTCCCCTGAACATATACTCTGAGTTTGATTTACTCAGGACAATTCCTGACCTGCAGTCCTTTTAAAATCCGCTCCTTTCCAAGAGATTTCGTTCTGGATTTCAACGCGTTCCAATCGACCATCAGACTTTCCATTCTCTTCCTTATCGACAAACATGGCACACTTGGAAGAACGTCCGAGCGGCCTAGATGGCTCTGCCTGGACCTGGATCTTCGACCACTGCCTACGTTATCCGGAAACCTACGAGATTCCGCTTCGTACTATGTACGCGCTGAACTGCAACCCGACCAGACAACCTAGCTCGGGAACCCGCACCCCCGAAACTGCTTTCTCAAATCGCTCTTCCAGCTCGTCCAAAGCCTCCATCTCCTCTCAGGACTTCATCTTGGATCCCGCTGCGGACTTCAGGGCACAGCTGACTCATCATGTTGCTCGAATGCCATCCCAGCCCTGCTCCCTACCGCCAAGTTTCGTGACCTCTTTCCTTCGTCGCTGTTTCGCTCCTCAATTGGACGAGGTTGATTTTCCTCAAGCCTTGACCGCCCTGGACTATCTAAAGGACCTAGAAAATCGCCGGAGGAGAGAGGTTGCGGCTGCATTACAGCGACTGAATATCCATCCCGACGACCTCAAGGAAAAGACAGAGCTTGCAAAGAAATATCCGGGGGTTCTCACATGGATCGAATCGATCAATGTTCAAGGTCGTAGAGTTGAAGCTCTCTACACTCAGATCTACCTCGGACTTCGCCGCTGGGTAAGCTGGTTCCCCTCTTATCCTCGATGACTACTTGCCTTTGCTGACATGGTTCGCCAGATCTTGATCAACGAGATGCTGTTGGCGCCATTTAACAAGGCCAATTGCATTGCCATGCTGAACACGCTCTTCCCCCCTGTGACGGAAGCGACGGTTACGCCCACTTCTCAGCTGACTCCGCAAATCCTCAAATCTCAGCGTGACGGATTTTTCCGATACATCTCTGCTTTTGAGACCAACGGTAGGCAAATACTAGACAAGGTGATCATCCAGGGAGCACCCGAAGGTGAAGCGAATGGATGGCCATTGGTTCGGGAAGCTCTGGACAAGTACCTGCGAATTGCCAATGAGATCATCGACGAGTGTGCGCTGGTGAACGGACCTTCCAGCTTTGAAGATCGAGAGGACCCCGCACCTCGTGGCCACAAGAGTCGCAAAGTCGACTCCGGCATCAGCTTCGGATCGGCCGATAAGCTTCCCCCACCTTCGATCCGCAGTGGTAACAGTAACGAGGACATTTTGGACAAGCCTCTTCCACCACCGCCGGAGAAGCAGCCTCACTTTAAAGCGGGTAGTTCGGCCCTTGATCGACTGGCCCGCGAACTTCGAAAGCTCGGGGACGTTGGAAAGGCCAAAAATCTCAAGAAAATGAGGTCTACAAGTGCCCTCAGTATCCGTCCAGAGAACCTCCCTAGTCACGCGCCTGATGAAGAATCATACTTTGAGACAGATGAACTGAAGCGCAGGAACCTGATCTGGGAGGCTACCACTCGCAAGCGAACTCATTCAAAAAAATCGACCTCTGATTCTCGATGACTGTTGGATTTATATGTACTGCACTCACATTTTCTTTCAAAAAGCGACGAATGGACAGAGAAAAGCGTGGGTCTGGAGTATTGGTCGTATTCGGAGTTTGTTTTTCTCTTTTTGTGGCTTTTATGTTCTATGAAGTTTCAGGATGTATTTGTCTTTGCTTTTGTCTTCGGCATCTGGGTCGGCTTAGCATGTCTTTGATGGGAGGATTGGCGTCTGGAAAGCGTTTGATACCGCACAAAATGTACCTAGAGAAGACTTGTTGCACGACCACCAGCTTATGATACACATGTTTTATGACCATCTTTGGCAGGATCAATTCAAACCTGTTGTCGAACATCGTTGGAAGCTCGTAGAAACGATAGATGGCCCAAAATAGCTCGTTTCTTGTACTGATCCCTTTGCCATGGCCGTTAAAGATGAAGGAGCCCTGCTGCGTTGAGGAGATGGCTGAGCCGTACCACTTGTCATTGCCATCCTATATCCATGCTGTTTCCACCATATGAATCAATGATAATGGTTTCTTCTCTCTTTGGATCATAAGGAATACTACAGCTCGAGCTGCTGCTTGTATGTATTCCGAATAGTAGAAAACATAGACTTGCATCAGGTATAAACCCGATCGAAAAACACTCGAATGCACAACGGCAGCTGGCTGTGAATTTTCCAGAAAATCTTCTTCAATCCAGACCCTTAGGCCTGGAGAAACACTTGAGTCTCTCTGTTTCCTGGACTCTCACTTTTCTTCTTGCCTCATAGAAATACAACTCAACAAGCATCACACACACCGTGGTAATACTCATAACCCATCTCCATGCCATCGACTACGAATAACCTTACATCCCCTGAAGTCAAGGCAAGACTCAGGCCCAAGCTGAAAGGATACAGAGCTCGCAACGATGAGGATGACACGGTCCACTTCCTTGAGACTTGCTACATGTTCTTGCCACCTGACGGACAGAAAAATCTCTATAACGATATTTGGGCTTGTCAGTCTATTGACGAACTTCACGAACTAGCTGAAGCCCTCGACACTGGGCTCATTCGGCCTCTCCTAGCCAACGCGAACCACACCCCTGAACTCGGCTCATCTTATTCTGTAGAGGAAGATACTATCGACCTCATTAGTCCAGACTACCGGAAAGTCCTTGAACGACTGCGGAAAAAATGCCTTCAGCGAGACGGGAATAAATGTGTCATTTCCGGCTCTTACGACCAGAATGCGGACCATCCAGACGAAGCTCTCACGGGCCCTCTAGAAGCCGCACACATACTACCGTCAGTACTAGGAGGCCCAAAGGATGAGAGGAAGGCGTTGTCAGACGTCTGGGCGAACCTCTACCGATACTTCCCTGCTCTGCAGTCTCGACTCAAGTTCACATTGGAGGACATCAACCGCGAGCATAACGCGATCATGATGTTATTCCCGCTTGATCGCGAATTCAAGGCTTTCAGATTGATACTAGAGGAAACGAGCACTCCAAACCGTTACCGAGTCAAGACGTTTCCGCACTTTGCTACGGCGTACAGAGGCTTTCTACCGGCAGATGGATTGGTCACTTTGACGAGTCAGAGCAAGCGGTGTCAGCCACCGAGCCCTATTCTGTTGGCCGTGCATGCTGCGATCGGGAGCATCCTGCATGCTTCTGGGCGGGGAAAGACAATTGGAAATGTTATGCAGGAGGCGAGGGAGGATTGGGCGTGTATGGCTGGTGACGGCAGTACAGATGTTCGAGAGCTCCTCTCCGTTACCAGCTTGGCTCTCTTAGCCTCAAGCGACCGGACCAAGCGTCACCAGAATGGACAGAGAAAAGGGAAAAGACGCAGTTCACCTCCGGAAGCAGACGTTGTCAGGAAGAAGAAGGGTGATATTCTTGGAGGGAACGATGGAATCTAGACTCTCATCAACTCAGCTGCCCCTGTGCAAGGCACTGGGCTACGATGAACAGCATAGGCGATAGAGCAACAACAGCCACAAAACGCAGCAATTCAATGCTGGGGATATAGTAAGTCAAAGGCCAAGCTGTTCTACTTCAAGAAACGCAGTGTACAGTACCAGCTACCTTACTTTGTACAGAACAATGCAGTTTCATGAAGTGGTGGAAATAACAGGCCAATAGGAAGCTTCTTTCTTCTGCACGGAAGTTCTGCGCTAGTGGCCGCTGCGCCTCCCGTAGGAGCTCTCAGCAAGGTGGCCTGAAGAGCATCCTGTAGATATGTAACGACGAGGTAACTCGCTTACGGACTCCTCTCATTGAGACGGAGATAAATGCTTCGCTTTATGCCAGATTAAGATTACGCATTTCATCCGCCTGTACGCTACCTGCAACCCAACATCGAGCTTGAACCGTCGGCCCGTTATGATTGCTATTCGGCTGCCGTTCCACCTAGCAACTTGATAAACAGTTCGACAAAGAAGCTGTGGATTAGAAGCCTCGCTTCAATCATGGCTATAGGCTTAGGCTCTGTCACCTTGTGGCGGCTTTGCCTTGTAGTACTGGCTGCGTTGACCTCTGTGGTCCGTGGAAGCCCATCTGTCAATGTTGCATTACAAGCATCATTCGATTCAGCACCGTATCTTCTAGAGCTATTGTAAGCAGTCCAGTTATCCGATTCCGTACGATGCCTATGGCTTGCTCATTATAAAATCAGAGAAACAGCTGCGGAGGAGAACTCAACGGCCTACTTTCCCCTACTCGATCGTATCGCGGAGGGAACCTTTGACGATGCGACCACAGAAAAGCAGCTTTATGACCATTTCCTACAAGTCGTTTATGACGATGGACATCTCAGCACCCCGGAACTTTTGTCGTCGTTCAAGCTGTCTCTGGCGATTCGATCGGCGGCCCCTCGAATCGCGGCGCACTATCAGTTCTATAATGCGTCTGTCCAGCATTCGTTGATGGCGGCGCAGGATGCGGCATGTCCTGTATGGGTTCACTCGGAGGGTAAACAGTATTGCTCCTCCAGCATGGAGCGTGCCCAACAGGACGTGATGGGAGAGTCGTAAGTTGCTATTGTTCGCGACTGTGGGTTTACGGGTGCCTAACATACTATGGTGTGCAGAGATCCGCGAGAACTTCCCTTCGATCGAGTGCTAGGCGATATATCGCTTCCACCGGCCATTCTGTATGCGGATATTGCGTCTTCCATGTTCAGGGATTTTCATCATACCTTGAGTGCGCTCGCCAAGGAAGGACAGGTCTCGTATCGTGTCCGCTACCGACCACCTCAGCATTGGATATCTCGTCCTCTCTTTGTCTCTGGTTATGGTGTCGAACTTGCTCTCAAGCGGACGGATTATATTGTGATTGACGACCGTGATGCTGAGAAAAGGGGCCAAAAGGACACTGGGAGCACTGAGTCGGCCAGCGTGGAGGAAGAATCGCCTGATGACCTTAGACCTCTCTCTTCCTCAGAAGTGGCCCGTCTCGGTCTGAACACAGTCAGCTATGTGATGGACAGTGAAGACCCCTTGGATACGCTTGTGAGGATTTCTCAAGACTTTCCCAAGCACTCCGCCAAGATTGCGGCCTACAATGCGTCAGCCGCTCTGCTGAAAGATATCCGTACGAGCCGGCTTGGAATGCTTCCTTCAGGCGCCAATGTCATGTGGATCAATGGCGTTCAGATTGATCCTCGTCAGATAGATGCATTCTCACTTTTGGATCACCTCCGTCGCGAAAGAAGACTAATCGACAAATTTAGGGGCATTGGACTTTCTGCTCAGGAAGCTGTCGATTTGCTCTGCCATCAGACCCTCGGAGAGACACTGGCGAAGGATTCCCCTCCACGTTACAACTACCGGGACGAAATTGAGGGCGGCGGCGTGATCATCTGGATGAATGACCTGGAAAAGGATACAAAATACCAATCATGGCCAGACGACCTCTCAGCAGTAAGCTTCCACCTTCAGTTCCCCGTGCGAATAGTATACTTACCGTGAGCAGTACCTTCAGCCCATGTACCCGGGCCAACTCCCCGCTGTGCGGCGCGATGCGCATAATATTGTCGTCCCTGTGGATCTCACTAGCTCTGATGACATGGAGCTAGTCGTCAAGACTCTCCAGGTGTTTGTCAAGAGGAAGATCCCAGTGCGATTTGGTTTGGTCCCTCTTGCTTCGTCTCCGGGAGCCGTCGCGCAACTCAAAGTCGCTCATTATCTCCATGAGACCTTTGGCCTGGCCAGTCTGATCCAGTATTTGGAAGAGGTATGTCGCACAAGGTGTCATTGGTCGTCTGTGTGCTAATGATAAATAGTCCGCAGCCAAGAAGAAGATAGGGTCTCCGGACAAGGCCGCCTTCCAACATGCCACCAAGGATCGAACTCCGCGGCCCCATAAGCAAACTCGGTCATTCGAAGAGATTTTGAAGAGCGATGAGCTTGAGACCCTGGTTTCCCGGACCAAGCAATACCAGGACCGACTTGCAATCAAGGACGACACGTCATATATCTTGGTGAATGGAGTCTTTGTTCCTCGGGACGACAACTGGCCTCAGGAAATGAGTATGAGGGTTGGTCGCGACTTGCAGACCATCCAACAAGGAGTCGTGGATGGATCTATCAAGGAAGATACCTGGCTTCCCGAACTTTTCCTCTCGGAAGCATTCGATCGCCGTAACCCCTTGATAATCCCCGAGGATTCAAAGGATATCCGAATTGTGGACATCTCGAAACTAGCAGAGTCCACGGGAGAGTCCGCCGATACCCTTCGCATTGCATCTGAAACGGATACACTCGATAGTAAGCACTTGATCGTTGTCGGGGACTTTGACTCCGAGAATGGCCTGAAGTTACTTGTTGAGGCTCTTGAACACCGAGAGACGCACGGCGAAGTGGAGATGGTTTTGATACATAACCCAGCTCCTGATGTAGAGACGGAAAGCGGATCTACCCTGGTCTATAACTCGTTGAAGGGGACAGACAGAGTGGAGGCTTCCCGAGTTCTAGCCGATTTGAAGACTGCGAAAATCACCAACTTTCCTGAAACAGAGGCTAAGAAAATGTCCCAGTTTTGGGAGGCGCAGCAGGCCTTGGCTAGAAGTCTTGGATTTTTGCCTGGAACGAACGGCGTCGTTGTCAACGGCAGAGCGATTGGGCCTCTCCCAGATGGATCGGCGCTATCTAAAGAAGATGTGGACGGACTTCTGGCCTACGAACAGGCGAGGAGAATAGGTCCAGTTGCAAAGGCTGCAAAGGATCTCGGTTTGGAGTCGAAACTCTCTGGCTCTCTTGCACTTGCCGAACTCAGTTCTCTTGCAGCTCTTTCGACTGTGTCTGACGTCCCTGAGGGCATTTTTGAACAAATGTCCAACGTCAGAATGGATTTGTTCAAGAAATGGAACGATTTGCGGTCTGTCATAACTGTTTCGACTTCTGAAGATCCAGCTATCATCATCGCTGCTTCTATTGATCCTACATCGGAAACAGCACAGAGATGGCTGCCAATCTTGAAGGTGCTCTCAAAATTAGCTGGTGTCCGGGTCACATTGGCACTGAACCCACGTGATGAGATCCAGGAGCTACCAACGAAGCGATTCTATCGCTATGTCTTGGACTCAGAGCCATCGTTCAACAATGATGGAACTCTTGCAAGGCCAACAGCCACCTTTTCTGGCGTGCCGGTGGAGGCACTTCTCACATTGGGCATGGACGTCCCATCCCCCTGGCTCGTTGCTCCTAAGGAATCGATCTACGACCTGGACAACATCAAATTGAGCTCCTTGAAACCAGGTGCCAATGTTGACGCCATCTACGCACTGGAACACATCTTGATTGAAGGACATTCGCGCGATGTCACGGTCAAGTCTGCCCCGAGGGGAGTTCAACTAATTCTCGGCACCGAAGACAATCCTCACTTCGCTGATACTATCATCATGGCGAATTTGGGTTATTTCCAGTTCAAAGCTCAGCCGGGACTCTGGAAGATCAATCTTAAACCTGGCCGCAGTCAGCGCATTTTTAACCTCGACAGTGTCGGCGGCCAGGGGTACAGTCCGCAACCGGGTGATGATAACAATGAAGCTGCACTCCTCTCATTCCAAGGAAAGACTCTATTCCCTCGCCTTTCGCGGAAGAAGGGCCAGGAGACGGAAGATGTCCTAGACACAGGCGTCAAACCAGGCTCAGCGATGGACTACGTATCTAAGGGCTTCAACTTTGCTCAGGGTGTACTCTCAAGCGTAGGTGTTGGTTCTAAAGATGGTTTGGCTGAGAATCAGGCGGACATCAACATCTTCTCTGTGGCGAGCGGTCACCTGTACGAGCGAATGCTGAACATCATGATGGTCTCCGTGATGCGAAACACCAAGCATACCGTCAAATTCTGGTTTATCGAACAATTCCTCTCGCCTTCATTCAAATCCTTCCTTCCCCATCTGGCGAAAGACTATGGCTTTTCGTACGAAATGGTCACATACAAATGGCCGCACTGGCTTCGAGCGCAGCGGGAGAAACAAAGGGAGATCTGGGGATACAAAATCCTCTTCTTGGACGTCCTTTTCCCTCTTTCACTAGATAAGGTGATCTTCGTGGATGCTGATCAAATCGTCCGCACGGATATGTACGACCTCGTCTCTCTAGATCTCGAGGGCGCGCCATACGGCTTCACACCCATGTGCGATTCCCGGGAGGAGATGGAAGGCTTCCGCTTCTGGAAGCAAGGATACTGGAAGAACTTCCTCCGCGGTCTCCCCTATCACATCTCAGCGCTGTACGTGGTAGATCTCAACCGCTTCCGGGCCCTTGCGGCCGGCGATCGTCTTCGCGGACAGTACCAGATGCTCTCGGCCGATCCCAACAGTCTGAGTAATCTCGACCAAGACCTGCCGAACCATATGCAGCATCACATCCCGATCAAGAGCCTTCCCCAAGAATGGTTGTGGTGCGAGACCTGGTGCTCGGACGAGTCGCTAAGCACGGCCAGAACGATTGACCTGTGTAATAACCCGCAAACAAAGGAGCCCAAACTGGACAGGGCCCGAAGACAGGTTCCTGAATGGACGAAATATGATGATGAAATTGCAGCATTGGCGGAAAGAGTCGCCTTGGAGCAACAACGACAACAGCAGGAAGAGATAGAGTCTGCAGACCAAGACGAGGAGTCGGGTTGGGAAAAGGATGAGCTCTAGTATACAGCGTCTAGCTTCATATCATGAACTACCTCAATATAAATGAGGCCTGCAGTTCCTCACTTTTGGTACTTAATCGCCGTTAGAAGAGAATGTCAGATTGGAGACATTCAAGATTACATTTTTATCCATCTATCCACTATATATTAGGTGTCGAGTCGAGATCTTCGAGTTTATCGTACAATACACCGAACTAGCGTACACCCAAGTTCTGATCACAAACCAAATCATCATCACTCATAAAGTCAGTCAATCGTCTATACCATGCTTGTATCCCATCACTTGGACTTTTTCCCCTTTGATACGGGAGTTGATCTCGATTTCCCCTTTTCCTTCTCTCCGTCCTTCTTGACCTGAGGAAGTGAAGGTTTGACTTGTTTCGACTTCTGCTTCGTTCCGCTTTGCCCATTCTCGGCATTGCTTCCCTCCTTTATTACTGGAGTGCGTGACTTGGGGAGTTCCGACTTTTGCGCATTAACAGCTTTGGGTACTTTTGGCTGAACAGTAGGCTGCTTGGGCTCGGACTTGGATTTGGGCTGAGGCTTAGACGTGGAGTCTGAACTGTCAGATACCGAGCTTGACTCGTCGGTATCGGCTTCTGAACCGCTGTCGGCGTCATCGTCGCTTTCGCTATCTTCTGACGATGATCTAGCGGAGGAGGAGGAGGAGGAGGAGGAGGAGGAGGATGTAGATGACTTCTTGCTTGATTTCTGCCCTGTCTTCGGACGCTTCGAATCGGATTTCCCGGTCTGCTCCGCGGGTTCCTGAGCCTTGCGTTTGGTGCCCTTGAGGGCGGCTGTCTTCGGCGACTTCACGGGCTTGTCGTCGCTAGCACTAGAGTCACTGGCGCTGCCGCTGTCGCTGTCATCGTCGGCTTCACTGTCCTCGGTGCTGTCACCGTCGGAGGTCGTTTCCTCTGACGCCGAGGAGCTCTCTTCGGACTCATCCTTATTTTGAGGCTTTTGAGAGACCTGGCCTTTCACGCTGGCTTTCTGGATCGATGTTGCTGCTTTTGGCGCTACTTTTGTGGGCTGTCTGTCCGAAGGTTCTTCGGGGCTTGATGTAGATTCTTCTACTGAGTCGGAAGAATCGGGTGCGGACTCGGAATCTGATCCAGACTCCGAAGACGTCGCTTGCGTATCCTCGTCCTTAGTGGTTGACTTAAACGGCTTTGAAGCTTTAGCGCGTGGAGTTGCGTTTGTCTCAGCCTTGATCGGCGAGTCAGAAGCAGATGTCTTCGTAGCCTGACTTCTGGGTTGTTTACCTTCACTTGTTTTGGGGTTGGACCGCTCAACGAGCTTCTGGTTCGGTGTGGACTTTGGAGGCTTTGACGACGACTTTGTGGGAGATACTTTGTTATTTTTCACATATTTCTCCTGCCCTTTTGAAGATTGTCCCCTCATCATGGCGTCGACTTTTGCGTCGCTTTCAACACTGGATTCGGAGTCAGAGTCCGAGCCAGATCCAGAACCTGACTTGATTTCGGCTTCGGAAGCATCGTCTGAGGCAGACTCAGCCGAGTCGGATGATGCTTCGGACTCAGAGTCGTCCTCAACTTCGGCCTGTGACTCCTTGGATTGAGAACCTTTACTGAGTGCCTTCGCTGAGGTAGCCGGCGGTTTTTCTGGAGCGGACATGATGGTGGATTCCTTTTCGGCAGAGTCACCCTCATCCTTGATGTTCGGCGATTGAGACTCTGTACCGGCAGACTGTTCCACGTCCTCTTCGTCTCCATCATCGGAATCAACGTACTCGGAGCTCTTCAGCATCCTCTCCATTTCCATCTGCTCCGCGAGCGTGATGGACTTGGCCCTGCCTTGTGGCTTTGCTTCCGTTGCTGGATCGTAGACAGCGTTTTGATTTCCAGTGCTGCGCTGTCCCATAATCTTGCGTCTGATCTTGCGCCATTTATCCGCACACTGTTGTCTTGACCGGCAGTTCTGAAGTTTATTACTGACTGTTCCCCAGGATACTAAGCCCTCATCCATTTCGTAGATGTCTCGGCCCACATCTTGGCCGTCCTTTTTCAGATTGTTCCAGGAGGCTTGTAGAGCATCGATCAACGCGCGGACTTCCTCTTCGGACCACGCACCCCTTCTCATGGTGCTCCGGTGCTCAAGCCGATTCTTCCATCTTTGAACCACATCATCCTCAACTCGACCCAGTAGCTTGGCAATATGAGCGAATCTAGGACCATACCGTCCTACCAGCTCGATCAGCTCGTCATCTTGTTCGTGTGTCCAGTGGTGCGGTTTCTGGGATGAATCCTGGAAATGCCGCCTCATGAATCGGTAGACGGATCTTCGATCCCTGCTTGGTAACACATCATAAATCTGTTGCCAAAAATCCGGCTTCTTAATAATCTCATCACAGGGCCAGCCGCTGTCTTTGCGTCGGTCCACATGCTGTACCATCCTATCAAATCTTTCGCTGGAGATAGCATGCTGGTTGCAAAACTGGAGTTTGAAGGTCTCCAACGCGCTGACCTCGGATGGAGCGAAGAAACCGATCATTTTATCTGTCTTCCCTCTTCTGGGTCCACGGGCGGCTGATGTGTCCGTAAAATCCTTCTGGTCCGTTGAGCTATCCGCGAGCGACGGGTTCGTAGACGCCATACGAATCGGCTTAGTCCCGGCAGGGCTCTGCGGAAGGGCCGACACCTCTTTTTCCTCGTCCTGCTGTGTGGTCTTCGCCTTGGACTTCTTGGGTTTTTTGGACGCGGTTCCGTTCGTATGCGCTACGTCCGCTAGGGGTTGCATATCCGTCGATTGACGGCGAGCTTCCCCGGTGTCGGGGATGCTGGCAATCAGCGGTGTTTCTGGAGGAGGAATTGCTTCGCGATTGCCATTCTTTTCTGGCCTGTGGGCCTCCTTCGTGTTTGCAGTCGAGGGGGCGGTCTTCGTGCGCTTCACTGGGCGCGCGCCTGCCTGGTCCAGGGGCGATTCTTGCGACTGGTTTGGGGTGTCTGAAGGTATGCCGGTGTTGGTATCGTTGACAGTCTGCTTTCTTTTCCGTTTGGGAGTGGCTGTTCCTTCGACCTGGGTTTCTGATTTCACTTTCTTAGAGGTTTTCGGAGGGCCCGAGATGTCAACAGCATCGCGATCTTCACTCATATCTTGCAAATAGTCAGGCTCAAAGTACAGCGCAGCAATGTTTTGAAAAGTAGGTATAGGGTCTTTTGCAAAAAGCACTATGAGTAAAGCTCACCTTGATTCTCAGGCTCACTGAGCCCGCCATTCATGGGTTGCGAGGACCCTTGACCCATTTGGACAAAATATTAGGGAGAATGCATGAATCTGAATGAGTTTCGAGAGGTATCTTGGGGGGGAAAAGTGTTTACGAGTCAGTAGCTCCGCCAGATAAGATAGTGGAAAAAATTCCTCAAGCTGCGCGAGCGGCGCGACTTTTTGCGGATCTTCTCCGCCCTAACTAACCCTCCTCCAAGTGTTATTTAGGACCATTACAACAACTTTGCGCAGATCGTGATTCCGACAATAAAAGGTTGGCGGCTTGAGAGTAGGACTTTGTCTCTTGGTAGTCGTAGTCTATTTCGCAATATGGTCACAGGGGAGTATAATTCAAGAAAACGGGACAACTGGCTGGGTATACAAGGAGCTACTCGGTGTATCACATGCAACGTCAAGACTCGACCTTCATTTCTCGTAGAATCCTCGTCACAAGTTTCCTCTGATCCGTTTGACTCAGATCATGCTCGTCAATCGTGGTGAGACAGCGCCCTATTGCCACTGTCGCCTTAACAGCAGCATCGCCTCCATTTGAGCAGTCAACCCAGACCTTTCCGTTTCTTCCCACGGCGATCTCGAAGCCTCCGACCTTTTCCAACTTCTTCCCAAGTTCCTCCAAGACCACTAATCCATCCACACCATTCTCTTGCTCGGAGGTCGACGAGCTAGCTCTCATTAATCTCGCAGCCATGCCAGTAGAGACGTCAAACACCATTCCTCCGTTCAATGGGCCCAACCCTCCAGGCTCAGCCTTGCCGGTTGCTGGGTTTACGCAGGTAAGCTCAACTTCTGCACCAGCACCGAGACCGATGGATAGAACTCGAGCATAGACCAAATCGCCTTGCCTTAACATTGGCCTCGTCTTCTTTGTCGCACCTTCGAAAGCAAGCTGGCCGAGCAGCGCGTGAGGTGATTGAGGCGTAATCATGCAGTAGAAGTATTCCGCACTGGAGTGATGAACTTGTGCGATCACCAAATCGTTGGGTGTCGGGATGTAGCGGTGATTGGGAAGTGATAGGACGGAAACAGCATTCTTTTTGTGATCTGTAGATAGGATACCGGCCTGTGTAGAAGCAATAACATGGCCAGATGACGGAGAGGGGATTGCTGGAGAAAGCAATCGAAGGCCAGGTCCTAGTCTCAGCGGAGCAGATTTGTTTGAGGGCAGCTGATCTGACGGCACATGATCACCTGGGAGCAAGATGACAGGCGACGACATTTTCTCAAATCGTACTGATTAACGACGAAGCGTTTGTCTGCTACCAATTGAACGTGGATCAATGGTTTGACTGAATAGCGAGATGTGACCTGAACTGGAACATGAAATTCATGCGAAAGAATACCGCTGTTATCAGGCTATCAGCACGTGACGCGATAACCCTGCAGAGTGAAATCAGCCCAGAGACTAAATTGACAACACAGAGATAAGTATTAGTACATTGCCAATAGTATAGCTAGAAATCTAAATGGCATCTTAGCATGTTTGAATAATTGAAACTGACGGGGTCTCTGAGATTGACCCTGTAGAAATTTCTCCTCGCTGCCTTAATACTTCCGTTGGTGTTTTCTTAGCTGCACCGCCACATTTGATATCGATAAGCACCAGCCACAGTTGCCTCCCGCTGCCAAACAAATCAAAAGATTTTTTTCTCTTCTGGTCGGAGAAAGAAATCCAAAAGCGATCAGAGTACTTAGAGTCAAATTTCTGGGCCTGACTCCGCCTTTTCCACACACCTCTTTCATCTTCACTCTTTTTCCGTCCTCATTTATTTTTCCCAGCCATTCTCTACATCAAAAATGGGTGATTCGAACGGTGTCGCCGCTGAAACAGCGGAGAGATTCGCTATCGGTATCTCGTTTGGTAACTCCTCGAGTTCCATTGCTCGCCTCACTCCTGTATGATCCCACTAGTTCAACACCCGATTGTGAAGCGTGAGGAGTATTCTAACGGTTTGATGTATAGGAAGGCAAGGCTGAAGTCATCGCCAACGAGGAAGGAGGTACGTTGATCGCAGCCCCGCATGATCGCAGGCATCTCTGGGCAATATACGTTTATAAAAAACAGAAGCTAACCAAGACCTGTAGATCGTCAAATCCCTACTGTTCTGTCCTACATTGATGGTGAAGAATACCACGGCACTCAAGCCAAGGCCCAGCTTGTCCGCAATCCCCAGAACACTGTTGCATACTTCAGAGACTATGTTGGCAAGAAGTAATTAGCCCTGGACTTGGATTTCGCTATTCGAAGAACAGACATGCTGATTTTGCTTTGCACAGCTTCAAGTCGATAGATCCTACTCCCTGCCACCAGTCAGCGCACCCTCAGCAAGTCGACTCCACTGTTGCCTTCACCATCCGGGATACCGCCAGCGAGACCCTCAACACCGTCACCGTCTCTGAGATCACAACTCGTCATCTCCGCCGTCTGAAGCAATCCGCCTCCGACTACCTCGGTAAGGACGTCAACGCTGCCGTCATCACCGTTCCCACCGACTTCACCGATGCTCAGCGCGAAGCCCTTACCGCTGCCGCTGGCGCCGCTGGCCTCGAGGTTCTCCAGCTCATCCACGAGCCGGTTGCTGCCGTCCTGGCTTACGATGCCAGACCCGAGGCTACCGTTACTGACAAGCTTGTTGTGGTCGCTGACCTTGGTGGTACCCGTTCCGATGCGGCTGTGATTGCTTGCCGCGGTGGCATGTACACTATCCTCGCAACCGCCCACGATTACGAACTCGGAGGAGCAACCTTGGATCAGATTGTCATCGATCACTTTGCCAAGGAGTTCATCAAGAAGCACAAAACCGACCCTCGTGAGAACACTCGCGGTCTCGCTAAGTTGAAGCTGGAAGGTGAGGCCACAAGAAGGGCCCTGAGTCTGGGTACCAATGCCAGCTTGAGCATTGAGAGCCTTGCGGACGGTATTGATTTCAGCTCAACCATCAACCGGACCCGGTACGAGCTGCTTTCTGGCAAGGTCTTTGCTCAGTTCACTCGCCTGATTGAGCAGGTTGTCCAGAAGGCGGAGTTAGATGTCCTGGATATCGACGAGGTCATCTTCTCTGGTGGTACATCCCACACACCCAAGATTGCTCAGCTGGCCCGCAACATGTTCCCCGAGAAGACTCAGATTCTCGCTCCCTCAACCTCTGCCAGCGCCATCAACCCCTCCGAATTGGCTCCTCGTGGTGCTGCCATCCAGGCCTCTTTGATCCAGGAGTTCGATAAGGAAGACATTGAGCAGAGCATCCATCCCATGGTTACTGCCACTCCTCATCTGCGCAATGCCATCGGTGTTGAATTCGTGCACGGAGAGACTGTCGAGTTCAAGCCTCTCCTGAACGCCGAGACCGCCCTGCCTGCTCGCCGCATCGCTCAGTACTCCGCCCCTAAGGATGGTGGTGACATTCTTGTGCGTGTCTGCGAGGGTGTCCGCGAGATCAAGGTCACCAAGCCCGAGCCAAAGCCCAAGGAGGAGAAGCCCGCCAAGGCCGAGGATGACGAAGAAGAAGACTCCGACTTTGACTCGGACGAGGATGAAGAGGAGGAAATCCGTGAGATTGTATGGAAGACCGAGAAACCCATTGCCGAACTTGCGGTCAAGGGCGTCAAGGCTGGCAGCAAGGTTGAGCTGATGGTTCACGTCAACGCCGATCTGGGCATGCAGATCACCGCTCGGGAAGTCGGTGGCCAGAGTGCTGTCCGTGGCGCCGTCGAGTCGCCCAAGGCTTAAGCAGTAATCCGGTCCTCCGTTTTTTCCTTTCAGAAAACTATCTATCTACCGTCTTGAAACAGGCAACGTCATGGGTAATGTCATCCTTTATATGAGTTCATAGAGTATCTAGATGTGATCAATTTCACTTTTGGCATTTTCTATACTTTCATTTTGCTCTTCCTAGATCTGAAAAGTCTGTCGGTTTCATTCTAGTATGCTGATTGTATACTTGTCATGGTATTGTCTACTGCCAAATAACGAATACATACGCGGTTGAGATAACAGTACCTCTGGCTATTTGGAGTAACTTCTACAAAATAGTGTGATGACCTATTGGGATACAGGAATTATATTACAGATTATTAAATGGATAAGATAAATAGTCCAACATCGTCAAGAGCCGACAAACAAACAGCAAGGATACAGTAACAGGGGGCAACTGAGGGATTAGAGCGCCGTAAAGATCAAGCATGTACCCAATTCATAAAAACGTAAAATGAGCGTAAGTTGGAGGGGATCGAGGGGTCGACAAATAAATCGTCTGGTGCAAGTCAGGGTTCAGGAACGCTTGGTGAGCGAAAACGGCAAGAATCCTAGTTTCCGTTATATTGGAGCTTCCGTGCAGCAACAGCCTTGAACTCAGAAGAATGGATCGTGATCCTAAGGGTTAGGCCACGTCGACATTGGCTCATCACTGGCAAAGAGACGAAACAAGATTTACGGTGCGGTTTCCTTGTTGCTTCTCAAGCTTCCCGATCGGCGCGAATTGAAGAAACCACGCCGTCTCTGTTCCCGTCCGCTATATCCGCCGTCCTTTCGGCCGATGGCGCCTCCCATGCAGTAGATCACGCAGGAGAGGAAGAGGAGAGCGACGGAAGTCCACATGAAGGCGAAAGCCTTAACACCGAGATGAGACGATTGGCCGTTCTCGTTGAATTTATTGCGACCCTGAACGTAGACAGCGCTATTCGAGTTGTCAGTTATAACGAAACCTATAATCTAGAAAACATTGAATGATGGAACTCACGTCATCAGGCAAGTGGTGATGGTCTGGAAAGTCAGCGCAAAGTACGCTGAGAATGCCGAGACCCAGTTTCCAATGCGGGTGCACAGGGCAAGGAAACCCGTGAAGAGCGAGCAGGTAGCGAAGAACAAGGCGATGATGTGGAATGGGAACATGAAACGGGAGGTCAAGAAATAATGACGGGTCCTATGTATCGTTAGTTGTTGTCATACAGCCCTAAACATTGATGTCAAGGGACATGCTTGCGGCTACTCACCCAATGAAAGCTGCAGGGACGTTGACATCGGTACCAAAGTTCCGGTGGCTTGGGGGATCAAAGGGGTAGTCAGGGTACGACTTTCCGCACTCATTGTGGCCGTCGCTGTTCACTGCACAGAGATTCCAATATGTCCATCGGGACAAGGCCGGTGCGCCGGGGATATTGCCTGTGGCAGCTTCAAGCCAATAAATCCTGTCCAGAGGGTTCGAGTTCCTTGCTCCTCCGAGAAAAGCGAGGAACATCAACAGAAGGGCTGCGGCCGTAAAGAAAAGGCCAAGGAAGCCTAGACCCACTCCTGTCGCAGTGTGTTAAGACGGGACTTTCTCAAGCTATCAGAGCCATACTCACTGCTCAAAACCATCTTACTATCTCTAACTCGGCGTAGGGCTTGAAGGACGTATTATTTCGGCTGGGAGTAGTTGGGGGAAATACTGGGCAAAATTAAGAAACTAACGCCAAAGGCCCAAGGACGTTATGTAGACAGTCAGAATAGAGCCGTGAAGAAGATTTCGAACATATGCCGCAGAAAAATGCAACCTGGGCATCGGCAATTATATCAGTGATCCGGTGATTCCGGGTACCCCTGCAGGAAAGGGCAGAAATTATTGGGGTAGTGATATAATAATGAGGATGCATCATGACGCTCCGTGTTCATTTGAAAGTTAATTGCTCAAAGTGTGGCACGACCAGCATGATAGCATCCACTGATTCTTGCTTTTTCCGCAGTACAGAAGAGCCAAGAACACTAAGTGATGATCGCGACGTCATCATTGACAGAACCCCACTAACCTATTCCAGATAGCCGCTACCTTAATGCCCAGCACTAACCTACATAAGGACTAGTGCACATCAAATCCATGACGTTGTCCAACTCATTCTCAACTGCAACTTGTCTCCATTTCCCTCCATTTCTCATCTTTTCGGCCCAGTGGCTCTGACGTTGCACCACCCATGGTGATCGATCGGGTTGCAAACTGGCTCCAGCTATGAGCCTATGAGACGATGAGACTATGACCTTTACTTGAGTGGAATTGGATCTAGTCTTTCGAAATTTTTCTGCCTGGCCAGTCCAACTCCCCACCACTGTGGACCTGGCTGTGCGCTTTCTACCTTCCCTACCCCGTACCTCAGCCCAATAGGTGGGTGCTACTCCGTACTGTCTACTGCAGCTCGGGTACTAGCCTAGTAGTTCTGGTGTCTATGTCACTAGAGATCAAGCACACTTTGATAACTGGGTTACTTGTGAATATTCGGGATGGCAACTTGGGCATATCCACCTTTGCCTCCAGATTCGTTGGAACGGGAAGCGGACAGTGCTTTGGTATGCATCCCATGTTCCCTTGTGCGTAGATTATTACTCACCGCTAAACATTGGTCCAGGCACGGGAACTAGAATGGCTGCTTCGGTCTCTACAGGACTCTCTAGCGGCATTGAGGGAGGGCCTTCGTGATTGTGCTGCATTGCTGGCGCCAAAGGAGCCAGGTTCGACGCTGGTGCTGTCCTCTCACCGGTCGGAGTGTGTCAAAGGCTTCGTGACTAGAGTTGGAACCAAAGTCGTGAAGGGGGTATG
The DNA here is from genome assembly GCA_012656285.1 of Aspergillus fumigatiaffinis. Taxonomy (NCBI): domain Eukaryota; kingdom Fungi; phylum Ascomycota; class Eurotiomycetes; order Eurotiales; family Aspergillaceae; genus Aspergillus; species Aspergillus fumigatiaffinis. Next base: position 46,425 of record JAAAPX010000005.1, on the reverse strand, counting down.
CTTCTGCGCCACCCTTCTTGCATCGTCAAACATGTTACTTGCGATGTGGCAGCTAATGCGACGGCAACATGATAGGACATACAACTGCGCCTTAGCTCTCTTGCATCTGCCCGTGGCGCGCCCACTACCCGTCTATGCTTATCCAATGCTCCTAGTGCTCCCGAGCTCGTCCTTAAACAGCTGTCATCCGTGCGAGATCTCGTCAATCAGAGCCTCGATGTCGTAGATGTAAGCACATGGACCGGTGACCCACTGAATGCCAGTTTCATCTTCGGTCAATTACGTCTTTTGCATGAGACTATTACGGAAGCGCGGCACATGCTGAAAGGGGAGAACGATAATGTGCAAGGCAAGTGGTGGGAAACCAGCGTGGAGGATAATGTGAGTCACTCAACATTACAGGCACCTGGTATTAATTTCGGTGCTGATTGGACTACAAGATTTTCGACCCTCCGCTGCCACCAGATCTCTCGTTCCACCTCTCTATTGCGGACTCGGCACTTGTGCTCTATCTGAGAACGCTTGAAACCACTGCGCCTTCTTCTCATGCGCCGACCGCCTTCGCTACCGATATCTCGCTTACCGGTTTCAACATTCGAGACCGATTATTCGGGCCACGGCATCGTCCTCATGACGAGATGGGAGATGTTTTTGTTTGGAAAGGAGAAGAGGTAAAAGTAAAGGAGAAGATTCGTGTTGAGAGCCAGGATCCTAGTCTGATGTCGGTCATGGCCAAACTCACGGCTCTGGAGCATGAAGTCATGAAATGGTTGACATCCCTGAAAGTGCTAATGGGCACTGAAGACACAGACAGCGAACCATGATATCCACGGTCACTTCCAAAACTGAATACAATACCAATTTTTGAATGAAGAGTACCGATCACCCTCGCGGCTGTTTGGACAAATCGTTTCTCACCATAAGTGTATTATGTAATCGTAGAAATTCTGAGCGACCAATGAGAGCTGTGGAATTTCACCAGGAACACTGAGTCTTGGCGAAAGTTTTCCCATGTAAAGCTCCTCGAGTGGCGTTACAATTTCTGCCCTCACTCATTGCTCACCAGAATTTTCGTTCGGTGCGCTTGGGAGAAGGTGTTAGGATGCTGTCAAGGTCGCCAGCATTGAGGGCACGTCGATCATGTTCGCATGATCTTTTGCGCCCAGTCTACAATTCGCCGCGGACAGCATCGCAGCCGCTCCGCTGCGGAGCTGCAAATTGTATCGCTCAACGCCTGAAAAGCACTTTGTCGCGCCGGGCGCTATCCCCTACCTCACATACAGTATTATTCAGAAGTACCTCCGGCAACAGTACTGAGCGATGGCAGATTGGACGAAGACACGTCTCGAGCGAGACGGCCCCAGATATTCATCCTTATGCGGACCGAAAAGACACCATTTACGCTCTGATCGATAAGATCAATGAAACCGAGCTGGAGCTTGCGGAGCTCATGGATGATTTGGGACTTTTGGAAGAGTATCAAGGAGCTTTGAATCTTGAAGGCCCCGAACTTGACCATGTATTCAGCCAGATGATTGGCCACCGAGACGAACGAGCTTTGGAATCACGAGTGCGAACTGCGAGGCAAGAATTCGGCGAGTACCTTCCAGCAGGCTATTTGAACGAAACAGAGCTTCGATTGTATACACGGCTATACGGCGAACCAATAATCAAGGTGGAAGAGCCACAATCGGAGTTGGAAGATGACTTGGACGAGGAGGAGAGAGATCCCAATCGCTTGTTTCAAGAGGATGGCCAGGGAGGCTGGAAAGAAGTCGAGTTTGAGAAGGTCGAGTCGCAAGACGATGGGCCTCCGCTCGTCTACGATATGGAAGTCGGTCCTCCTGTGGAAGAATCGGCCGCTATGCGTCGCACGAGAGAAGTGGCAGAGCAGCTTGGTGGGGAGCTGATGCTGGAACAATTCGAAGATGAAGCGGTTCCAGACGCGGCCCCTCGCTTGCATCCCTTGACGCGCGAGGGCAAGTTCTCTACGGACCCAAGCACTGTATTCTTGCCGAAAGACACAGTAACTGGCCCGATCTCCGTCATCCTCTCCGAGTTCTCGAACAGGCATATCGCCGACGTCGCTCACCGAACTTTCGGCGGCAGGTTGCTGCCTCACTCCACCACAACTCCGCCTCCACGCGCACAGGTACCTCAGCTTCCGATTCCCCTCGAGGCTTCTCAGCGCCACATGAGCCAGATGGAGGGAAATGTGTACATGGCAGCTTTATACCCCGGCATGTACGCGTCTGCCTTGAGCGTACTCGTCGAGGTTCGAAAGCGACTGGGCACAGACTGGATACGTCGGCTGATGGCACAGGAGGGTGGTCCCCATGTCCTGGACGCCGGCGCTGGTGGTGCCGGAATCCTGGCTTGGAGGGACGTCCTTCGTGCAGAATGGGAGACCATGGTTCCAGATCATCCCGAAACAGACCCTGTCCCAGTGGGTAGGTCGACGGTAGTCACAGCCTCAGAAGCGCTCCGCAATCGCGCGAGTGTAATGCTCGACAACACAACTTTCCTTCCGCGCTTGCCCGATTATGTTCATATTCGTGAGAAACCTACTCTCGATGATGAGCGGCCTCCACCCCCGCGCAAACAATACGATGTCATCATAGCGCCACATACTCTACTTGGCCTGGAGGAAGAGTATATGCGGAAAGAACATGTCGACAATCTTTGGACTCTTCTGAATCCTAACGGCGGAGTTCTGATTCTTCTTGAAAAGGGTCACCAGAAGGGATTCGAAGCGATAGCCGGTGCTCGTGAGATGTTGCTGAAACGCTACATTTCAAGTCCCGGTTCCACACAATACGAAGAACTTACCGAGTCTTCTAACGAGAACAAGCATATTGACAAAGAGGAAGGCATGATTATTGCGCCTTGCACGAATCATGCGAAATGCCCCATGTATACTGTCGCTGGCCATGCCAAGGGACGCAGAGACTTCTGCCATTTCGAGCAGAGATACATCAGACCCGCGTTCCTTCAACGAATCCTAGGCGCCAAGGATCGGAACCATGAGGATGTCAAATTCAGTTACATAGCGGTTCAGCGTGGTGTGGATCTTCGCAAGGAGATGACCATCGTCCAAGGTCCTGAGGCCGCTGAAGCAGCCTTTTCCGGATATGAGCACCTTCACGATATGGAGTCGGAAGACGCCCAAGTTTCAGATGACGCTGTGACTAGCGAGCCCTCGGCTGCCCAAAACGGCCAAGACTTCCATACATTGTCTCTCCCTCGCGCCGTCTACACTCCAATGAAACGCCGTGGACACGTCATCTTTGATTTTTGTACACCAGCAGGAAAGATCGAACGCTGGACCGTTCCTCGTTCCTACAGTAAGCAAGCTTACAAGGATGCACGCAAAGCCCGCTGGGGAGACCTGTGGGCTCTTGGTGCGAAGACCCGCGTTCCGCGGAGCTTGAGACTCGGTGAGAAGCATGGCGAGGGCAAGAAAGAACGTTTGGCGAAGCGAGCTGCTTCGAAAGCCGCTCTAGGTGAATCTGAAGATGGTGCTCTGGAAACTACCTCGTCCGACAACTGGGATGTATTCACAACCCCTGTGAGAAAGAAGGGTCAAACGATTCCCAGTTGGAAGAAGCATCAGGACAAGAAGAAGGTCAGACAGGCCTCGAAGAAGCAATCTACTGCCAAGCTGACGGACCATGATCTTGACTGAACCGCATGAGTGTACATTTTTGGGGGGATAAAGGAATAGGTTTACGGCGTATCATGGTCCATGGGTGTACTATAACTTTGAACAGTCGGGATCAGAATACTTGTGTTGCATTTGTGTGTACTATAGAACATCACTGCATAGAGTGCAGTCACAATAAAGCTCCTCACTCAAAATTGCTATTCTTAATCACATGCAATCCTTCCGGGTGCACATTCACACACTCGTCACGTTATTATGGATGTGGCCTTTTTCCAGGGCAGATAAAATCAGCAGTCTTGGTCGACCACCGAAGTAACCGGCCCAAGTCGGCATAAACACCTGTTTGTCGCTTGCAAGTTGCTGTTTCTCGCAAGTCCGTTCGGTAGTGATCGAAAGGCATGCTGCCTTGATTGTCGGGCCCGCCAGACGCGCTTTTCCTTGGAAAGAGGGGCGGACTGTTTTCCTTGTAGGCGTTACCGCATGGTCGCATGTAACCAGCAGCTTCACTGTCCGTTTTCGACCAGGCAATATATTCCGTAGATGTAGTGTTCGCGACGAAGTCTTATTCGGATCGAGGGTAGATTCCCAACTCCGCTTGTGGGCTTATTGAAAAGCCATACTTTTCCTCAGCTGACGTTCACGTTGCTGACTCTGCAGCTCCAGTCGCTCAACTGTGTACTTCAGCCGTTCCTTCTTCTGGACGAGTCGTCTGTATTCCGCTGCTTTTGCGACAGCGCTACCAGCGTCTTGTCTCTGTCGATCGCGCATGGCGCCGACACCGCGACTCGAAGCTTGACGGCTGTCGTTGGAGTGAAGCCGACCCTCCTGGAGTTCGCATTTAGCTTTAAGGGCCTGTTCGCGACGGGAGAGCTTTTCGACATGGTTCGAGGCTAAGGATAATAGATGCGCGATACTCGGTGTGATTTCATCCAAGAGTGACTGCTGCGCTTCGCGCAGAGTAGGTTCTGGAAGGAGTTCAAAGTGCTAGCATCCAACCCGAGAATTAGCAAATCAATGAAGGTCATAGGCTTGTAGTACTATCATGTCTCTTACCCGCGTTGTCTGCAAGACCTTGCACAATCGGGGAAAGTCGCTAACAGCGGAGTCGAGAGTAGAGATGGATGAATCGAGGGTCTGTAATGAGGATTGAAGTGAGTCAACTGAGGCTTGAAGTGATGCGGCCATTTTGAAGCCTATGCTACTAGTATATTTGTCTGGGATGTAGATATGTTGCTGTCTTCTCGCATGCTTCTCATTGTTTATTTGCTGCCGAGGGGTCTGCGGGCCGATAAAGGCGGCATCGGTTTATTGCCCACTCCGTAAAAGCGGCCAGACATCGGCCTTCCGGGCAAACCTCGTTGCTTCCGCTTCTCCTCGTCGCACCGTTCTCAAGCTCTATCAACTCTCTCCCTCCGCACCCTCCGCAACCAGAAGTCAGCTTCGAATTGCATAATCAGTCGCAATGTCTCTCCTCGGAAAGAAGTTCCCCGCCCCTGTGGGTATGTTATAAGACCCCTTACTACGCTCATGCGATGGCGATCGGATCATGTCACTAACCGCTCAATCACAGCCAAGCCTATGGCTCCTTTCTTCGCTGCCGGTATGCCATCTTGATTTCATCGCGGATATGTTTAGCTCGTCGATTGAACCGAAAAATGCGGTCTCGATCCTAGCCAAAGCCGAATGCCCGAGTCTAACGAAGATTTTGTTGCAGGTGTCGTCATCCTCTTCGGCGTTAACTCTCTCGCCAACGCTCTGATGAACAGTGAGCCTCCCTTTTGCTCTGCGACTAGATGGAAGGATCCCTCTGCGGATGCGCCTCGACCATGGATTTCGAATTCCATCACTTCAATCAACAATGGCTGACATTTGCTGTTTTTCTTTTCTAGCCGAGGAGTTCAAGAACGATCCCCGCAACCCCAACGCTAAGAACGTCAAGCACTGATTTCATTTCAAAATTTTCAATGATACCAGTATGGCGGAGGAAAGAGGACGGTCAATGGTGGCATCACTCCTGCATTGCTGTTGCACTTCGCTCTGAGTTCGCGTGCAGCCAACCTGTACCAGCATATAGAATTTACCGCATTGGGGTACTCTGACGAATAGGAAAGGTGTACAATTACTTCCGTGATCTCATCCTCCGGACTTTGTCGCACGTACTCGTCAGTAATTGACCCTCGCATGGACATCTCGCGGCTCTCCAGAACGGCGCTGGCTCGTAGGACTGTGAGAGCGTACACTCTGGCTCTCGGCTGCCCCACAGGAACAACTGAGACGAACTAACTGTCACGGATGGAATCATCAAAAGTGAGATTGTCTATTGGTGACTTAAGTTCTCTGCTGCGATCGCTCCCTAGGCTAAGAGGCCCTACCAATACTAGAGCACTCGAAAGGATTATCGCATAACAGATTCGTAAGATTTGATTAGACTAAAACATATTAGATTCAATAAGCAGCACAATCATACTCTAAAGAGCATAATCCTATTTTGAAAAACATATATAGGATTAATTATACCAAATCGTTGATATCCTGGGCCATTCCGGACTAACCCGATCTGGAAGGCACATTTTGCCAACTCCGCCGCTCCGTTTGAACCGCTTTCCATTGCGCCGGTGCTTCATTTGACAGCGAAGAGAGCTACTTCTTAACGTTCATTCCACTATTCACCATGTCGCACTTCAGATCGAAGAGGCTGGATCTCAGCGGGTTTATCAATGCCCGCGTGATCCGCGACCACACGAAGCGCAAGGTCTTCGAGCAATATGAGCCTGATCGGTATGGCCACCCCAGAACCCCAGCAGCCTCTGGCTAGGAAGTTTTTTGTAAGAGACATTCAGAGCTAATTCGGCCTCTTCACATTATATAGTCAAGCTCTACGCTACATCATCCGCAACACTACCCTCCCCCAGCGTGTTCGTGCCCAGGCTCAGCTGCAGCTTTCTCAGATGCACGCCTACACCCGGCCGACGCAGATCAAGAACAGATGTGTAGCAGGAGGAATCGCCAGGAGTGTGATACGCGATTTCAGAATTGCAAGAGTAAGTGACGTCCTTACCTGGTGATTGTCGTGTTCTGAGCGGGCGGGCTGATTCAAATTGTTCGTTTCAGTATCAATTCCGTCAGCAAGCGCTTAATGGTGAACTCCCCGGTGTGAAGAAGGCGAGCTGGTAGAGTTCTTCCATTTTGCAGGTTGTATTATGTTGGCGATTTTGGGACGACCGGTTGGACGCAGGCGTTTTATCCTCCTTTCCTTCTCTGAGAGATGTACAATAGATGCGAGGCTTGATTGAGAAATTTCAGTCAGTGAACATTTGAGTCGTTGGGGCCTGGTGGTAGATGGGTGAAGTTACACCCGTATGATATTACTCTCACTTTGAGGTTGCCGGTGAAGCTAGGTGAATCGGGTCTGGTGGTATGTAAACTCCCTCGAAGGCAATCAATACCTCAATGCCTTGTGCTCGGTCAAACACATTCAGAGCGGCTGAGGGAAAGAGAAATCAGTTCATATTCACCTCAAAGCAAACGACTATCTTTCACTATTACGTTTCGTCGGATACTTGCAGACCTCATCGCCTACCATCTTCAAAATCACATCACCTCTCTCACCATAGCTGTCGTTCTATTCCTACATCCTCTTAGCTGGAAACTCTCAAAGCTTCCCTCTTCGCTTTTCCTCCTGGGGGCCACCTTATAGGACTTCTTATCAAAGGTCGTGTTTCCTTCCTGTATCTCTTAAGCTGCAATCCCCGAGCGCTCCCCAATTTCTTAGAAAGCAAGCAACGAGATCCGTGAGGATGTTTGTCTACCGTCCACAGGACCTGCCTCAGGATCCTGTCTTTCCTGCTGACTTGGAGAAACTTGGGTAAGGGAGAGCCAGATGGGTTTGAATCTTTGCCAAGTCTAACGCATGTTGCAGGTACTTCATCAATGAAAAGAATCAGATCAGAAAGACGGCCAATCCCGAACAGGAATTCCAGTTCAAGATCAATAGAAATGGCCGATGGAACGATTTACAACGAGGGGCAATGAACGGTAAGACTCCTGGGACTCTTCTTCAGCCCGAGGAGTTCCGACAGCTTGATCCACTGACATGACTAGAATGCATTCGCACTGTCGTCTCTTCACGCCTGCGCAGTCTGGGACTCACTACTATCCGACTTCCTCTCACATCTGGTCCTAAAGATCCTCATGTTCCAATTTGGGTCTCTGCAAACCTGGCTCGCGCATCCCGCGTCATCGTTGTGTTTGGGGAGCCCATCCAAGACCTTGGTATCTGGGCATATCGTACTGTAGGCACAGAAGGCGTCGACGCAGGTTCAGCTGTGGCTTTTGCGAGAGCAATCCTGAGGCAGAAATCCGCAGCAGGATTCAAAGATGCGGACACTGCTTTACTTTTGGCGAATACAGGTCAGTTAATTTGGCACTGTGGTTCCAGTCGAGCGGTCACCCACCAAACGTGGCTCGCCCTTCCGCGGTCTTCGGCTGTCGATGCGCCGTTGACGATGACCCGTCGAAACAAGATCCCTTGGAACCAGGACTGGCAGGAACACGTTGCCTGCGTGTTCGATGAAATACTCTCGGCCCGCGGTCGCCTCGTCAGGGAGAACGCGAAGATAGACATCATTGGCTTGTCTGAGGGAGGTCTAGGGGCGATTCGGTATCTCGCAGCTGAGTGTATGCTTTACCTTTACCCTTCTTCTCTATGCCATAGCTGTTGTAGAAACCTGCTGACACGAACTCATGACAAGGGGACTCATGGAGACCATACATATCCGCCATCGCATTGTCCAGCCCTCTCCATTACACCCATGTCGACCTTGTTGAGGAGAGTCCAGCTGTGCCATCATCGTTCATCTCTTTCATTTCCTCTCGCTGCCGCGCCTACGTGCTCTCCGACAAACCTGTTGGCTTCCCCGTGCCAGGCTTTCAAGAGCACGGCTGCAATTGCTACTCGTCTGGTGAGGCACTGCATACAGAATGCATCATGCCAAATGCCTGGGAAAATATGCTTCAGTGGCTGGCAAAGATGTATGCGAACCCGTCTGACGGCGAAGCACATCTCGAGTTCAAGGAGTTGGACGGCGCCACTTCGGAGACCGTTGCTGGGGATGGAGATTAGTTCGAATGGTTGATGTCCTTACAGTTCGTAGGACTTTGACTTCAAAGTTTATACCCTAAGGCCGACGAAAGACATCCCTTCAGCCTAGGATATTCAATGGTGCGTTTGGCACCATTGATTTGTTGAGGCGCCAGAAGGGTCCGGTCAGATAGTCTCAATTAGTATCCATTGTCAACGAGCATTCCGTACCCGGTGGTCTCAATGACCCAAAATGAGAGAACTCTTCATCCTGGCCTTTTGTGCGTATTCTAATCTGAAATAGGAGGCTTGTCTCAGAAGCCCCTCTTACCTCTCGATCTCATACCCAATAATTCAAGTATTGTTGTCATCCATCTATCCAGCTGAAATAGGTCTTAGCCATCAGGCTCATCTCATTATTCCTTCTCAGCATACAATTTCAGCAAGACGTCTCCGTTGGCAATATGCCAGTTTTGAACCTCAAACAGCTGCCATTGCCAATGGGAAAACCCATTTCTAAACAGGGAATCTCGTAATTTCTGCGGGAAGCACGCAATGAGCATGCCAGCAGTTAAAAACTGCAATATGCATCATAGCGTAGTAACCTCATGAGAAGATAAGCACCTAATTTGAACACCCCAGTTTTTATTTTCTTACCATTACAATGATAGTCTCGACATCTGAGGATTCGCATAGCACATGTATGCGGGACTCTGACACTCCTAAACAGAGGTTGCGCTACGCTGAATCTGCTTCTTCAGTGAAGAGACTGGATGCGGGTTCTTCCATCCTTCATAAACAGATCAGATAAACCCTAGGCACTTGTCTGCCTTCTCTGCAAGTTTAGGGCTCGGTCAATGATTCTAATCCTGTCATACTTCTTGTTTCTAGTCCCCTGTCTGGCCCACTTGCCGGCGGGTCGGTCCGGGGGATCGCTTGTTGAAATCAATTCCGGGGGGTTCATTTTTTGGTATTTGTTTAGTGAAGCAAGTTTTTGGCTTCTTAATGGCTGATAAGTGATTAGGCCATTCCTCCTTACAGTATTTGATGTGGGTGAGTGGGTTGAGTCTGAAAAGACGGCCCAGTAAGCACTCCGCAAGTCCGCAAAAAACATGGAAGTGACAGGTGATGCAACGTGTGAGTTACTTATAAGGTGACTTTTGTTAACTGCTACCGAGAATACTTCTCTTTTGAAGGGATAAATGCCAATATGAGAGAATCATTGATCGATGAGAGATATCCAAAAATTATCGTCGAACTTTCGCAGACATCTTGCAGGATGGGGATATATATATCCATGTACAACAAGATACATCCATTTGGCTCTGCTTCCTTCAGACTACTGGTCATATATTCGAAAACCGAATCGTTACAATGACGGATCATTCATGCCGGCGTCAATCCAGCCAGTTCTCTAGTCTCTACCTTATTTCTCTGAGATAGGCGGGAGTGCCTGAGACCGGTTTTCAATCTCAAACAATTGCAGACTAAAGACACTGGGGCACGAGCACTGCACATGCAACCGTGAGCCTCACAGGCCAACTGTCCCTGTTGGGAGGGCCTTGTCCTGAACAAGGATCTAGAAGCGAAATCTGAAGCTGTACGCCCTGATACAAATCGTCGTCATCATCAAAGGCTGGTCTCTTGAGATCAACTTCGATCTAAACGACGTGGATTGACGTCTGCTAATATTGATATGTCTGTCTTAACTCCCTTAACTTGCTATTTCGTCTTAAGGCGAACCTTCCTGAAGATGAGGTATGCTAACGTTACACTGTCTATTCATAGGTCAGCTGCTGCCCTCTGGCCGTCAGCGCCGAAGCACGAGCCTCTGGATCTGGTGCTGACGGCAAGGGTTGTCTGCAGCCGCAAAAGTACCAAACAAAAGAAGATACGAGGGCTCAAGAGACGTTTCGAGGTGGCTGCGATTCATCCGTTTAACACCCCGTCAACTGTCCTTACACTAGCCATCTGAAGGTTATAGTGTGGAAGCACCAATGAATCCGCTTATACGCGGTCATGATTTCGCCGTCGAGTCAGACGACAATTTGGGATTGCGTGGCCACGAGGAAGGAACACGGCAGAGAGCAAAAGCTAGAGCGGCGTGTTGATCCGAAGCAGTCACAGTTGCCTCATGTTGAATCAGACTGTGAAATTTGGTGGACAAACGTGCTGATATCACCTTGACGAGGCCAGATGCAATTGGAGAAATGATCGAGTAAGCATGACATGTACTACGGTCTCGATAGTACGCGGACATGTTGCACTATGCGCGATGGACCTACGTTGAAACACGCACTCTCAATCTATGCGACTTGGGGACGAAGGACGCCCAGGCCTTGAGTCAAAACTTTACGGAGGACGCCGAAAGAGGGGGAGGTCACAGAATTTTCGAGACTGTTGACAGTCTTCCTAAGCGCCCAATTATAGAGAGCAATGGCTATCACATCCGTCGTGACTCCATTTGTCAACTCATTTTGATCGAGTAAAAGGAAACGGCCCAGGAGTTTCGATCGAGTAAGAGGGATGAGAAATCTGCAGGGAGATACCCGACCGAACCAGCGGAGACGCCCGATAGATTGCCTCGCCCGTCAGGCACCTATTGGTGGAAAGTCTTGTGATTGGTTCGGAAGTGCGGCCATTGTCACGAAGTATGAAAATTTTACACAGCCCGTATTTTACGGATCGCTTGCCACTTTGCCGGTGGACTTGCGTTCCGATAACCGGATCTGGTAAGCATGAGGGTATCCAGACGATGCACACTGTCCTCCATACAGTGTGTATGACAGGCTTCTGCGTAGTATGGAGGGTTGATTGTACTGGAGAGAAGGACTATATTTTGACTGTCAGGTTGCTGAAATAGGAGCCTGAGCAATAGGCAGGAGCCTGTTTGTTCAGGGGCAATAACGGAAGCCAATCTTTGAAGCATAGTCTACTCCGTAATTCCCATCGAGTAATCCGAACTGAATCAGTGGGTATTTCGAAGGATCGTGATCTCGATCGCCATTCTGGCTGTGCGGATGGCCCACGCACCCCGTGGACGGCGTTCTGGGTTACTCGACCGTATCCCCGGGGTCTTCTGGTATATATAAGTGGTGAGTCCTTTCAGGGGCAGCCATGATAATAATAGGAAAATCTCTGAGATAGGCCTTGTGTTCCTTCTCTGTTTACCCGTCTCGACCTCCCCCGATTTTCTGCCGAGTGGCGGGTCCAGAACAATTTTCTTATCCTTATCAACAGTTATCAAAACTTTCTTTATCTTCTTATCCTCCCTTATCAGCACTCAATCAACAAGCAATTTCTCTCCTGTCCCCCGCCAATCTTTTCTAGAGGAAACGGCAGAGTTTCTCTCTCTTTCACTGCTCCGTACCTCTCCTCTCGTTCTCAGTCATTTCGTCATTCTTTCTCCCTATATTCCTTTCCTCCATACCCCTTCACCATGGAGGCTCCTCCTCAAATGCCTTCAATCTCCGTGGTGGCATCCTCGCGCGCCGTTATCTCCGGCCGTTTGACATCAGCCACCATTGTTATCTCTCGTACCACTGGCAAGATCACTGCAGTCTTTGACTCGGTCATTCCTGCGTCTGACTTCCCCGCGGGGACTCCATATACCGACTATTCCCCTCATGTCCTCTTGCCTGGTTTGGTCGATGCACATGTCCACCTCAATGAGCCTGGCCGGACCGAGTGGGAGGGCTTCTACACTGGAACGCAGGCGGCCGCCTTTGGTGGCGTCACCACAGTGATTGATATGCCATTGAATGCCATTCCTCCAACAACAACCGTTGCCGGTCTAAAGGAAAAGATCCAGGCCGCCGAGGGCAAGTGCTGGGTGGACGTAGGCTTCTATGGCGGTATCATACCCGGCAATGCTGGCGAGCTCAAGGCTCTGGTCCAGCAGGGTGTGCGCGGTTTCAAGGGTTTCCTTATCGATAGTGGTGTATGTATCTGTCCCCTCGTGCGTTCTTCGGTGCCCACTAACCGCTTTATCCTTTGACAGGTGGAAGAGTTCCCCGCTGTCTCGTCCGAGGACATCAAGTTGGCTATGAAGGAGTTGGCCGATGAACCTACAAACCTCATGTTCCACGCAGAGATGTTACCCCCCATCGCGGCCTCTGTTGGAGACGCTGTCAGTACCTCTGACCCCCCTGCGGCCCCAGCAGGTCCTGTGGAAGCTTACTCCACTTTCCTTGCCTCCCGTCCCTCAGTCTTCGAGACTTGCGCCGTGCAGGAGATCCTGTCACTGGCTCACTTGGCCCCCAATCTCCCACTGCACATTGTCCACCTATCAGCCATGGAGGTGATTCCTCTCTTGCGCAAAGCTCGCGCCGATGGTGTCAGAATCACAGCCGAAACGTGCTTCCACTATCTGTCACTCGCCGCTGAGGAGATTCGCGATGGTGACACACGTCATAAGTGCTGCCCTCCCATCCGCTCCAAATTGAACCAGGACGGCCTCTGGACCGAACTCGAACGTCATGCCGAGGACGGAGTCATCAAGACTGTAGTGTCGGACCACTCTCCCTGCACACCGGACCTGAAACTCTTGCCATCCCATATTCCTGGCCATCACGTCGCCAATGGCGAGGTCGAAAACCACGGCAGCTTCTTCTCCGCTTGGGGTGGAATCTCATCCGTCGGTCTTGGACTCCCTATCATGTGGACCGAGCTCAGCCGTCGCAAGAACCTGACTTCCGCCCCCGATGACGCCAACACGAAGCGTGCCCTTCAGGATATTGTGCGATTGTGCTGTGCCAACACTGCGGCGCAGGTCGGCCTGCAGAACCAAAAGGGCGACCTCGTCCCGGGCTTTGACGCCGATATCTGTGTCTTTGACGACACCGCCGAATGGGTCGTTAAGCCCAGCACCATGCTTTTCCGCAACAAGTGCTCCCCCTACCAGGGCCGTACCCTTCGAGGCATGGTCCGCGAAACCTGGGTGCGAGGCGAAAAAGTCTTCAGCCGAGACGATGGTTTCGTCGCAAAGATCCCAACGGGTCACCTTCTTCTCGAGAAGCGGGTTTGATCCTTTCATTTTCCCTGATACCCATTTCCTTGATCGAGACTGTTGACAGTCTGCCAGTCTCAACAAAAGCGATTTCTCCCGACCTGTTGACATGATGAAACGATGCATGATGCACCCCATTACTGACGACCATTAATTATAATGACTTGAGCAGCAGCATATCCGCTGATTCTGATGCCGCAAGCGACGCTGTAGATTTGAGGTTAGATTTTGATAGACGAATACCATGCATTGATTTATGACTCTGTTTGTCATTTCCGTTCCGGTGTCCAGAGATCTGGAACATCCGGACGAATAAATCCATTTCTTTGATCTTTCAACAGTATGAAATCGTAACTTACAGTCATCCCGCATTATCGTGGTTCTTCTGACTCTCCTTCTCCTCCCATTTCTCCCTCACCCTCCGCCGCACGCCTCCATTCGCACCCCTTCCCCATATCGTCTCCTGATCTCCATCAATTCTCTGGATCCCCTCCTTATCCGTCTTGCCTTCTCGACCACCAACCACGTCACTCTCCACTACCTCCTTCCGCTCCTTGATGCGCCTCTCACGCGCCCGCGCCTGGTCAACCTTTTGAAGATAAATCGCATAGATCAACACTTCCGCCACACCCACCATCAGCGCGGCGAACAGGGAGACCAGAACCCGCACCGGCTCCGACGCGCCCCCGCTCACCCTATTCGCACTCGGTTTGCTGGGTGGCTGTCCCCGCCACAAAGAGGATACAGAGCTCACCAGGATATCAGGGGTACGGAAGCTCGTCAGCGCCCAGTACACGCTGAACCCGGTGATGAGCACCGAGAGGAAAATGTTCAGTACCAGCGACGGGGTGAGCGGGTCTGTCGTCTCCGTATCTCCAGCGGGTGCTTTAGAGTCGTGAAGGGCAGAGAGAGTCGGCGTGGAGGAGGAGAAGATCGGCGAGGGCCCGCTGTGCCTTGGTGCGGAGGGTGTGAATGTTGTGGCTGTCATGCGGTTGTAGGCGTCTGCTTCGGCGGCGGCGAGGAGGCGGGCCTTTAGGGCGAGGTACTCGGGGCTCTGGCGACCATATGGTTAATACCTGCAGTAGGAAGAGGGAGAGGGGGGTAGAACGTACAGGTTCAGGTTTCTTAGGCGGAGGAGGGACGTAGACTTTTGTGCCGCGGAGGAGCGAGTTGAGGCTTCTGTCTGGGCTTGGATCGGGGCTGGTGCTGTTCGCTCCATTGCGGAAGTAGCGTGATAGACGGATCACTTGCTCGTGCGAGACTGGCGAGTTGATACTCAGAGAGTCGGGGAGGCCCAGCTCCTTGCGAGAAGAGGAGGGAACGGCCTCGAGTGCGGAGATGATATGAGTGGTTGTGACGAGGAGGACCATGGTGTTTGTGGAGGGTGGTTGGATGTCGATAGGGTAGATAAGAGTTTCAGTCCATATTTCATCAATAGTCCGTTATAAATATCAATATATTGCGATAGTTGATATGGACGTTGTCTAGGTACTTTGTAGATACTTGGAAGGAAACTTGGCTGGGCGATAATATAATGACGATGATGGGACCTTGCCAGATTAGGCAAGTGAGCTCCCCCACATCCATCACCTCCAATCAATAATATCACCGGCTTCATCGCCCGCCATCCTCAGATCAGCCCTCTTCGCCATATCCCTCTCTACTCACATAATATCGTCATTCCGGGGGTGGACTTTGTCTGCCGTCGCTCAACTCCACAATGGCAGACACCAAAGCCAGGTAAGTTGGAAACGCGAGGGAGAAAGAAAAGTTCATCACCCCTCACGTCCCCCTCCAGTCCACCGCAGCAGCACTTCAGAACTGACAACCACTCTACTCCAGCACCGTAACAACACAAACGAACCCACGCGGAATCCCCGCCGCTCCCTTCATCGACAATGTCAGCGACTACGTCGCCTCGCGCGCAGACGTGGAACCCACCCTGCAGCGCTTCCAGGAGATGATCTCCAAATACCAATTCATGGAACTCAACACCCAGCGCCGAGCGGCAGGCCTCCGAGAAAAGATCCCCGACATCAAGAAGACATTAGACGTCGTGCGGTTCTTGAAGATGCAGAAAGAAGTAGGTCACTGAGTCAGGCCACCGACTGATACCACTGTGGAGTAATTGCATGCTGAAGATAATTGGGTAATGGCAGACAAACTCCTCCTCAACACTCGAGACCAGCTTCGAGTTAAACGATACCCTCTACGCGCGCGCGCAAATCTCACCCGCCGACACGGAAGAAGTATACCTCTGGCTCGGGGCGAACGTCATGCTCGCGTACCCCATCCCCGAGGCCGAGACGATGCTCTCGGAGAAGCTCTCTGCCGCAGAGCAGAGTCTAGCGAACTGTGATGAGGATCTGGAGTTTCTGAGGGAGCAGATTACCGTGCGTGCAGGAGTTCTGTTTCTTTTTCTGTTGAGTTCTGACTGACCCTTGAAATAGACCATCGAAGTCGCTACCGCTCGTGTCTACAACTGGGACGTTGTACAGCGGCGGAAAGAAAAGGCTGAAGGCAAGGGGGATGACGATGAAGAAGCGACCGACAAGCGCAAGTCGGGTGGCTAAATGTTCAAAGCCGGTAATGCAATTCCTCAATTATTATGTCATGACGAGCGCCTTACATAGCGTTCATATCCGACGAGGAGAGGCCTCTCCTTTTCTCCTCCGTATTCTATGTTGACCAATCCTTTGGGATTGGATTGCTGAAGCGCCGCCGTGTTCATTAATACATCAAAAGCCTGACGGTCATAGCCATCGGGCGACCACTACCAGGACGGTAGAATCATGTGGCTCATCAGCCATGCTACACGGGATCGAGGATATAAATGGACTTGGCATTCTATTCGCGCAAGATTCAATTCATTCTATCATCAGTAATCGCTGACCAAGCGACGTAAAGGCTTCACTTCTTCTGATCGCCAGGATGAAGTAGACTCAATCTGGAGGAACGGGTCGCGTTGGAAATGACATCGTAGCATCGTATATCAAGCACCGTCCAGAAATAACAGTCATGACTTCTCGAACTGGGAGATACAACAAGATAGCAGAATGGGCCCACACAGATGATCATGGTAGGTCAAAACGCCAACACCATGATATCAAACGATCAAACATTATACTCTATGCAGAATGCACACCGAACCAAGACCGAGAGTTGGAGTGCCTTCTAAACACAACTCCCTAACCAAATCATTAAACAACGCAGTGGATCGCAATATTAAGAAAGAAAATGTCATCGAATCGTAAGATAGCCTGGCAAGGCGGATGTCGCAACTCAGCAACGCCCCCGGCTCAGCCGCGTTTAGCGGCCACTCAGTTTCCTTCCGGGTCCAGAATCTCCAGGGACGGAGTTGGCAAGCAATCGATCGGGCAGCATATCGGCATCGGAAATCGCCCTATCTCGTAGCCTCCTTGACATCTCCATATCAGTATCGTCGCCAACAAACGTCCACTCCTCACTGTCTTCGACATCATCATCAGCATCCTGCTCGGCGGTCGTTTTGGCAGAAGGGGTTGGCGAAAAAGGCGTTGATGAAGCAATGGAGCGCTGGCGGGCTAGTGTTTTGGCGTATTCAAGGTCCCGGTAAATGGCCTGGATAGCAGTTGCCACTCCATCCTCCTGTGATAGATTGTTAGCATATCTGTTGTCACGAGCACTTGATCCCAAGAATTTCACTTACACTACGGATCCTTGCGCCTAGATCTTTGGCTCTGATGATCATTCGCTCGCTATGGGTAGCTTCCCAGAGTGCCCTCGAGAAAACGCTCACGTTAAGCTTCTTCATGCAAATCCCCACGCCCAAATCTTCAACTCTCGACCCAAAAAAGAACTGATCACCAAAGAAGGGCTTGATGATCGTAGGAACGCCAGCACGCAAGCTCGCCCCAGTGGTACCTGCTCCGCCATGGTGAACGGCAGCGTCAATGTGCGAGAAGAGCCAGTCATGCGGCGCAGCCTGAATCTGGTGGATTTCTGGCGGCAGTGGTACCTCCGGCTTAGCACTGGCAGGATCGCCGAGCCTATCGGACCATCCTTTGGAGAGAATACAGCGAACATCAGCCTTCTGGACTGACTCAATGACTGTCTTGGTGAGTGCCGAAGGATCAGATACAACTATTGATCCGAAGCCGATATAAACTATCTTTTTACCATCTTCGCGAGCACGTCGAATAAATTGGGACAGGGCGGTTGGAGGAGTCCAGTCGCTTCCTTCGTTAAGAAACCAGTATCCGGTAATCCGAATCCAGTCGGGGTAGTCCAACGGGGGCGGTACTACCGAGGGAGAGTAGTTATACAGAAATGGGACTTTGTTCGGTTGCATCTTGTCCAGAGTAGTCGCCTTTAGGCCGAGCTCGTTTTTCCGCCATCTATTCACCTGGCCGGCAATCGCCTTCCAGAAGACGTTGTCAAACATCACGTAGGTTATATAGTTGTACGCACCACCCATTCTGTGCTCAGGCACAGCAAAGGCGTGTGGATATGCTCTTGTCCGTGACCACGGCATTGTGAAGGCGCGGAAGTAAGGAATCCTCAGCGCCTCGGCGATGTGTATACCGGCCATTGCACTGGGTGATTCAATGAGAAGGTCGCTGTCCTGGCAGCTAGCCCATGCTGATGACAAAAGATCGTCAATCCAGCCCCGGAACTTTTGCGACGCTTCTTTGAGAAAGGAATACGTGAACATCCCATTTTCAACGCAAATGCGCATGAGTTCCGCTGGGTCACCATCCACCGGAGCGAAATCAATGCCATGCTTTCTCACCCATGGCTCGAATTCTGCATGGGTTGCAATCTTTGGCCTATGGCCTTCTGCAAGTAGCCCTTTACATAGGGCTATGTATGGCTGCACATCGCCTCGCGAGCCAATCGTCAGACAGGTGATCCGAAGAGACTCGGCAGGTTTGAAGTTGACGATGGAAGCGCGAGGATCGTCAAAAATCGGATGTAGCTCGGAAGACTCATTCAAGGGCCGCAAGTCATTTTCGCCATAATCATCATATCTGGCCTCTTGAAGCATACGGTGTTCTGCCATCGCTGCCTCGGACTCAGTCTGCTCCTGCTCAGCTAGGAAGCCTGACTCTGCCATAAACTTTACAGCCTCCAGATGTTGATGGAGCGTAACAGCGCAGTCATCCCGAGCATCAGACGTACGGAATTCGAAGAATAATTCCTCATGTCCGCGGATGATAATAACAAGACCGTGATAGCCAAATCTGAAGCCTTTCTCCTTTTCAACGTTCTCAATGTCTCTTAGAGGAAGAATCATCTTTGTACGAGTCCCAGGAATAAGACTGCGGAAACATAGCTTCTTCTGACTGACGTATATCTTGCCATAGAGTGGAAGCACCCGGTGCAAGTATGCAAAGTATGTAGCTTGCAGCTTCTCCGTCGGCGGTAGTGCAAAGTGCGCACGGAAACGGTCGCCATAGTTGCAGCCATCCTCCTTGTCTTCTGGATCGACATCTTGATCATCTGGCAAGACATCTTCTGCCTCGCCATAATGCTTTCGACCGCCAGTCCACATTCCCGAGACTTTCTCTATATAGCCCATAGATTCACTGGCCAGGAGATTACTCATTTGCTTTGACCGGGTCCTCAAGTACTCGGCAAGACCTGCTGCACGCTGGAGAGGATATACCCCGGCTTTGACAAGCTCGTTCAGAGAAGGTGCACCCGAGAAGGATTTAGTCGGATCTTGCGTGTCTCGGTCTGGTTCGGCGGTGGAATCCCGAGCCTCACGTCCACTTGTATCTCCATCCGTTCGTCTGCCGAGCTCATCGATCTGTTGACTGGTACCAACATTGGCACGAGTGGATAGTGATCGAGCCGTTTCGTCAGAATTGCGTCGCCCTCTCCTTTCTCCGCCAGAAGGTCTTCTGTCCAGACCATGGATAGTAGGAGATTGAAAGACATCACTGCGGTTCAAGATCTGGCTCGCTGATTCTGCCGCATCCGTCATCGATTGCCAGGCAGCTGAAGACTCAGTCCCTTGCTCGAAAGAGTTCAATATCGAGTCCGACGAGTCCTGGTGTCGAGTTGCTGGCGATGATTTTATAACATCATGCGCGAGGCTCGTATGACTCGTGCTTGCACTCCTTTTCCGCTGCGTCTCAGCTCTGCTATTACCTAGAATTCTACTCGTCCCGCTGGTCAGCGACCACCTGTTTCGAGATATGCGGGTACGATCAGACCGAGGCGACCGGTCCGGTTGCGGCGAAAGGTGTTGAGAAGAATTTTTCAAATATTGCTCATTAATGAGGCTTCTAAGGAGCTCGAATGCTTCTCGGCCGGAGTTGAAGAATGTGAAGAAATACTGCGAACCATGAGCCTTGTGCAGAAGCATCGTAATCAAGAGACATACCTCATCAATCGCGTACGAATCATCATCCTCAATCACGCGTATTTTGAACGTCTCGGCAAAATCTACCATAGGACTTTCCTCTATGTCTATAATGCTTTCGATCGGAAAAGATATCTTGACGCTCTCCCCCTCGTTGTGTGTCCGAAAAATCACTTTTTGCAGGGCTTTTACCCATTCCTTCGCACTCATGGAGCTATCAGCTCTGAAATAGTACGTTCTCTGGTCTGTAGTGACTTGAAAATCTCTAGGCTCCCTCCCTTTCTCTTTCGGTTCGCCCAACGAGGCAGAAATCCCGTATCGAAGATCGACATGACCGCTCGGAAAGTAGAGATTTGACGGGTCGGCATAGTAGGAAAGAACATCACCCTTCAAAGAAAACCAGTAGCGGCTGTACTTGGGGTTCTTTCGACCACGTTTGTAAAGATACCCAGACTTGATAGCCACAGTGGATTTCTTGGGGAGATAGGCGTAGAAGCAGATGTGTCCCTCGGTGACGTACATGTACCCCTGTAGAAGCATGCTCTGAAGAAGTGAGCAGGCATACTCAACAAGAACTTTTTCTGGTTTGTCAAAGCCGAACATATCCATCAGCCTTGTGGAAAGGGGGGACACGGATGCGTCGCGAGGGCCCTTCTCGCCACTTTCATCGAGTGAAGATTGGGAGCGTTCGGTAGACGACGCTTTCAAATCAAATTGGGCTTGAGCTTCGACCATACGGCTCAGGATAGGAGCTGCTCGAGGAGTGGCACTGCGCGGCCGTGTAGGAGGTGAAACGCTGGGCATTTCATCGCCCGTTGAAGGATCGGTCTGTGGCTCATGCTTGGAGTTCGACTTGAATGGCCGAAATAATTTATGGTCCGATATTGTCCTTCGATGGCGACGGCCTCTTGTACCCGACTCCTTCTCTGATTTCCCATCGGTCCGCGAACTGGATCTTTGGCTCGAATCGAGGGAGGACGTATTTGCCGACGCAGACGTTCCTTTCCTGACAGAAGACTCCTTCCTCGGCCGCTGCTCTGTTTCCCCATCACTGTCACTTGACTCGTCAAACCGCGCATGAAAATCAGACCTGGAGCCTACAGCGGCGATCATCCCAAATATGGATTGTTGCATGTATTGAAGATGGCCCTCGCGAGAGCCAGATCCTCCGGGAGGTGCAGTAAAGTCGACCTGGGCATCGTGATTGTCTTTCAGTCTATCCGGCAAAGCACTGGTAAGAAGACGGCTTGTGGACAGGGACTGTCTGCTTGCGCTGAGCTTGCGGTCCACCCGTCGCTTTGCATCGTCCAGAAATGGGCGCATTCTCGACGTAGATCAGAACTTAAGTGATTCTCCGAGACCAAAAAGGTAAAGAAATGCAGCGGTAAATCGCGGCCGCAGCCTTAAGGTGCGGAGCGAAGAGGCTATGATGACAGCGGTTGAAGGAGTGCGTTGTCCACGGATTTGGTTGGAGGCAACAAGTCAGATGTCACAACCAGGGCTTTGAGTGAACCTAGTGTTACAATAGACAGATAATCCTGTCAATCAGTTCACTGGTCCACAACAAGCAGCATGCGCTATAATTGATGAAGAAAAAGGGAATGAAAGAGAACGAGATAAATGAACGCTCACCGTCTCTATAGTACTCCAAACTGATAAGGGCCTCCGACAAGATTGTTATCAGTGCACCGAAACGCTTGAGGAGGGTGTCATTAGGGCGACAGAAGGGAAGGGCTCTGAGTCATGCTGAAAAGAAAGACTAAGGCATGATCTTCCAGATGAAGATCCACAAAGCGAAAGAGTTGCAGTAAATGAACAACGTGCAGTGATTCTAAGCAAGTACTTACAGAGAGGAACAAGCCCAACGCCCTAGCTTGACCCTCTGGCGTCACTTGTCTGTATCAGCTGTTCATCAGTCCCCGGCCCCACCAATCATGGGGATTACATGTGATTGAGGTACGGCATTCATCCAATCATAAGCAGTTCGCCAACACTCAACTGGCTTATGTCATCGCCCTCTTGATCTGCCTGTAATTTACATTACCGTCGCATCTCTGAGCTGGACATGACATGAAGATAGTAAGATCGTGGGACGATCAAGCAAAATTCCATGTGCCTAAGTCGCCTCTGAGATCTAAGATCATAGGATATCTGGTTGATCTTTCTGTACTAAGCATTTGCCGCTCATCGAGTACCTTTGGGCCTAGTACAAGCACGAGGCTGATTGCCGGTATCAGTGGCTGTGCCGTGTGCTCCAATTTGGCTCGGGAACCTGGAGCAACGGAGTCTGGTCGAGAGTAGCACTATGTTGTGGATATCTTCAAGGCTGTATAGCTTGTTTTAGAGAAATATTGAAGACTAGATTCCAGACTTGAGCATCCAGGCCTTGAGCCTTGGTTCAAAGATGCTGCTTCTTAGAAATCGAAAAATCAGAGTGCAGGCGCCATTGGCCATGATGCGCAATCCCGTCAATTGAACAACTTTTTTCGCTTATGAACAACATGAAAATACAGTTCTCATTTCGACGTTTATCACGCCTTCTCCTTCTTCCGTTTCTTCTCATCTCGCTTTTTGCTTGATTGTGATGCATCGACAGATTGTTTCTTGGACTTCTTCCTGGGCAAGCCACCCGACTGGGATCCTTCCGCTTCTTCGGCGTGCTTCCGTTTTCTTTCTTCGCGCTCGGTCTTGGATTCTTTGGGAAACTTGAAAGTTGGCTTTCCTTCTCCCTCGGACTCTTCCGAACTCGAACCGATCGTCTCAGGAGGACCCTCCCCACTACCGACTGGGCGAAACCGCATCTTCAGATGTTTCGGTTGCTTCCTTGGTGGCTTGATCTGATCCTGTGCTGCTGCCAATACAGCATCGTCGGTCCCTAAGCTTTTAGGGATGTCGATCGTTTCTTGTACGTGATATGTAGGCATGTTAGTGGCAGGTGCGCTGTAGTATGTCTGCGTCTTCGAATCATATAGGAGGAGACTCTTCCCACCCAAGTCGCTCTGGCCAATGTTCTCGGATGGGATACCATATTGCACACCTTCGTGCTTAAGTACCGGCTCCCCTTGTAAGATCTTCGCCAGCGACACCTCCTTGACTTTGGAGAGAGGGAGGAAGGCGGGCGCAGTGATGTGGAAGATTTGTTTGCCGCGAAGGTCGGAAAGGAGGGAGGATGTGGTAGAAGATGGCGGTAATTGCTTCTTCGCAGCTTTGAAGCCTGACGGTGGCTTGTAGGGAGGTCTTGGGTAGAGGGAATCGTTTGTAGATGAGCTAGTGCTCGTCAGCTTCACAGTTTCCGAGAACAAAGTAAGCGATAGGACGTACGTATTGGGAGCCTTGATCTCTGGGGACGAAGGGACACTTTCAGAATCGGAGCTGGCCGAATCTTCCGACTCAGATCCTGAGCTTGACGAATCTTCAGTCTCGCGATCCGATTCCGACTTCTTTGTCGGTTCGGGCGATGTCGATCTGCTGCTCGAACTGCTTTCGCTGTTTGAGGCAGTTTTCTTAATTGACTTGGCTGGAGCCATTGTGCTTCGACAGAGCTGCCTGTCAAAGGGAGCGTTTGAGATTTCGATGCGGAGTGTACGGGACTTGCAGCCTCGGCCTGCTGGCTGCGCTCAAGGTATATTTGCAAAATGCGAACAAATCAATAAAATTTTGTCCCGAACAGAGACATATATGTACGATTAGTTAAAGTTTTGGTGAAGAGCTGGCTCCGCAAGTCGTGAGGTTATTCGGCCGCGGAATCTGGTGAGCGACAACTTTTTTTTCTCCTCCGCGGAGCACAGACCACCCTCTAAAGTCCGCAATCCGCGATGATATGAGATTTTTGTGGTGCCGCCTTCTCATTGAATACATACTTTTATTTTCATAATCTTAAGCCAATTGCGCTCAACATTCGTATCTCATGAAAAGAAAAGCTGAGAAGCAGCAGGCGGCTGGTACAGACTCAATCTCCCACTGTGCTCTTGCTCAATCTGAAGCCGATAGCTAACTGAAATTCTGTCTTAGCTCCGGTCAGCGCTTTTGCGGCGCGCAAAGCTCGGCAACAGCAAGCGCAGCCTGTAGAGCCAGAGAAGACTGCGCAGAATGAACCTGTCGTCGAGCCGCCATCCAAAAGACCGCGGCGGTCACCTGAGGAGGGCGCCGCGAGGCAGCCCGCTAACGGAAACGATCGGGTACAGACGAGGGGCTCTACGAGGAGGAAGGCAGAGACCTTGAGCTCTGCTGAGCTTGCTGGAAAGCAGCCTCAAAGGTCTGCTGCCGCCGCAAGAGCACAGACTGCAGAGCGGACACCAGCTCCGGAGAAGGCAGATGCTGAGACCTCCGACGCCGCCGAGGAAGAGGAAGAGGATATACTGGAGCAAGAAAATGGCGTGGGAGCCATTGCTGTGGAGGATGATGCTGAAGGGTGAGTGTAGGAAAATCGTTTCAGAAGAACACATGCGCTAACTCTCTACAGCTATGAATCACCGGCCGATGATGTCCCGCAGGTCCAGAATTTTCCCCTCTCAAAGACACGGTTGAACAAGAGCAATATCGTATCTAGTGATGAGCGTACACTCTGTGTTCGTATCAAAGAGAAGATGGTATGAAGCGGCATGGGACATGTATATGTGCTGTACTAATGGCGAACTAGACCCTCGTGTTGTTGGGACATTACGACCTTTGGGTCAAGCGAGGTGTGATTAGCCTGATGGGCGCAAAGCTGCATCCTTCGCCACGGCTCTACAGGGTTTACGCGCCGTCTACGCACTCGTTACCCGTCATCAAGTGTGTAGCTGGGGTTGATGGCGAAGCTGAGATTGAAGTCAAGTCATGTAACAGTGGCATCTATCAACTCAGGCACTTGTCGCCATTGTATCAGCGGATATGGAATGGGAAGAACACACCATCGGACAAACTGACATTGAAGAAAGCTTCTGCGTCTAATAAGAGAACTTTCTCAGTGGTAGGTGTTCTCCCTTCTAGTTCATGGGTTTATCCGCCACCTAACTGCTGATAGTTATATACTTCATCCGACGACTCCTGGAATCGTCATCTGAGGCCGCTACATCTTGAAAAACAATGGAGCTCCGCGATTAGATCGCTCTCGCAGCGACAGGGACGATTGAAAGTCCTGATCTGTGGTCCCAAAGCATCAGGGAAATCAACCTTCAGCCGCTACCTCTTGAATCATCTTCTCAGTCCAGCGCCGCAAACCGAAAATAACCACCGGAATACTGACGGAGTCGCTTTTCTGGACCTTGATCCTGGACAACCGGAATTCTCTCCGATGGGACAGGTTTATCTCGCACACCTTCGCTCTCCATTCTTTGGTCCGCCGTTCACCCATCCATCATTGGCTGACTCCCAGGATGGTTCGATCATCCGAGCCCACCACATCGGAGCGACATCTCCAAAGGAAGACCCTGACCATTACGTTTTGGCAGCGATGGATCTTATGGACCGCTATCGAGCCCTCCTGGCAAGCTACCCTCAATGTCCACTCATTATCAACTACCCGGGATGGATTTTCGGGCTGGGACTTGAAGTCGCGACATGGCTAGTGAAATCCTTGGGCTTGTCGGATGTCGTCTACATGAGCGAGAAAGGTCCGGCCGAGGTCGTGGAGCCCCTGGGCCAGGCTGCCCAGGAAGCTAGAGTCCCTCTGACCACGCTGCCGTCTCAGCCCACCGATTTCGTTAGCAGATCAAGCGCTCAATTACGCTCGATGCAAGTACAATCCTACTTCCATATGTCGCACCCGAGCGAGATTCATAATCCACAATGGCTGGATACAACCATGTCCCGAACTCGACCGCTCGTTGTGGATTACGCCGGGCCACGGCAAGGCATTCGTGGAATAATGGTAATGGGCCCTCAGATTAGCCCTGACCTTCTCCATGAGGCCCTGGATGGAGCGCTCGTCGGCGTTGTTGCCGTTGAGTCTCCCAATGCGATTATGGGCCACGCCGATACAGCCGGATTTTCGGGTAGCTCTCAACCGGACGCCATGCAAGGCGCTGAAAATCTGTCAGATGCCGCTTCAGACGTCGACATGAACGACGTCACGGATGCTTCCCACGGCGACGCCGCTCCTAAATCATCCTCCTCTTTTGAATCAATGATAACACGTACCCCGAATGAAGATCTACCCTATCTCTTCGTCGGGTCCGGGAGCTGCAACCCTCTCGACCCCAAGGCCTCAAACTGCCTGGGCCTGGCTCTCGTCCGCTCCATCGACGTTCCATCACGCAAGCTGGAACTCATCACACCAATCCCAGGATCCAAACTTCGCGATGCCCTGGAACAGGGCCACGACATCGTACTGGTCCGCGGGATGCTAGATAACCCCAGCTGGGCCATCAGCGAAGACTACTACGCCGCGCGGGCAGCGGAAAAGCGCCACCAGGAACTTGTCGCCAAAGCACGCAAAGAACCCGACACCCGGGATGGCCAGGACGCAGCTGGCGATGCAGACACGCAAGGCATGGTGTCTGCCGTGCTCAGGGACCGGATACGGCGCGCAAGCAACGTGCCCTGGATGACGGTGATAGAGGATAACAGCCGGCGGCACCGAGAGGCCGCGCAGCGGGAGAAGTCTCTGTGGAAGTTACGCAAGAAGGCATACCCCGGTAGCGAGAGTGAAACCGACTGGTAGTTTTGCTCGGCGCGGAAATACAACAGTTCAGATTTACTCATTTGATTATTGTAACTTACCGCTATAGCAGCGGCGCCTGTCCATTTACCTGAAACCGCGGAGTAGCGATCATCTCAAGGAGTCCTTTTCATCCCGCTGCCAGATCTTCGTATCTTGGACAACGAATGGCCCTCGGGGAGGAAAAAGGGCATCGAAAGAACGAATACGGACGCTTCCCGCTATAAACCCTGGTCATACATACGGTAACTCGTAAATCACCACAGACGCAACTCCTGCCCACGCGCAAGTCGCAACCGCCCTACCCAAAAAGACAGACGGGAGGCAGGCCGCAGGCCTTCAGCCCCCAAAAGCAAATATCAACTGAGCTGCCGGATCGCCCATTGACAAGATTACCTCCGTGACCATGAACATGAACATGTATCTACAATGAGATGACTGATTGACTCCTGATGCCCAAATCGTGCCCCCTGAGATTCCTGCAGGTGGCTGGACGAAAGCGGGTCTGAGGCTGGATTGCCCCCCTTGTGCAGGGTGCATTGCCTTCCTGCAGGTTGCGAAGATCAACTCGGAACTGGAGGATCGAGATGTCGCAGTGTAATGAAATGTGACTGGTCACCTCGGGATCTCCTGTATCAGGAGATCATTCTGCGTTGCGGCTGCGGCGGGGGGCGGCGCTATGGGAGATCTATCTACGGTGTCAATGTCAGCCTGATCATTGCCTGAACCTTGTAGGTGTAAATTACCTAGTAAGGAACATTACTGTGATGCTAGAGATTATGCTCCGGGTGAATGATATCCTTCGCTGGGGTTGTTGCACAATCACTAAGCTGATATAATCGAAAGTCCAAGTAGTCATTACCTTACCAACCACTTTTGCCTAAATAACAATGATGGTCATATCGTTGCACAAATGACCTTGCGATTGTGTCTCGGAATTATAAAAGCAAATGCATGTTAATGCACGTTAATGCATGTTTCGGCCTGATTACGCTTAACAACGGCCTTATTTGATCAAACCCCACCAGAATGCACCGGACGAAGATCTTAACGCATACTCAATGGATACTCTATGAACCTTCAGGGACTATGAGCCGTCAGGGTGGAGGAAAGGTAGGTCTGTATAAACCCTGTACTCCGTACTAGTGAGAGCATCATAGGCGACCCTAGGGTACTCATCTGACGACAGGAAGATGAAGATCTGTGGAATGAAGGATTCGATCAACACAGCCCAGCTTCGATCATCTGATACCTAGCCGATCTGAACCTAAATCAGAGCATCAGCATCGCAGCCAAGATGGCATCGGCTGTGCCTCGGCGGGAAGCGCGGGAGTTATCGACTACAATAGCTGAATTCTCGTAGGTTCCATGCGTGAGGCTAAAGTAGAAATCAGAAAGGAGTCTGCAGGAACAGGAATAGGAAGCTGGAACCCCATCCAATCAGTCGTTTAATGTCAGAGACAGAAGAGATAAAATGTCTCCTCGGCGAAACAATCCGATTGGGAAAGTCGAGGCTGTCGAGCATAGCGCAGGTAAGAGTAACTAAGAATGTATCAGGGGCAGGTTTGCCACGTGGGGAAATGTCTCGATCGACATGACAAACGCTCGATTCATATTGGCCTGTTCACCAGATGGACAGGACACATGGGCATGGTTTTGGGACGGATGGAGTCGAGTCGTGCCAATTTGCCATCCATGGACACCGATGTGGAACCCGCGCGATTTAAATGTCGGGCTGAGGTGGATCATGCAGTCTCCAACTCGTGTGCTTGCTTACTGTATTCAAGATGGAATTTGATCGATTCTGCTGGACTGGTTTGAAGAGAGTCAGAGTATGTATCTGATTTCTTCAAGCTATGTGGAAGTACTTGATGAAGCCTATACCGGATACCTTGATGGCGCTGGTACTTGTGAAACCATGGACATGTATCTAGACAAGTATGAGCTCCAACAAGGATCAGAGGATCAGAGTATCCGTCAGATTGGATAATCGGACAACAATATTTCGTATACGGGTGCAAGCAGCATAAATATCGTATCCTTCCTTCACTTTAGACGTGAGACATGAAACATCGTCGAATACAACAAACTGATGACGTCCGATCGCTCCTATCTTATCCACAAGCGCCATGCGATAACGACGCAGGAACAGCTTCCTGGAGCTAAGAAGCTTCCTTATCGACGGGAGTTATCAATATGATCCATCACCACATATCCTCGGCGCCATTGATAGATAGATAGGAAGAATCAGAGTACCTCCGTCCCAAGTAAGGGACAAGTGGAGGCCTAAACTAGTTAACAATTACAAGTCATTGAGAAGTGAAAACAAGGAACTTCAAAACAAACATCACTCTGACGTTGACTTCCCTGGCAACAACTAGTTGGAAACTCCACAGAAAATAATAGTCTAAACTATCGTTATCATGACAGGGAACCTGGCCGGTCGCAGCAGCGAAACCTGGCGTCATCCTGGTCAATATCAACGAGTGTTAAGTTGGTTCTCCAAATCTCGGGGAGTAATCTTAGGCTAGTCGTCGTGGAAAAAGCATGAGATGGGAAATCATGGAATCCTTCCGAGAGCAGTCGGCTTAATTCCACTGTTATTATTTTGCCGATATCCATGTAATCACTCTGGTGACTCGAGATGAGCCGGCAGATCGAGAAGAGCATATGGAATACGAGGCGAGCAATTCCCCATATTAATTAACCATGTACCTAAGGCTACACCTGCACTCCACATGCAGATGCAATATATTTCCATCATTCGAAGGGAAAACAGCCGCATCCCGACGATTGGCCTGGGGTCCTAAAAGTGTAGGGGAGTATGCTCAAGGCGAATCCTCTCCCCAATAGTCAATTCTGTTGTAGTCAAATCCATCTTTCGTTTGAAACTACTTCCTGAACAGTGAGACCTCCTTCTTTTCGAGGCAACGAGTGATACTCCTCGGTCTCGCCAGTCGCCAGTCCCCAGGATGCCGGGTGCCGAGATGACAATCCTGACACTGCGTAGTGATTATGCAGTGATTACCATTTCATTACGACGGATCAGACATGTCGTTTACGCATTTACTCTGACCACCTTAGCTCCAAATGCGCTTATTGACCGGCTTTACTAGAGCTTCCCGCGACGGAGCTGGAACAAATCGGAGGCATAGGAATAAATGGCATAGACATCCTGCCGTTTGTCTCACAGCTATCAACAACGTCCCATGTGGTGCGGGAGTCCATGGTTTTCGAATGAAAGGAGGTAACTGTACTCCGTACTCCGTTAGTATACTCTGAAGACTTGACCGTCTTTCTGTCAAGGCCGGCAATGTAGCCTGTTCGGTGATAGAGACGGCAAAATATCACAAGCAAACGATTGCCTTAATATCCTACAGAGTATACTAGAGTGAGCTATTAATCCGGAGGAAGAATATGGTCCGTACCTTGTCGCCGGCAGCGATAGACTAAACGGACTATGCTGACTATCTAGGAAAAAGAGATCGTGACGAGTAATGGGTCAAGGAGGCTAAAGACGGACGGGAGTCGACACGGTGTGTTTCAAATCTACAAGAAACGGCCGTTAGGCTAGAGTAGGAGGCCTAACCTTGACTAACTACCATCTACCTCCGACGTCCTCCGTACTCCATGGGTAAATATCCTAACTGAGATCTGAGTCGACGACAAGTAGACTACCCGATGATCCCTCCACAGGTCATCACATGTGAGACAGCGATGGGAGGTTCAAATTGAAAGTTTGCAAATTGCAGGTTGAGACTTGTGGCTGGCGGCTAGGTGTGAACCGTTTGCAGTTCACAGTACGGACCTCGTAGCGAGCTACTCTACTCCGCAGTACTTAGGTTTTCGACAATCATCATTCAAACTTTGTATGTACCGATTCTTTGCATAATTCTTTCCGTTTGATTACTCGGAGGCTCAAACGGCATCTTTCTGTGGGGTGATGCCAGAATACTTGCCTTTTAAGCGTTCTGGCTGGGAACTCAAAACAGAACGATCGAACTTTGTACTTTCAGAGGTATGGTATTATTATTTGTCAAGCTTGTGATGACATCCCATAGGCCGTGGAAGTTGTGGAACTCGAAGTTGTTAGGTCACTAGGTGGCTTTCGTCTAGACCCCGTTTTCGTAGTAAGCATCGACCTGTTGCTTCCGGGAGACTGGGATGCTGCCGATGGGCCGTAGGGCCGGCAATTCTCATGGGAGGTGGTTACTGCGCTCTTGGTGGATGATTAATGATCATCTCAGATAACTAGGAACATGCATTGCTTTTCTTACCTGTGTTATGATAAAGTACTTTATTTTTTGATGCATGAAATCTATCTATCAATTCTTCAGTAATATGCAACATGCAGAAGCATTCAAGTCACTCAGGTGACTCAAAATGGTTCCAAATTCCGAGGTAAGCTGCAGGCTGCAGCAGCGGATATTTCTTAGCACTTAGCAATAATATAATATTATTACTTTTATTATCTTATTATTACCATCGTTCATCCTACCTGACGGAGCTAGACTAAAGGGCATCCAATTAATGCTGCCCAATTATAATCATAGACAGCCATTTCCATTGAGCGACCAGAAAATAGCGCAAAAACGACGGATCTGGATTCTGGGACGGATTGACTTCTTCCATTTCTCGTTCTACAAACCTTCGATTGCGTACCCGTCGAGTTGGGTACGCCATGGCCCGATGAAACCCCGACCAGTATCACTTCCATGTTCTAATTGTCTATAGATGCATATGCTGAGTAGTCCATGATAAACAAAGTAATATATAACTATAATCATAGTATAACCCTTGATTGACAACGTTCAAGTACTTACCGATAGACAGTGTACAGAGTAGAGTGTGTTCGGGCTTTATATGCCTTGTACTCGGTATGCCCCTCCGTTTCTTTCCCCGTACCTTTACTAGCGATTACTAGTCTAACAGTACCGGATCCCTCGTCTTTGCCCATGAAAGTCTACTGGTCATTGGGCCTCTTGCTCTGTTCGGCAATCCTCCACCGGCTCAATGACAATACCATACCATCTAATACCATTCTGTCCTTCCCGTCTCCCTTTCCCTTCCGATATGGCTGGAAACAGCAAAAGTTACGGATCGAGCAAATGTTCTAGAAAGACGCTACTTTGTAGACTATTGTGGACTTGGAGGAGACAGGTAAGAGACTATGCTACTTTGGCAGAGGAAAATCATCTAAGGGACAGGGAAAAAAAAAGAATAAGTGTTAAAACTTAGTAGTAGAAGTGGATTGATCCATCAATCGAACTAGCATTACTACTTAGCATCGCAGTTTATCCATTTCTTTTGCTTCTGCTTCTCCAAGAATAATATTATTTTGTCATTTTTCTTTTATAATAATTATTTATTATTATATTATTATTATCACCGTCGTCTGTCTCTCTATTATATTCCTTCTAAATACTTCCCACTGCCGTTCTCAGTTGATATCTATCTATCTATCTCCTCCCACTTTAATGTGGCCTGCAAGCTGGCCTTCGCAGCTCCTCTAATTCCAGTCCATTCACATTTCACTGTCATTCCTGGTCTGGCAGGTCTCATTGTTCTAATCCAGTCCATTCTTCCCCAGTCTGCATACATAGCAGTAGGCGCATACTCTTCCCTCCGCACACTCCTCTATTGTTATCGTCGCCCTGCGTCATTGCCACACGAACTTCTCAAGTCTCGCCATCACCACCTCTCTTCACCTTGAGAAGCATGCATAGCAACAATGGTCTGAAATGGTTGCCCAATACTGCTAGACGTTAATCTTCCATGGAGATGGACTTCATTGTGAGTAACCTACTTCTCCGCCTCGTTTTACTGTCCTTTGCCATTTTGGCGCATGCATGTGTGTCTTATATACCGACCAACGCCTCCCTTTCACATGTGGCGCTGCGTCAACATTGCGCGCATTCTATTATATCATCATGCTGGCAATGGATACGCCTCGCTTCTCGCTACAACTCATCTTTCTGTGCGCCTGCTATATGCTTTGGACATTTTCCATACCAGTCCTGGCTTCTGGGTGCTCATGGAAGCTTTCAGTCTGACAAGGACTCGGTGCTGACAATGCCGCTCTACCAGCTCTCTTTAACGCATTTCTGCGAAGTGCATGGTCCCACCTCGATCATTTGTTCGCAGGTCCTACCGTTTTCATGCTCTCAGTGTTATCCTGAGACCTCCGAATTCTCTCCCGACGATACCCCCGCAACTTCTCACGATACCCAGTCCTCTCATGGCATGCGCAACCGCCTCGGCGACGCCAGGGATACCAAGTCAACGAAACGCCCAGACGCATCCAGCGCAACGGCCGGCAAATCTCCCAAGATCGAAGATTCGCCTTATTTCCTGAAGAATCAACCACACTCGACCGAGCCTTCCAAGTTGAACATTCTGGGGGGAGCTGACGGTGATACTTGCGCCAGCTGTAGCTTGACTCTCCCCGACGATGTGAGTAGGCAGCTGCCCCCGGGCGCTCCAGGGACCGCCAGTCGCGACGGCAAGGGAAGGAATGGTAGCCCAGTTTTGCGATCCAGAGAAGTTGTCTACTCTTGCGGGACGAGCCATTCCGACGGTGACGACAGTGCGCATGACCTGCACGGCCATGCCTCCCTTCCCGATTCCATCCACTCGTCCTCCGTCGCCTCCGATGCTTCGTGTCACACTCACATCCTCACATATCTATCACTCCGTGGGCCTCCGAACCCATCGGATTATGCACTACTCCGCCGCTCCTCCATCCGTACTCTCAGCTGCGAGCTTCTCCCTCGCGGCCTTTCCTCGGGACCTCTGTGTTTTGGTGATGCGACTGCGGGCTATACTATTGCATACGTCTTCCGGCTGCCCGATCCCATGGCTCGGGGCAAAAGGCGTAGCTATGCGCTTGTCGCGTTGGCCGGCAAGGATGCAGGCAGGGCCTTCCGCGCGTGCCCGGTAATATGGCGTGCGTTTGGGAGAATCGCAACTGGTATCGTCAATTCGGCCGAGAAATACCAGGAGGAGGAGGCAAAGCGCCTCGAGGAACAAAATGACGCAGCGAACCGGGCCAACAATCGGCACTACACTCCCGTATCTTCTTTCCTCACCGGCCGGAGGGTCGACCCGGATGGCCAGCCCCGCCGACTTGGGCAGATTCGGGCGCGGAACCTCTCCGAAATTGTGGGTAATCAGTACATCTTCGCCGAAATACATGCGCACTTTGTTGCTCTTTTGCAACAGCTCGGCTCAATGTTTGGCGCTGTACCAATCTCGGAAGAACGATTCATTTGCAGCACACTAGGCGACGACGTCGATGTAAAATCGCGACGCGGTACGATAATCGATGACGGGAAGGACTCGACATCCAAAGGCCAGTCAGAGAGTGACTTTGGACTATCTGGCCTGGATTTGTCTTCAGGCCCTAAGCCCATCCCTATCGCGCCTCGTCGAACTGTCATTGCCTAAGAGCTTGAAGCTATAGCTTCAACTTGATTCCTTACATACCCATATCCTCAGCTCTTACCTACATCGCCTGGCTCTCGAGGGCAACCATTGTGACAAATAGTCACTGCTCTCTCGTCCTATTGCCAGGATCCGATGACCACTCGATACGACTCTCCTACCTTGCATACGGCTGGCTTTCCCTTCATCTGATTTTTCTCCGAATGAATTGCAGCATAGACTATGGCGTCCTAATACATGGATACGGAGTTCATGGTACAATTACGGGTTTCGGTTCCCTCTCTGTTTACGTCTTTGTTTACTTTTGTCTCCTCTTCTTCTTTCTTCTCTTCTTCCTCACGTCCCTCATCCGCGCTTCTCTCCCCGAATGTGTGGATAAGTCACAGGTCACCCTGGGCGGATACGTGATATCTTTATCTTGATTCCCCTTCGCTGTCTTCTTACTTACATTACATCACTTTTACTTCTGCTTTTAATGTTAATTACGAAGGAAGGCAGGGATTGCCGGCGCTTGGTTCCTCATGATGTGAATGTCAATGGCGTTACGAAGGTGACGAAACGAAGCGCTTGCAATGTGAGAGCTCATGTTCGCAATGCATATCATGCCACACGCCTCTTTGTATTCTATGTCAGCTGTCTCCCTTGCCTACCCTCTCTTCGGGGTGTTGAGTAGATCAATACATGTGATCGTCGTGGATGTCTTCTTGGGCTCAGTATTGGTAGATATGTTTCCAGACAGCGTAGGTTACGGTAGAGAGATCAGGGATAGTACGACGTCTACGATCATATTGCCTTATAAGTTCTGATTTTCCAGAGCTTAAGTCTACTCACACCGTGCAGATTGTTGAGCAGACAGATTGTCTTCTCGTAGAACATATAATCAATGACCACTTAGATCCGTGTATGTGCGAAATTGACCTCGACGGTAGAAGAAAAAATATATACCACGAATGCAAGCCCAGACCCCTTCAACCAGTTCAAAGAAGATTCAACAACCAAGAACACCGTAATGAAGCTTGTTACCAATAACATAGTCCCACAACCATAAGAAAACCAGAACATATCCACATCCATTTCCGGCCGTAAAAGACATGAGCGTTAAACACATGAAAACCCTCATCCTTATCGCCCTGTAATGTAGTCTTTGTTTTCGATCGTCACACTCTTCGTCATATGGCTGACCTTGTAGACACCGACAAGTCGGGAGGCAAGCTCGAACTACTTGTTATTAGCCTTTTGTGTACGGAATGGCTTGGGGGATGGATCGCTGCTTACCATGTTGTTTCTCAGCGAGATGACAATAAATTGCGCGTTCTTGGTTCTCTCTTTGATGTAGGAGGCCACGATGGAGACCTGTAGAACGTAAATCAGTTACTGTCCAGTGCTGAGGTAATGAATGTACTCACGTTTCTAAAGTCCAAGGCAGCATCAATCTCGTCCATCACATACAGAGGAGTGGGCTTGTAATGGTGCAGCGCAAAGACGAGCGCCAAACTAGAGAGCGTCTTCTCACCACCAGACAAGTTACCAATATTCTTCCAGCTCTTCTTCGGAGGCATGACGGAGAACAAGATACCCTCCGAGAATGGATCTAGCGAGTCGACCAATTCCAATTCAGCGTTACCTCCCATGGTGATCATCTGGTACATTTCCTTCAGACGCAAGGAGATAATGCCGAATCCCTCCATGAACCCATTCAGACGAGCGGATCGGAGACCGTCGAGTCGAGCCTTGGCGCTATCACGAGATGCCAGAGCCGTGGCCAAATCAGCGGCGCGAGACTCGTGCTCAGCCGCTCTGCGGCGGTACTCCTCAATCACAGACAGGTCCACGGAGGCGTTCTGGGTCTTTTCCTCGAGCGCGGCAATGACTGCCTTCAGAGACTCCTTGTTCATTTCCGAGAGCTCGTCCTTGGTGTACATCTGGAGCTCGGTAGGCTGCTGTTCCTCACCCAGATCGCTCACGTTCTGCAGGGTGAGCTTCGAGAGTTTCTCAGACCAGTATCGCTGGCGCTTCTCGTTCTCTGTCAACGCCTTCTGATTCTCTTCCAGTTTGTTACGCATCTCAATCTCTGTGGCCCGGGTTTCGTTCAATTCAGCCACTTTGTCGTCCAATTCTTGCTTGAGTGTCTTGAGTTCTCCCTTCTTCGTCTCCAAGGCCTGCGTGGAATGTGTTAGTCGGGCTGCTCACAATTGGTGACTGCTGCACTCTTACCTCTTGTGCCTCTTCTACTCCCTGCTTCCAACCGGATGCGTCATTTGCTTGGTTCTCGACGTCGGCGTTCAGCTTCTCGAGGCCTTCCGCGACCTGTTCCAGCTCCCTTTCTGCTTCCGCGCGAGCCTTCTGATGCTTCATGATTAGTTTCTCATTCTTGGATTTTCCGATTTCTGCATTAGAAATCTCTTCTGCGAGGAGGCTGATCTGTTCCTTTAGCCCGTCGACCTTCGCCTTTTGACTTCTCAGCCTAACACCGCCAACTTCCATGATCTTGTTTTGGAGAATCTGGATTTCTTCCTCAATTCCGCTCTTTTGGGCTCGGAGATCTTCAATTTCTTCCTCAAGGGCGGCAATTTGGGCCTCAAGCCGCTCAGCCTGGTTAGCGTCAGCCTTTGACGGCTTGTGTGCGACGCTCAACTCCTTGACTCTCCGCTGAGCATCCGCAAGACTACGGTTTGCGCTCTCAATCTCTATCATGATCTTCTGGATCTTCGTCTCGACACGAGGGATCTCTTCCGACTTTTCCCTGATGGCGGCCTCCACGTGTTTCTGTTTATTCTGGAAGTTCTGGAACTTCCTCTCCATCTCTTCGAGGTCGGATTCTAGCTTGGAAACCTGCTCCCGGCTCACCTCAGCCACCTGCTTTGAGGACATGCCACCTCGTGCCACTCGAGTGCCACCTCCGCTCATGGTTCCTGACACGTCGATCAACTGGCCGTCAAGAGTGACTACTCTCCACCGTCTAGCACCGTAAGCAATGCGGTTGGCCTGCTCCAGGTCTTTGGCGACCAGTGTGTTCTGCATAACACTGTAGAATGCAGGCGCGAACTTCGGATCCTTGGGCTTCACCAGGTCAAATAATCTTGGCACACTCTCTGGAGTAAAGATTGGAGACATGTCGCGTCGGGGAAGACGGTCGAGCAGAATGAAATTGGCGCGGCCAAGGTTGTTTTTGCGAAGATAATCTATACATTGCTGACCGACCTCAACGGTATCAACCACCATATTGTCCAATGCAGGACAGGCAGTCGATATCGCAACATCGTATTTCTCGTCTATGGTTCCAAGGTTACCAAGGCGGCCATGGAAACCATCAATACGACCTGACTCCTTGAGACGCATAAGACCAGCCAGAACACTGCCCCGGTTCTGGGTGCTTGCGAGGCTAGCTCTGGCCTCCTCGGCCTTCTGTCGGGCGCTAGAAACATGCGCACGAACCTCAGTCTCTCTGCCGGTAAATTTCTTGAGATCCTGTTTCAGACTGGCGACTTCTTCTTCGAGACTAGCTTTTTGAGCCTTCCGCTCCTCAAGATCGGTTTGCTTGGTTGCCAGTATCTCCTCGATAGATGTGACCTTGGACTGCGCCTCTTCTAGTTGTACAGCCCCTGCATTGCTTCGTTCGCGGAGGATGTCGAGCTCACTTTGGGCAACAGCGATAGCAGAAAGCTTCTTGTTGATTTTCTCATCCCATGGCTCCAAGGACTTCTGCTTAGCAGCTATCTGATCAGAAAGGCCCTGGGTCTTTCCCTTCAAGCCCTCCCGAATTGTGGACAGCTCTTCCTCCTCTGCCTTCATCTCCTCTTCGAGCTCAGCAGTCTCAGCAGTCTTCTTGTTGATATCATCGGTATGTTTCTGCACCAAGCTTTCGCACTCGGATGCGGCAAGACGAGCAGCCTGCATGGACTTCTCGAGTTTCTTTTGCTTGCCCAACAAGAATTTTTTCTTCTCTTCGAACTTGACTGATTCTTTGTCGTACTTCGCCATCTCCTTCATCAAGCCCTGCAGCTCCTTCTCCATAGTCTCATACTCCCGCATGCCACGTTTGTAAGCTTTCTCCAGTTCTTTGATACCGGATTCGTTACCCTCGTGCTTCTCGAGCTCCATGTTTAGGAGCTCTTGCATCTGCAGGATCGCTTCTTGAGTGACCCGAATATTGTCAGCGCACTCATCGATGTAAATTTGGTAAAGGGCCGACTGCTTCTGGGCCAACTCATTCTCGTCCTGTATGTAGGCCAAAGCTTTGTTCTTCTTGTCTTCCAATGCAGTCTTTTCCTTCTCGACGTGCTGAACACGATTGTTTTTTTCAACACACACATCGTTGAGCTGTTCCAATTCGGCGGCGGCCTCCTCAATGGGAGCCTTGTATTTGGACGTCCCGATGATATCTTCGAGATACTCGAGCAGTCCGTCTTCGTGTTCATTTGCGGCCTTGGGCTTCATTTGAGCGATGGACTCGACTTCGCCCTGGAGAATGAGAAATCGCTTGTGATCAAGATCAATACCTCGCTCTCGAAGCAGAGTCGTTACCGCCGTGAAGTTTGCCTCCTTGTTATTCATGTAATATTTGCTGGTATTGTTTTTGAATGCTTTGCGGGATATCATCAGTTGGGAATCTGGGACGACTTCGTGTTCTCCACCTGGCAGATCGAGGATTTCCTGAAAGTG
This sequence comes from Aspergillus fumigatiaffinis, assembly GCA_012656285.1. Classification (NCBI taxonomy): domain Eukaryota; kingdom Fungi; phylum Ascomycota; class Eurotiomycetes; order Eurotiales; family Aspergillaceae; genus Aspergillus; species Aspergillus fumigatiaffinis. The sequence continues at coordinate 7,579 of JAAAPX010000005.1, read as the reverse complement.
AACCTCGACTTCACAGAATGGTAGGTTGGGGAAGTTCGCGGAGTTGTGGATCAGAGCCGATATTTTGCCCTGTCGCATTTTGCTTGCTCGGAACCCGAATACGAACAGCAACGAATCGATGACATTCGATTTGCCGGATCCATTGGGCCCGACAACAGAGGAGAATGAAGCATGGAAAGGACCTACAATCTGTTTCCCTGCGTAACTTTTGAAGTTTGTCAGAACCAGGTGGGTGATAATCAACCGGGGCTTGGGTCCAGATGGCTCTTCTGGTACAGGGGGTGCCAGATTGCGTGACTTCATAACAATGTCCATCGGTCTCTCCAAGATGGTCGAATTTGGGTTGATGATGGAGATCTGCGATTTCGGGTCGTCTGAGGGCTTCGCAGGTGTCTGATTTACCGCTGATTCGGTAATATCGGCGAGCGGAGGCACGCTACCTCTTTGCGATCGCGGCTCTGGTTCGGGCGAGACTGAGGGCCCTGGAGTTGGCAATGAGGACATTTCCGGATGGAGCATGGAAGAAACCCGACTCTTGCGGGGATGAGCCATACTTTTTCTTTTCAGAGCTGCAGCCGCATTCTGTGAAGGAGATTCGTTTTCCTCTTCCTTGGGGACGACGGAGTCGCCTTCCTCGTTTGCATTGCTGATTTCTGAGGTATCACCTTGCTCTGCTGTTGTCGACCGTCGCGTTTTTCGTACCTTCCGAGCGGTGGTGGGTGTTGTCGCCTCATTCATCGTTCGCCGTCGGGACGCGCTCTTTGCTCTTTTAGCAGGGACTGGTGTATATTCTTCTTCCTCATCGTTGTCGCTGTGGTTGGATGCAGTGGGGGTCACATTGCCAGGATCTTCTGACTCGGATGTTTCCTCAATCACGTAACTCCTTCGGGGAGCAGAGCGCCTAGACGGCCTGGCTCTTGCTAGCGAAGATGACATTATGTCGTAAAAATGCAAGTGGTGTCAGAAAGCCTCATGAAGGCAATGGGGGGATAATCGCTAGTTATGGAGATGTTTTCGACCAGCGATGGTAGTGGATTAAGTGGGTTGTTTACCTTTTGACCCGAAACGGAAAGGCGTCGTTTTCTGCCATAACAACATGAAACGAATCTGGATCACGTGATCCACCGCCTCCACCGTAATTCAGCTGTAAGATACTGTTATTCAGAGGTCCAATATTACGGCTTCCCCAAGTCGCCGATAAGAGCGGAAGACCAAAGTGAGCCAGCACTGTCATTGTAACTCATCCTGGTGCAATCATCATGGGTACTTGGGATGATTTCGACAGCATTTTCTACTTCAATAAGAGTTTTACCTACGATGACAAGGTCATTGAACAGATCCTTTCCAACCGCCGCGGGCTAGGGAACCAACTGTTTGCCGACCGACTCTTGGGATTGCTCGGTGTTCAAGCTGGTAGGCAATTCGCTCCGTAATTGGAGATTGGAGCGCGAAAGAGGCATATGCTGACGACCATAATAGTAAAACAACTGTACCCTCCAAGATCGAATGCGGACCTTCGCGCGCTCGTTAATCACATTGTCTCGTCCGCGCTGGACATCCATCACAAGCAAGCGTTGGTCTACTATATCCTGAAGGACTGTCGTGCAGCGAGCGATGCCGCTTCCCAGTTTGCGCGCCGATGCCACCTGCCGGAGAAGTACAGATTGTTCATTGAAGGCCTCTGGAACCTGGATAGATTAGAACTGAGGGTATGTCCACGCGCACAGTGCACCTACTCATCATTCTGACGAAGGGACAATTACAGCGAGCGATTGAATATCTGACTGAGCCCTCAATCATTCCCACCTTCCCCGACGAGATTCTTTATGTCCTGACCCTTCCGCAACTCCCCAAGCACGATGATAATCTTGCTATGGCCTATTATCTCACCGTGACCCCGCCGTTGGCGTCCGAGAAAGTACAGAAAGCCTTTTTCGACATACTTTGCCGTTCCAGCGTAACAGAAGCGTTCTATTTCACAAGAAAGCGGGACGAGTCCCTTCGCCGCGCTTATCTTGAGCAACTCATCGAATTTGTTCATAAAACCAGTCCTGGTCAAATGCGAAGCCAAAGAGCCATGGAATTGATCAGTCTTCCGTTGGACAGCACGGAAGAAGAGTGGTTTGAAGAAGCGCTGCTTCGCGGACGCGCAAAGACACTGCACGGTGCGAAGGATACGGCAATGATGCGACGATTTGCAACTGGGAAATTGGACACACTCTCTACAGAACTAGAGTCACTGGGCGGAAAGAAGATCGATGGACTGAACTGGGATGCCCTCAGACAGAGCGTAAAAAACACTCACACATCGGTTCCCAGCGCTGGCGGTCAACCTTGATGGAACAGATCGGCTTGAAAAAAAGGCTCATGCAAAGGTTCTTTTTGTTACAGGAGTTTAGAGTGGATTCGGCTTTGTTTTCTTTTGCCAATAAAAGTAGATACAGTGATACCAAAGTAGTAGAAGGGCCAGCGATAAGCAGAGTTACGGAATTTGGACTGAATGATACCTCAGTAGCTGGTGAACTCCTTAAATTCATCGCCTATGGTCATTGTCGAGGAAATACAGTAGGTTAAGGTCTAATTAGTGAAGGTAGTCACTTGAAGGAGTGGGATTCATACCTGCCTTTTCTTCTTGGGAAAGACTTCGGGTCGGTGAAATGTATTGTCATCGGACGTAAATGTTGCCTTCCTCTCCAACAAAGATCATCCCCATCTCGAACAGAGCTTCCATCTTCATCTAATTGAATCTTCTTCTCGCCAAAGTCACGATACATATACTATTGAGCGTGATGAATTCGACAGAGTGATCTGCAGCCCTGACATTCAATACACATCCATCAAGGGCACAGTTTCCTACTGGCGTTGCTCTTCCGCGATCACGGTGTGCAATCTGAGAAAAGAAACATCATGGTCGTCTGTACTTTCTTTCAGCAAGGCAGATGTAGATTTGGAGGTATTTAGCTGATTCTTATCGTTATTTATGGAGAAAACCTTGCTGATCATTGTTATAGAGCGATGCAAGTTTGAACATCCTGGCCAGCCGACAGTAGGGTCTAGCAATCGGTTTGGAGCCCTCGCTCCCGGAGGAGGTTTCGGAGGTATGCATATTTTTAATTCCATCTTATGCAATGGACGAGCGACTTGTTATTATCGCGTTTCTGTGTGATCGACAGTGGCTCTACTGTCATTATGACCATGCATCCATCTGAGTGTTCTTGTTACTTCCTTCGTCTCTCAGTCGAAGTCTGCGCCTGCCCATGTTCCCGCAATTTTCTTCTTCGTCTGATATTCCGTCTACTCGTCCTCCTGAGCACTGTTCTATGTCTCGTCTCTCTCGCAATGTTGTCGCGTCTTGCTAATAGTAAGCAAAGGTCGTTCTGCGCCTCAAGCTCAGCAACCCGTCAAGTAAGTATAATCTCTGCGATCAGATACGCCAATCTATCTAACAGCACCCCAGCTATGGCATTACTGCAGAGGATATCAAAGTCGACTTGACTGCTGGTAAAGGACTGCCAGAATGGATATTCTCTGCCTATGGACCCGGCCGAAACGCCCCAAGGCAGCTGTTCGGTGGCCCTCAACGAGAGCAGAGCTTTGAAGAACTACGATTACGGCATTACGAAGCTGCGGCAGCAGGAAAAGTCGAGGTCGCTGTCCAAGAAGCTCAAGCTTTGTATGCAGAGTCGGTAAAGCAGATGGAGGTTGCTTTGAATGATGTTGATGGCGCGGTCAAGTACATCCTCGACGGAGTCAACGAACATCCGAATCGGATCGACATTACGGAGGGGAAGGCAGGCCCTGCTGCTGGTCAGGGACCTTCCCCGTTCGATCAACCATCACCGTTTGGTCAACCGGCTGCCGCGGCACAAACATCTGCCTTTGGCCAGCCTTCGGCATTAGGCGGCGCGGGTGCCTCAGCCTTTGGCAAGCCGGCTGGATTTGGGCAACCATCGGCCTTCGGTCAACCCTCTACCATAGGGCAGACGCCTGGCTTTGGACAACCTAGTGCTTTGGGTCAAAGTTCCCCGTTTGGAAAGCCCTCAGCGCTTGGGCAACCTGCATTCGGGAAACCGGCATTCGGTCAACCAAGCTTTGGCCAGCCAGCTTTTGGCCAGCCGTCAGCGCCAGGAACAGGGACAGGAGCATTCGGTCAGCCAAGTACCACATCTCCGTTTGGTCAGATATCGAGTCAAAATCAGGGGCAAGGCGGCGGGTTCGCTCAGGCTGCTGGAGCAGCGACTACCTCCCCGTTTGCACAAGCCGCTGGTGGCCAACAGCCTGCAGCGCCTGCTGGATTCGGTCAACCTTCGACAACGGCACAAACGTCAGCAACCCCCTTTGGGCAGCCTGTACAGGCGCCATCGCCCTTCGGACAGCCTCAAGCACCGTCAGCTCCTTTTGGCCAACCCGCTGCAGCCCCAAGCCCCTTCGGGGCTGCGGCTCAACAGGCAGCTCCGTCACCTTTTGGTCAACCTGCTGGAGGTTTTGGTCAAGCAGCGCAAGCTGCTCCAACAACCGCAGCACCTGCTCCTGCACCGATCGCAGGCACCGGCCCTCCCCCAGCGATCAAGATTGATGATCCGAATGAGTTGAACCCGATTCCACCTCTAAGTGGGCAGACGGTCAAGGATCCCATGACGCAGAGACTATCAATGTGGAAGGGTCAACCGGTGAAGTACATTGACAACGTCCCTTGCTATCTTCATCCTCAAGACCGTCAAACCTATGTTCGCATCTTTTTCCCGGATGGACCGCCCGATCAATCGAGCCTGAGAGATGCGCACGGCAAACCGGACGAATACACACCGGAAGTCACCGAGCAATATGAGTTTTTCTTGAAGAATGGCTACTTCAAAGACGGCATTATACCCAGCGTGCCTCCCAAATCTGAGTGGGTGAGCTTCGATTTTTGATCACATGTATTAGTGGACCTTTTTATTATGGAGCGAAGCACATATGCGCCGTTCATGTATTATATGATTATCTTAACGATCGCACTACACGTACTTTTGCTATGGGCTTGATGCTAGGAGTTGAGTGGCGCTGTTGGTTCATTGGGCTCGGACGCGAAGACTACATTTTTACTACGTTTTGCTCGAGTACGAGGACAGATAATCAATTAGACGGATGAGGAGTCTTCGTTTTGCAATTTTCCCATTTTTGATTCCAGGTTTTAATGGGTATCGGCGTTGCCTCGGTAGAAGCCTTCCAGCGTAAAGATAACAATCCACTCAACGGCCCAACGAGCACAGCGCTAGTGCCATCCCAGTTAAGAGTTGACACCAAACCCTCCCTGATCCCAACTAGATGGAAAACATCTAGGCGGCAATGGTAACCTCAACCTCAACACCAGCCTCGATGTTGATGATGATCTGCTTGACGGTCTCAGTGGGGGCAAGGAGGCTATTGTTCTCGTTAGCGATCTCTCGATCGAGCATGAGGACGAGCGAGGGAGCTTACTCGATGAGACGCTTGTGGATGCGCATCTCGTACTTGTCCCAGGTCTTGGAACCCTCACCGCAAGGGGTCTTACGGGTGGAGATGTGGAGGGTCTTGGTAGGGAGACGGACAGGGCCCTTGACCTGGAGGGACTTGGAACGGGCACGCTCGATCAGCTCAGAGCACACCTTCTCGAGAGAGGCGACCTTGCGAGAGGTGAGGGTGATACGGATCTTGTGGACCTTCTATAATCGCGGGAAAAGAATTGGTTAGTTAGGCGTAATTGTGACTCGTCTCACTGAGCCCGTAAACTCAGATTTGAAGAATGATTAAAACGTACGGGGCCCTCGCCGAACTCCTTCTCGGGCTTCTGGTAAGACATCTTGCTGATTTTGCGGTGGGTTGACCGGGATTGACGAGATGACTGTCGCACACAATTCAATTAGTCCTTGTCCAAGAAAAACCAGACAGATATGGCAGAAAATTCATACCTGTATGAGGCTAGTTGCCAATCAAGACCTGAACTTCGAGGTTCGGTAAGGTGATGATGGCCGTTGAAGAGCTATCGTGAAATGCGACAGACGTATGAATCCATTTTTTTGATCGTGTCTTTAGCGTCTCTTGTGCGGGCGGATTGTCTTGGCACTCGGCTATCTCGAGCTAGTCTCAGTTGGGGAAGCGACACTGTCATCATCATCGGAAACCGTATTAGGAAAAGGAGATTATGACGACAGGTTATGCGACGGCCGTTGATGATTGTGATGATTAGATTTGGCGTCTTCTTCTTTATCTGAGTTCTTTTCTTCTCTTGCTGCTTTTATCTTGACGCACATATTTGAGCGGCGCTATCATGGAAGAATTGCCACCTCTCGCACCAGTCCCGCCGCCCGCAGTACAGAGGAGCATATCACATGAAGAATGGGAGTCATTTCTGGATGCATGGATTCTACTCCTAGGGATACGCATCGAAGCTTCTGATTCAGTATTTAAAGAGGTCGTCTCCAAGGATGAGTCCACAAGCGGCTTTTTATCATCCTTCTATCAACAGCTCGCCACGACAAATGCGCCTGAGCTGCGGACGGGGCCGAAGGCACGCACATTACGGAAGTGTTGTTTCTTGTTGACGAGGAGACTTCTATTGGACGCGCCTACTTCACCCTCTGAACTACTAGATTGGAGCGTTCTCGGTGCTATTTGTTGTTGTTACCCGTCAAGCTCGGCTTTGAAGAGGTTGTTGTCCGAAGCATGGGATAAACACCATGAAGCAATAACGTCCAGTCTCGAGAAAGCAAAGTCCTTAGTTATCAAGCGACTCTCAGTACCGAATTCATCAGGGGATTTGGAAGTAACGTCTGGCATCCGCTTTCTGACGATATTGTGTTCTGCACTTCCTCCTTGCGGCCAGGTGCTCATGGCTGGTTCTGACTTCATAGATACACTCTCTGATGCGTATCAGTCTGAGAAAAGAGTTGACTTCCGCAAAGTTCTTGTAGCGAATGTCTACGTTGGCTTGACCTCTTTGTTGAAAGGAGTCAAGCCGAATTTATCGTTGCTCCTGGATCAGTTGTTCAGCTTAAAAGCGAGCGCAGGGGTTGGCACTCCAACGGCAAAGAGGGAGCCCACAATACTTTCAGATCTAATCTGCAGCTCGGATCTATTAGCACGTCTGGAGAGGTACTTGATTGTGAATCCGCAAAAACGGGGTGAAGATCTACTATCCAGCTTGCGTTCGTATCGGAATGAGTCGAAAGCATTCCACCACCGGTATCAGAAGCAAAGGAAGAAGACGGACAAAGGCAAAGGTCGTGTTTCAGATCTTCCTACTGTCGAGAACATGCATGTCCACAAGATGTCCCTCGTGACACAGGTGCAAGATCTCTTCCCTGATCTGGGCTCAGGGTACATCGTCAGATTGCTCGATCACTACGGCGACAATCCGGAGACGGTCGTCGCACATCTTCTTGATGGCTCTCTACCACCTGAACTTCAAGAACTCGATCAATCCGAGCAACTTCCCGTCTCACAAACAACCCCCCGCCACGACCCTCTACCCCCGCATTCCCCGTCACACCCTGCGTCGGACCCAGAAGCTCGTGATCGACTGCTGTAGCGATACTGGCATACCCAATGCCGTTTTAAC